>SEMN01000181.1:247500-655000 GCA_005408345.1 Macquaria australasica | reverse complement strand
GCGTGCTGATGTAAATCCAGTTTCTCATAGACAGCCAGTATAGTACTGATCAAAACTAAACCTATGTAATCAAAGTGTATTATTTCCATTTTCTCAGAGTTCATATTTATAATAAAAGGTCATGTGAGTTGTCCTGTGCCTGTAGTGTACAGTCCTGACTGTGGAAGTTGATCAGACAGCCCCCATGGCCTTTTGACAAAGCGCTCTGTCTGCAGTCTAATTAGAGGTATCGTATGACTACCAGACCCTGGAGGGAAGACCCTGGCTCCTCTTTACTCTGAGGTCAGCTCCCTAAAGACCGCCTGCCTGCCTACATCTTTCTCCTCCTCTCATCTAATTTTCCCCCTCTCCTCCATGTTCATTAATTGTGGGACAACACAGAAAAATCAACATCATTTTAACCAGATGATATAATTTTACCTGTCAACATTCCCATGTTCTCAGTATTTCTCCTAATTTAGTTTTTTACCTGTCTGTTATTTTTTTCCTGTTTGGTACAAGGCTAATAGGCCAATTTGCCCGTGCAGACCTGTCATGTTAACTTGCATCATTATAATGCAACTGCATGCGTCAGAGCATCAGAGCATGCAATGGAAGTAATGCTTATCTGTATGTGGAACTCAGTGATGCTGTAAAGATGAAAGTGGTTTCTGGACGAGAAACCAGATAGTTCTTCAAGGGCTCCTTTGGTTAGGATGGTGGATCTGTTGAGAATTGAAATTGTCAAAAAACCTATCAAACCAAAATGAACAACCCAGAGTCGTGATTAAACAGTTCTTTCAATATTGCTTTTGAGTTGACATTCAGTATGTTCTGCATATTAAATGCACAGAATCCTTCAAGGAGTATATATCATTTGAGCACAGTGCTACAGAGAACCTTTCCAATGGAAAATGATTCTGATTTCTCACACTAAGGCCGCATTCACATAGAATCAGGTGCTGCGATGAAAACGCAGATTTTCCCATTCATTTGAACCTGGGTACTGCGTTGAGGCTGCGGCGGTGGGGGCCGCATGGGTGCCGCAAAAAAAATGCAGCGGCCTGCAGCGAAAAGCTGAAACGTCTTTTAGAGAAATGCAACCTGAAGTCACGCTGCGGCAGCCAGTCACGCTGGCGATCAGACCGGCAGACACCCAGGTGAAGAAGAACTTTGTTTACCTGTAGCATTAGCTGTTTACCTTAATATTCCGCTGTTTACCGAACAACTGTGAAGATGGAAGAGAGACTGATCGATCGGCTCCGTGATTACTGTACATCAGCTGTTCAACCCTGCCACGTGGGAGCACAAAGACGTTAATCGCCGTGCAGTGGCTTGGCTTGTATTGGTCTTCAAAGCTGGGATTACTGGTTTGTATCAGACACTCCCACACCACCGCACAACCCTGCGACGAATCGCCGCAATGCCTGATTCTGTGTGAAAACGGCCTAACAGTTCTATTTGTTAGTGAAAATGTCTCATAAATTAATTATCTGGCATCTCATTATTTATCATAAAAGATGAATATGGAAGTGATTTTTTTTCTCAGCAGATTTCCCACCAAACATAACCTATGGCAAATGATGTAAAACATACAGTAAGAGCCTCTCAGACGTGCATGCACATTTTAATTTTACATGTTGGCTTCATGTCTGAAGGCTTGGGCACACAACAATACATTATTTTTATCAATCAGTGATTCCCACAGGATTTCATGAGATCCTGGGGGAAGGACCCCGAACCCTCTAGGGGGGTCCGGGAATGCCTCCGAAGAACATTTTAAAACTTTTAAAGTTATGACTGGTAGCCTAATGTACTCATTTCCCCACTGCTCTCAACTTACTTTTCTTTTCTGAGGCTACCCAAAAAACTGACGAATGTCACTCTTGCTCTTGTTCATGATGACACTCACTCTGAATGAAAGCTGGCAGTAATACTACTTGCACTTTATTCAAATATCTGCCACTCGCAAGATATAAGTCATAGTGCACAAATTCAACTGGCAGCTGCGAGCGAGAAATAAAACTGGAATAGACATAACAACTGATTCACACTAGGAAACTTTTCCTATTTTCTTATCTAGGCTAGCTAGTTAACCACTTACCTCAAACGATGTCGTGTCCTCAAAATGCCGCCAGAAATGTTGTTCCAGACAGTCGGTTCCAGCGCGTACGTGTGTTTGTGTGTAAATATGCGCATACAACAGGGGGGGCGCTGACTACTAGCAAGGAACCTATAAATGAATCGAGACACTCCGATTGGCTGTAACTGCATCCACTGGAGCCAATAACAGTGTCCGACATAGAAATGTGACCTTTACACTCTAGTATGTCACCAACAAAGATGGTGGGTGAGAACTGATCGATATACATACAAGTAGAACAAGCAATGCGACATGCAAAAGGGGAGACCATCCACATCTTTTACAACTTTACGTATTAGTTTTACAGACAGAAGTAAATGGCTCACATGGACAAACGGGCTCACCGGTTAGTGCTGTTTCTCTAGTTTAAGAGGAAAAAACGGCATGTCTCTAGCTCTAACTGTTGCGGAGATATGACGCTTTAAAGACAACGTGATTTTTGGGATTGTATACGATCCCGTGGGTCTCAGAGGGTTAACGTGGAGTGAGAGATGATGAAAGAAAGAAAAAATCGGTTCATTATGAGACTATGGCGGACCGCCATACATTAGTTAATGAATGGGAAACACTGTCGATACAGGTTTAAAAGCCAGCCCGGCAGGAGGTTATACTATTACAATGTACATATATTGATCTGTATCATGGGCTGAAATGTATATGCATATATATATATATTTAGTTTATATCAGTTACAAGTTTAGAAAAAACAAAATCCTCAACTCATCATCTTTAATCTAAGAAGAATCAAAGTATTTTAGGTCACTTTCACACCTATAGTTTGATTTATTGGGTCTGGATCAAGGGAAAAATAATACATTAGGCGTTTTTGGACCAGACGAACTTTTTCATAGTTCTAAGAACAGTTGATCATCACTTCAGCATTCCTATTGGCCCTTGAAGGTATGTAGTTCTCGGGGGAGCTCCCCAGTGGGCAGTACCTCTCAGGGAGTCCCCAGAACAGTTTGGTCCAGAAACGCCTTTTGTTGCCTTATTGTTCTGGTCAGATTTGTGTTCACACTGACTTTTTACTAACAAACCAAGAGGAGTAAACATGAAGTCATACAGACTGACAGTCACCAAAACTGTCCACTCAGTTACCTGTCATCCTGCATCATCAGTGCATCATCAGGCTCCACATGGGGAAATGAAATTCTGGTGATTGACAGCAGGTCATGCAGCACTTTAATGCTTCTTATGTGTTTATTTATGTTATTTGGTGTCACAAAGCGTTCTCGAAAAAATAACCGATTATGAGCATAATTAGTATTGTTAGACTGCAAATAGGCCGCATATTATGAATAATATAACAGGTAGAGACAGGATGAAAAAGAGGCATCTTGCAGGTTACAGCAATATTCTGGGAGGTATTACTGAGGGATTTTATGGAATGGTGTAGCCATAAAAAAACATGGTGTCACTCATTGTAAACAAACATATAGCTTCATTGAAGTGGAACAAGATGACAGAATATACAGTGGAAGAGACAGACAGAGTGGAATATCTTTTACCAATGTTAAAGCTACTTAAAGCAACCTTAAAGCTGTGAAGAGGTTAATGAAATACAGTACAATTTTGCTGCATATGCGAGTGAAAATTATGGTGTGAGAATGACTCTTGAGTTCATACACGCAAAGTGTATAAAACATTCAGTTAGTAGCTTCTCATTATTAGCTGGCCTCATCATCACTTTCACTGGTTAAAATGAAAAATGACAGGTCGACAACGTAACGTTATTTCCATGTACAACTTGATGACAGGCCAAAATAAAACTTTGTTGTTGTCAGGTTTGTGTGCTCTCTGCTAACCTGTGAGTGAGGCGTCTTCTCAAGTAAGACCATCAGTCCCATCAATTTCAGGAGTCAGAACGCTAAACATCAATAGGTTCACTAAGAGGTTTGAAAAGATTCAGATTAAATAAGCAAATTCTATACTAGATTCAGATTATATAAAATCCTATCAAACCCCAACCCTAATTTCAATTAGACTATGCTGTCTGAAAAGGGATTAATTCATGAAGCAGAATGCATTCCTGTCCTTTGTTAGGTCCAAGTACATTTTATTTCAGAATTCCTCTTTTATACTACTCACTCCTCTACCATCTATCTACCTTTTCATCTTTCAAGTCTCAATACTCCAAAACACCCTCTGTGCCCCCCTCCACCCCTTAGATCCAAGCTGTCAGTCCAGCCCAGAAGGTGCAGGAAGGTGAGGAGTCTGAGCACGATGTACATTCTGGGTGGATGTGGGCTGGGTAGGTGAGAGGGTAGCCTCCAGCCAGACGTAATCACAGCTATCCATTTCATCCATCAGCGGGAAGACGATGCTCCCAGTGGGAGTGGAGTGGTGGTAAAGCGCCCTCCCCACCCCCCCACAAACACAAAAGACACCCCCACCCACTCATGAGAGATTAGATTTCTCCCCTCTACCCGCATTTGTAGTCAGCAGCAGATGCATATCTTTGCCTGTTCTCTTACTGCAAACAGCAGCAAAAACACTTCTGTTGTTTAGCACTGTGGTGGCCGATAAAGGCCTGCCAGGATCTCTGGAGTATGTAGGCTCTGGAGATAATGGGCCTGTCTGAACAGCATCCACTGGCACACCAGCGGATGGGATATGTACACAGCACACTTCACACGCTAAACACAACTCTCAGTGTTAGGATTTTAATTAAATATTTGCCCGTATATTGGTTAAATCTCAGAAGTTATAAAAGTTATAAAGAGTCGGTCTAGACCTGCTCTATATGAAAAAGTGCCCTGAGATAACTTTGTTATGATATGGTACTATATAAATACAACTGAATTGAATTGAATAGAAGTTGAAGCTCATTAATGGAAAATTCAGTTTAACGAAATTGGGTCTTTTCTTTATGTAGTTCTGGTGGTCATTCTTAATGATTACGGTTAACATTTACCTCACCACATGATGACTCTGCTAGACAAAACTTGGTTTGTCTCCAAGTGTTCATTTGTGTTTTGATCTATGCTAGCAGCATGTCTCGTGGGATGACAATGTCAGTTGTCATTCCGCCACTTTAGTCCAGACTGAAATATCTCAACAACTATAGGATGGATTGCCATGACATTTTGTTGAGAGAGACATTCATGGTTTCCAGAGGATGAATCCTAATGATTTTAGTGAACCCCCGATTCTTCCTCTAGTGCCTCCGTAGGTGGTTTGCCATGAAACTTGGTACAGATCGTCACGTTCCCCTCAGGATCAATTGTAATAATTGATGATCCTCTGACTTTTCATCCAGTGCCATCATCAGGTTACCATTTTAACCTGTCCATGTATTTATGACCAAATACCTGCTAAATTAATGATATTCCCATCAGCCTCAGCTGCACTTTGTGTTTACTGCTGATTAGCTAAAGTTAGCATGCTAACATACTAAACTAGAATGGTGAACATGGTCAATATTATACCTAACATGTTCACATTGTCATTGTGAGCATGTTAATGTTAGCATTTAGCTCAAAGCACTGCTGTGCCTAAGTATAGTCTCACAAAGCTGCTAGCATGGCTGTAGACTCTTAGTGTTGTTACTTCCAGTTACTCTCAGTTGTGTTGCCGTGTCCATCCTGCCCATGTCAATTTCAGTCGACACAGAAGCTGTGGTAGTGGTTGCTAGGAGCAGCTGATGTTTTTCATGACAATGGAAGGAAATAAGTCAGTTGTTGAGTTGTTAAGAGTTGTTGTTTCTGTAAGTTGACACATTTGTGGTGTTTCTCTGTCTGTCATGTAGCCAGCTAGCCAGCTGTGCAGGAAGATGACATACCCTATTCTTAATCCCGTTGCCATTTTGTGGCCATTTTTCTGTTGCTATTTTGAAATCCTGACTGCAAAGCTCTGATTGGGCAATTATTTCTCCAACTGTGGAAACAGCCATCAGTAAGCACAACAACAGACCTATTTGAATCACTGAACTAATCTGAGATGTGTCTGGCGATTCAGAGGTCTGGAACCAAACTGCTAAATCCCGATTGATGCACAGAAGTACGTGACATCACCTTTTTCCAACTGAGCCCCACCTACTTGCACAGATAGTGCAAGTAGGTGGGGCTTGCACTAGGAAATAAAACTGTTCCAGCTTTGACAGATTTGACAATTGTGTGTTCATGTAGAACCCCATCTCATGTAGTTTGAAGCTGATTGAGAAAATATGTTTTGAGGGTCTTTAAACCCTGTGTGATCACTAGCTCATGAGTAATGTTGTCTTAACTGATAGGAATAATTCCCTTAAACTTCACAACAAGAAAACAAGGAAAAAGAATTTATTTTTAATCTTGTCACCTTCTTTGATAAGGCTGTCTGGGGTTGTGGAGCCTTAAAGGAGTTCTGTGGCTGTCCTCATCCTGTGTTTGAACATCCCGTCTAGACATGCTGTTAGTCATGGCCACACTGAATGCAGCTACTTCTCAGAAACTGAATTTATACCAAACTAGTAGCCCAGTTAGAAAGCCTGGGTATTAATACATGTTTTAATTAATGGCAGACAACTATAACATGTTAAAGGATAAGGCTGGTGATATATTCATCTTATTTTTAACAATTCAATTCAATTCAGTTTTATTTATATAGCGCCATATCATAACAAAGTTATCTCAGGGCACTTTTTCGAATAGAGCAAGTCTAGACCGACTCTTTATATTTACAGAGACCCAACAGTTCCCACCATGAGCAAGCACTATGCGACAGTGGCAAGGAAAAACTCCCTTTTAACAGGTAGAAACCTGAGCAGAACCAGGCTCAAGGTGGGCGGTCATCTGCCTCGACCGGTTGGGTTGAAGGGGGAAGGGGGGAGCGGGAGAGAGAGAGCAGGAGGAAGAGAACATACAGCAGCTCAATACAGCATAGATATGGTAATGGCATTGATGTTAACACCAACAGAAACAACACTAAGAGCAACATTATAATAGCAATACTAATAACAGCAACAACAGCAATAGCATGAGCAGCAGAGCAGGAGCAGGGGGGCAGCAGGGCCGCAGCACCACAGACCAGACTCCACAGCCCGGAGGCAGAAATACCTGCAGAAAGCAACAGAAGGAGAGAGAGAGGAGAGAAAGCACACAACTACGGGAAGAAGTTGAATTAATAACAAGCATTGATGGGATATGAGGCGTACAGATGGAGAGGAAGAGGAGGAGAAAGGAGCTCAGTGCATCATAGGAAGTCCCCGGCAGTCTAGGCCTATAGCAGCATAACTAAGGGGGGGCTCAGGGGTCACCTGAGTCAGCCCTACTATAAGCTTTATCAAAGAGGAAAGTCTTAAGCCTACTCTTAAATGTGAGGAGGTTGTCCGCCTCCCGTACACAAACTGTGATCTGGTTCCACAGGAGAGGAGCTTGATAGCTGAAGGCTCTGGCTCCCATTCTACTTTTAGAGACTCTAGGAACCACAAGGAACCCTGCATTCTGGGAGCGCAGTGCTCTAGTGGGGTAATAGGGTACTATGAGCTCTTTAAGATATGATGGTGCCTGACCATTTAGGGCTTTGATGTGCAAAGCCATACCAACAATACATGTATCCTACTAATAACTAATAACTATTAAAAATACATCAGTGAGCCACATTGTTGTTCCTTCATCACCATGAACACAAACACTGTACTTTATTTGGACTCAGTCCCACATACACCGTCCTGCTGCCCCAAATACTCCCAAGAGCACCACATGTGGATTCATCCGCCGCTGAAAATAGTCCCTAACTAATGTACTATTTCCCCCTGTCAGTGGGCAGCTGGAAGCAGAACCAATGGACTAACACACATTGTTGGTTTGAGTTATTTCATGGCATTTGTTGACTATAACACAAACGCTAGCATTAACCTTTAAACATGATGTTTTTTTAATCTATTCAAGTATCTCTTGAATAGTCCTAAATAACTTCTGGCATCTGGTGTTGATGGACATTGTTGTCCCACAATTCATTGGGAATTATTGGAAACAAGGGAGCTACTCACTAACCTACAAATGAGTGCAGCGTCCACATTAATACATGTATACTTGGGAGTATTAGTGTGGAATAGGGACACAAGCAAAGACAGCAGTTAAGAGCCAAATCAATTTCTCTCATATTATTCAACAAAATCTGAAGATTCCATTAATTTCAGGTCATCAACTATACAGTTAACTGTGTATTATGTTGTACTTTTACTCTAATAATTATAATGTGTTCAAAATGTGATGCATTATGGTGCCATTATGGGCACTACTGTACAAGTATGTAAATGGTATTCAAGGTGCATAAATAGCCCTTAGAAAATGCTCAGTGAAATGATCTATTAAGAAATTAAGATGATGTCAGAGTTGATTGCCTTTTGTTTGGAGCATTAGACCAAAACAACCCAGTCCATATCTTGCTTACTAGGGACTGAAATTGTAAGGATCCGAAGGACTCTCAGTTGGACTTGTGTGTGTTTTGTGTGCTTCCTGTTTTATTTTGAAGTTCTCTGGGCTTGTCTCTTGTGTATTATTTACTTCCTGTCTTTGTTCTATTTCCCGCCTTTTTTGATTGTTTGCACCTGTGTCTAGTTCCCCACCTGTGTCTACTTCCCTCGTTGTCTCCGCCTCTATTTATACCGGTCCCTTTCCCTTTGTTCTTCGTTGGGTCATTAGTCATTAGTTTGAGTTTGCCTGCCTTGTGTTTCATGCGTTCTGTTCCTCGTCATGCTATGTTCCAGTGATTCCCTGAGTATGTGCTCCTACGTTTGTTCAAGGAGATATTTGTGAGTTTTCTGTTGGACAATAAAACCTTTGGACATCGTCAACTTTCCTGCCTGTCTGCATTTTGGGTCCTCTCTCTGCTGTCATGATGGCAAACCGTAACAGAAATAAAGGTTACAGATGATAACAACACAAAAAAACTGTTGCTCCAGTTCTCATGCCTGAAGTTGGGCTAAATGGGATCAATAGGGAAACACACAGTCGTTGTGCTGCTGCTGCTGGGACAGGGCAGGGCGGGACACATCACACCCTGCTGTGCTCATTGAAATGACATGTGGCCTATCTGTTGCCTCCGACCTTTGAACTCTATAGAGCTGGAGCTGACGCCAATCAATGGATAGAAACAAGGCCAGGCACGACATTACATAATTTAGTTTACACGGCTTTCAGTAATGTAGTATCATAAACTATAAAGCAGCCAAAGCTGATATTTGTTTAAAATGTGACCAGCGATTCTGGATCTATATAGATGTTTTTTTGTATATTGATAACATACAGACATAGCTGATGTGACATCATGTTGGGGTATTTTGGGCAGAGAAATGTCACACCAAATGTCTGATTTTCTGGAATAGATTAAAAAAAAAAGCCAGGTTAAATGGGTGTTGTTCATGAAGGTTGATAGTTCTAGGTTAAAGCCGTTAACTTATATTTGTGCCTTTTTAGATTTTGTGACTTATCTACCTGTTTTCATTCATATAACTCTTAATACATATTGATCAATCTATGATCAATATATATAAAGCACATAAACTGCATCAAATCCACCATTTCAGAGGTGACACTGATTTGCCATTTTTAACAAAAGACCAATATTGACCCCATATACTATATATCAGCAAACCAATACATCATCTTAATTGTAGTATCTGCTCTCACCCTCAGGCCATTCTAAGGAATGGTGGTCAAGGGCTTTACTGCATTGTTAATTACAAAGTCATTGCCTTCAGGCCTCTATAATACACCATTGCAATAGTGCGCTTCATTTCATGGAAGAGCCCATCAGTCTTCCTTCTGTTCACACACACATGGAGTCAGTGTTTTGTTTCATGATCCCAACACTAGATCATTTGAAGTACCATAAATACTCACATAGTGACTGTTGTCCTTGATTTACTTCGGGGGATAAGGGAATCAGGAATCTGTTTTAAACAGGCATATATTGGAAACCTTATTCATTTCCTTATATCTTTTAGTTTGAAGCCTTAGAATAATGTCAATTTCACTTAAATATGGAGTCTAATTATTATAATGTAATTTGATCATGTAAGTCATCTTAACTTTACAATGACAATCCACCACATTCTTACTTTTATTTATTTTTTGTGACATTCAGTCACAAGCAATCTTTGTTGTTGTGCTCAGATTGTGTGTGACCCAAACTGCTCATTTCTAATTCTAATACTAAATATAAACCATGCAACTTTTCATAGAAAATATCCTCTACCTCCTAATACAGTAATCTGAACCACCTGCTGTTCCCCACTAGGAAAGTAAAAAGCATCACTTCCTGTGTAGCAGAGGATTTTCCCCAAATAGTAAGACCTCCTTGTGGCTTTTCAAATGTAAAAGCTGCCCAGTACAACCAGTTGTCTACTGGTGGCCCATGTGCTACCCCTCCCTGTACCCATTTATATCACTTAACTGAGGGGACAAAGGCCCAAAAAAGGGAGAAAAGAGAGGAAGTGAGTATACAGTAGGAGAAAATCCTACCATGAAGAGCAGATCCTGGAAAAGCCCAATCACTGATGTTGATGTTGGTGTGGTTAATTTTCCTCGTTACCCGTGGACAGCTTCTTTCCTCCCTCAGCAGTTTGTGTGTGTTTTGTGACATCTTCACACCAGCCATCTGGTTTCACATTATCATCCTTTGTCAGCGTTAACCCTTCCTGCTGTTAGGAAGAGCAGAGAGGGAGATGAATATTGAGTGTAGGTCCAGGTCACTGTGCATACATCTCTGTCCTGCATTTCATTGTTTGAGTTCATTGTTTCCCACTCAACTACAAATTCTCTTTTTAATACTAAAAACCAGATGTCTGTTCCTTATACTGTAGCTGGACTACTACTAGATTAGAATATCTGCCTAGAGGTGTGGAGCAGAATAGTATTAAATTAATCTCTCACACCGACATATTCTCAGAGTATATCTGTGCCACCCCGCCCTCTCCAGCCCCCGAGGATGTCCTGACCACAGGGAACCTCAAGGTGGCTTTGCTGATAAAATGACATTTAAAAAAACATTCCCTTCCAGGGGGGAAACAGATAGGACTCATGTTGTTGTTTTTTCTTTTACAACAAACTCTATCTTCAGTGTGCACCCAGTGTGTTCACTTACTTTACCCTTACATTTACATTTCTTTCTTTACTTTGAAATGGAGCTGTTTGTCTGTTCCAAAGTATTTCCATGATTAAATTCATTATTTATCATAATGGGATTTATTTATTTTTATTTTGTATTTATCCCATTAAATAATGGGATAAATAATTGGTTGCAATCTGTATCAATTCTGAAGTTAGACCAGTGGTTCCCAAAGAGCCTGAGGTGCCTTGAGGACGAGCCATTTGTCCAGGTCACTTTAGTAAAAACTTCTGCCCACAGTGACACACCTTAACAACGTAGAAATGTCTTCTTTTCAGTTGGCAAACAGAAAAACTGCATCACAGCCAACATCTGGTAAGGAGTGGGACAGACTGAAATCTTGGAAGAACAAAATTTGCACCATTGCAATATTTTTATATTAATTTATATATATATATATATATATATATATATATATATATATATATATATATATATAAATAAAACTGAAACTGAACACACTCATGTCTTAAAGATTTAAAGATGCCCTCTTACTAGCTTTTTCTGAGGCTTTCAACCGCATCAGTCTTTATCAGCAGATGCACTTTGCTCAGTTGTCATGGAGATGAATCTGTTGACATGTGAGCTCATTAGCTATTAAGATTTGACATTTGTAATAAAAGGACAATAAGGGAAAAGAACCCAAATAAAAGTCTGCTGCCTGTGTGTTAAACAGAGCGATCCAGTCTTCCTCTCTCACCTCCGCTCTGCTGTCACTCAGGGAGAGGGTGGAGCCTTGCTGTTGCTTGCAGCCAAGGCATTCCCTCACCACCTTTGATGTATCTTTAACACATTTATAAATTTGCGTCTCTTCATGTTTAATTAGTAGGCATCTCCCTCTGCTGAGTGGAGCCCAGCCGGGTTTGATGTGTGCTGTCACGTAACTCTGTGTGTGTGTGTGTTTTCACAGGCCCAGAAGAGAAGAAAATCAAGTCAAAGAAAGAGAAGATGAAGGAGAGGAGGGAGAGATGGCTCAACAGTGAGTTTAGATCAACACAGCACTTATGAGGAATGTACAGATACTGAGCAGAGTGTTAGAAATTATTTACACTTTACCTTATCACCACTGATTATATGCTATTAATACCATTCTTTCTTATAACAGTGTATACAGTATACCTTTCGAATGGGGTGTAGCTCAAAGTGCTTTACAACACAAGTGAAGAAACAAAAGAATAAATGAAAACAGGCAGATTAAAACATGCAAATACTGCACGATAAAAACCAAGCAATCAAATGAATAACAGAATAGAGGCAGCAAATAGCAAGAACATATGCTAAGAACAACAGAATATGTAAAAGATAAGAATAAACCAAAGGAAGAGTGACAGAGAAAAGCAATGCTGAATAAAGAAGTTTTCAGTTGTCATTTCAGAATGTTCAGAGCTTGCATCTCTTGTAGCCTTGGGTAGAGAGTTGCATAGTTTTGGAGCTTTGTTAAAAAAGACTGAGCTGCCGATTCATCCAAATCAGCCTAAGTCACATTCACATTCTTTCTCAAACAGAGAATGGGGGTGTACATGTGGCTCGCATTTTGGGAGACACTGCCGGTGCTACGGCTTCTCAACCTGCAGAGCCTGCAGCGCATATTATCATAACCTAACCTGTCCACTTACTACAGAATTAGCTATGGGGTTTTGGGGTGGGGGGGTGGGGTTCGTTTCGTTTCGTTTCGTTCACCTGCGACTAGCGAGCAGACTCATGAACAACCCCAGCTATATAGTTGTAATATTGATTATTATAGATCAATAGATAGGCAAAGATGACAGGAGGGAGGGACTGATCCGTCTGCTACTTCAACACCACGGGCAGCGCTACAGATTTATCAATACACAGCAGTCAGTCTACTGATATTTATCCCCCCTCATATCACCTACCTACACTAGGTTACGTGTCAGTAACAGAGATATGTAAAATCAGACGATGACTTAACTTTTGTAATTTTCCTCCTCAGTGGCTACAATTTCGCATAGCCTCCAAATCTTGGCAGGATAGAAAATTGTGTAAAATATTATAATGGGTTGTTGCACATTATTGAAATTAATACAACTGCTACAAACCTGACTTGCATTGTAGTAAACCTGAGTCTGTATAAACAGGTGCATTTGTGGCCACTGTGCCCTGTGCCAGAAGCTTGGGAGAATGTGTGTAGGGAAGTCAATCAGGTACATTTTTCCAAGACATTTTAAAAGATAATGGGACAGAGTGTTTCCACTAACATGGTGGAATCCTGTCTTCCCTAGGCAGTTATTGGTCATTGTGTCTACCATTGTGTACATTAGGTCATGGCCAAGTGTTCAGAGGTGGAGGAAGAGATAGAATGCATGACAGCCCACCCTGGACTAGATGGGGTGTGTCTCAATCCATGGGTCCTGCAGGCTGCGTACAACAGCTACAGGCAGCACTATGGTGAATTGGAGGCACAACATGTGTATGTATGGTATTATTCAGTTTAAGTTAATAAATTTCAGTTTTATGCTAGAAATGTGAAGCAAATTTCCTACTTTTTTTTCATAGGCGGTACAGACACACATCATACAGAAACTTTGTTCGCTGGTGCTGGGGATACCTAGGAAAACATGTCCAGGTGGTAACTCCATCATATGTGGTTCTGAAGATAAGGCAGAAGTTTCCTGATCCAACCCATTACTACACTGGTTTTCATTATCCCCAAATATTGGTTCATTAGGACAATAAAGTGGTTTACTTGTAAATATGTTTATGGAACATTTTCTGTCCCCTTACCTTCTAAAAATGTCTTGGCAAAATGAATAAAACAAAAGGTTAGTGATTTCAGTCACACACACTGAATCAGCTACGCCCCAACAGTTAGTATATTTAAGTATATTTTACACATCTGTGCTATCCCCTGTTAAATGGAGAAAGGACACGTTCAGTAGCATTGTAGAATTACTTTATTCCATAGTTATTTTTACAAAATAGCCAACAACAAAGACACATGACAGGACATGGATGACTTTTCAGTATAGGCCTTGGCCACATGGACAAAATCAAATATGACACCTTTGAGTGAATACCTTGATATCAATATTGTGGAGATGACAGTGGGTGCTTACATTACATACTTACATATGAGACTTTTGATTAACAATTATTTCTTAAAACACTTGCGTTGGCCAAGACTGAAAGCCCTCTCACCAAACCTTCTTTCTCCATCCTCAGGCTGTTGCCCACTTCATTGCTCTGAAGAATGTAAAACATAAGCATTACACATTGATGCACATACAGTTCATTGCAAAAGTATTCAGAACTTTGTCAAAATATGAAGTTAAAGTAGAAAAAATCATTTTGAGTAGTCGTATTTTGAATTAAGATATTACATGGAAAGAAATATTACAGCAGTATTTGTTATCCAGTAAAAAAGTGAGATTTTATCAAGGGTCTGAAAACCTTTTCAAGGCACTGTATATAATGTATATACTGAGTGTGCACAGTGATTTATCAAGGTGATAAAACGTTATGGAATCAAGACTTTATCATAGTAAATGCATAAGTTGATATGTACAAATGTTTCCTGAGATTTATAAACCAGTTTTCCACACATATTGAGATTTGAAAATGTAACGGTAGATTTGTCTGCAGCAATTTGTAGGTGTGCATTCAGACTTGCAGATATGTAATTGGTTGCTCATGTTTCATTTAACTTGACATCCCAAAGCAATTTGCAAATCAGCATTGAGCTATTTGTTAATTTTGTCCATGGCTGTGATCAGAATCGCATACTAACGCACTACTCATACTAAGTATGACGTCAAATTGAGGATGTAGTGCTGCATGTGGATTTTGTGTATGCGAGAAACACCCGGATGTGTACTAGATTAGCATGAATTTCTGAGTATGCGGCGTGAGCTTAGTGGACATACTCAACTGCCCCAAGATATATTGTGTCTCTTAGCTCGGACCGGTAATGTTGTGATCGATACAGTCATATGATGCACTGTTCACAATGAAATATACTCAAGCAAGACAGTCATGTGACTTGAGTTGATTAACATGTGACATGGGAGGAGCACCCAGAGGAAAACCACATGAACACAGGAAGAACACGCACACTCCACACAGAAAGGCCCATGGTTGGGTTCAAACCCAGCCTCATGAATTTAAATTTAGGATCTAATATTTGTACACACACACACACACACAGATGACACGTCACATGTTAATTGAGGAATGTTTAAGACCCAAGCTGAAAGAGTTAAAGATAAATTCTTACTGATCTTCAATCAAAGTACTGTCACCAGGACTAAAGCTGGAATCATCTGTGGAGTAGTCCAAGCATGATCTCTTCAGTGGTGTGCAAATGGGGGTTGAAGTGTATTGGGGTTCAGGTTCAGTCTCACAGGACACACTCTTCCTCTCAGGTTGAAGGGACACTTGAAAGCTAGCACACACAATTACATGAAAAAAAAAAAAAAAGCATTTAGTTTAGATGGTTTACATCCCATAGTTTACACACTATGCCTATATGCAGATTTAGTTTTGAACACACAATGATTTTTTTTTTCTTTTACAGAACTGAGCCTACACACGAAAGAGTTTCCTATATATTATTTGTCCAACATCACTGGAATCACACATATCTACTAAGAAGTGAACCACGACTGTGTGACTAGTCCAGCAGAGTCTGGAGCTGTCCCTGGCCCTTCACACTACCCTCATTATCCTTACCCTTACTTCTCCGTGCTGGGAATAGGTGTGTCACTGGGGGGTCTGTCTGGCACCCTATCTCTTTTGTCCTGAGAGCCTGTCCAAATAATATAATGATATGTGATGATGCATGTCATATTATTCAGACAATCAGCTACCGTTACAGTGGCTGTTAAGTGGTGTGGGCGAAAACACGTCTTTACGTTACGAAATAACCAGCCGTCAACTAACGTTTCATCAACGCTGATGGTCGGGACAGCATTGCCCCTCAACTTCAGCCTTCTCTGATACCCCATTTCCACTGCCATTGCGCTGGTGAAACAGTCTGTAGTAAAATGCGTGTTGCAGATGAAAATGCGGCACATAGGCTGTCGTCTGTCCTCCAGTCCAAGGAAGTCCAACCACTGATTGTAGACAGCCCAAAGCTTGTTTGCTTGGGATTTTGTGTAATCCACTGCGTTGATTGTACCCGTTCAACGCACACACAAATGCCATTGTGAAAACTAAACTATAACTATAACTGCTATAATTATAACTAAGTCTATAATGCTACAATTGTGGTAAAATACGAAATAAGTTGACTAGCTAGCTCACAACGATGTTTATCGGTTTTCCATTCAGATGCAAAGAGGCCGGACAAGTGCGCCTGTGCAAGCTTGGAGGATGACGTATGTAGCTTCTACTATAGTCATGCGTCATAGTTCCGTTTTAGCAACAGCTTAAATTTTTTAAACTTCAGCACAAAATTATTTGTCAAAAAATATTTGGCAAACAATGTAGTTCATCAACATTGTCAGGAAATGACTCACAGATGAGTGAGTGACGAGTGAGTCACTGAGTTTTGGCCTTTTTGGCTGAAGGTCCATCTTCGGGCCTCTCTGTAATTATAACTCGTCTCCCCAACACCAGCAGCGTCATCACTGCCACCATCATCTCCCATAATTGTGATCAGGCCTGTAACCGTAGCCTTCTGCTGAGCCAATCAATTCCTGGGTAACACAACACGTATCCTGTACAGGCATATAATTAGGTGCTAATGGCTGTGCGACTCAATCCTGCTGAAACTCAAGAGCGGCTCCATGGCTGACAGTTTTCAGGAATGAGAAGAAAATTAGAATGACATATTAGCTTTTTTCAGATCATGGACACAGGCTAGGGACAGCAGAGTCTGACCAGTGGGGATTTTTACAGGCCAATACCAGTATTTGAGGCTTGAAGCTTGTGATTGTAAATTGTTTGCACAGTTGTCGATGTTTTTCTTAGTTTTTTTAGTCCCAGCAAATCACTCGGATGACGGTAAGGCACCAGACATACACCATTACACAAATCATTTGTTTGCAAGTTATACGTTTTTTTTTTTTTGCTTCAGTGAGTTTTATTCTCTCATTCTTGTTTTTGTTTGATTTTTCTTTTTACACAAATCTGATATCATACCACTAGTCTACCAGGACACACCAGCGTTCATGAACAAAACCTTTGTGAATGAGACTCATTGTCTTCTACATTCTTAGAAAATGACAAAACCAGTGGAACTAGTTATGTTCAACCAAGAAAAACATGCTTTAGATTTGATGGATTCTTTTTTTTTTTGCCCTTTTGTTTTTCATTTTTCATTAATTTTTTCTAGCTTTACCGTTCCTTTCTCTGTCAGGCTGCTGCTGTGTTCATTCAAATCAAGCCATATTCCTATACCAGAAATAAGACTGTATTTTAATATGTTTGGATTGTGTGTGCGTGTGTGTGTGTTTAGAGCCAGATGAAAGCTTTGTAAAGGCTGTTTTTATTAGCTTTATATGAACATGACCTTTGCAAAACACTAGCATCAGACTGGAAATGTGATCCTCACTTCACCAGACCTTTAAACTGTTACATGCTTCACACTGACATTTTTCTGTGAATTGAGTTGTGCGTGTAGCAGATGGAAAACTCTTAGCCTTCACTGACATTCACTCTTGCTTCACGTCTCATTGTGCTGTTTCTCCCTCTCTCTCTTTCTCTGCCTCCTCTCAGAGATCAGCTCCATCAAACAGGCCAAGGAGCAGCAGGCGGCCGAGGCCCAGAGGCAGGCCACGCCCGTGGTGGGAGACATGAGGCCACTGGCCGACGCCCTGCCGGAGCTCTCTCAGCTCATCGCCCCCGCTGCCACAGCCCTCACTGCTCGCCGCAAGAGCAGGAAAAACAAAGTGTAAGTGGCAGTCATCAAGTGTCAACCTGACAGTTGATGTGGTGCTCCAACGTTATCACATTGCTGTAGTCCTAGAGAAGAGTAAATGTGAACACACACAGTGTGTTTGAGTTCAACACACAGATTTAGCAGCAGTGCTGCCAGCATCAGTATCAGCAGACTGACTGATGAGCCTCCATCTGCTGACTGTTGTCACACTGTTAGTAGCACGTCAGATGTTTAATCAACAAATATTATTTGGATAAAAAAGGGCAGGAAAGTGAATGATGAGCTGCACCTTTGGCGCCGTTTCATTATGGATCTCCCAGGTTTATTCCTTACCGTCATGTGTTGACACACAAATATCTGCTTCTGTAGTTAACTGGACTACCTGTTATAAACATCATGTCCCAGGATTCCCTGCAACTGGACTTGTTTTTAACATAGCCCTAAAGAAATGCTGCTTTAGATGGCATTGGTTTGGACACACAGTTAGCTGTGTCGCAGCTCCAGACTGTACACTTATTCTAAGCAGGTTTTGAGTGTGTGGTGTGTTGACACTGGAAAGGTGACAGAATAAAGTATACTCAGAACAGTCAGTATGCAGACTAAAATTATGCTGCATAGATGTACTAAAGAAACTGGATACCAGACTCCAAGATGGCGCCCACTCACTGGAATGAACATTTGCTGAACTCATAAGCCTTCTGGTTTGCTTCTGCATTGTGCGGCCCACTGCACATGCTCATTAGTGTTTCTCCCAGTCCATAGACGTCACAATAGATTCAATGAGTGTCAAAAATGCCAAATGCAAAAAAGCGAGTTGTGAGAATAAAGCGAGTCTGGACTATTCAACATACATGGGAGTCCAGATTCAGGATCCAGAACCAGGTCGCCTTCCCCAGCTCACTGAAGAACATCTGAAAGGCCTTACTAATTCATAGCCTGAGTTCATTAAAGTGGATTGACTGTCAGCAATGAGCTAGAAGCAGGTGATGTTAAAGGTGCAGTCAGAGGAAGGACATCACATTAATGAAAGCAGAACGGAGGAGCCATCTTACACAACCCTCCCTATTTGATGCAAAGGCCACATAAAATCAGTCACAGTTAATCTACAGGAAGCATAGATCCAGTCAGGTTCTGACTGATACTGTAGCATTGATCTCTGATCTCTCTTCTCTTTGGAGCTACGCCTACCTCCAACTCAGTCCAGGTCTGCTGTGGAGCCTCCTGCAATGCCACATTTATGTGATTGAGGACTTATTCACGTGGTCGTAAAAGTTTCACAGCTCAGAGCAGAGGGCTCATTTTCATCAGATCCTGCTCTGCACTAACAGGAGATAAGTTGAGTGGACAGCAGTGCACTGGCTGCAGCACCACCAAGTCTGAACAGCTTTTGGCAGTGGATCCATATGTGACACCAAACTGCATATGATACAGAAAGACTTTACTGCTTCATGTTTTTTGTTAAATCTGTACAAACCATTAATCAACATTTAAAATGACATCAAAATAATTAAAAGCTCTGTTGACATATACTAAATACAATTTATACCATTTCATTTTGTTAGTGTTGCTGCAATATTTGGTGCAGAATAGGGCTGCCAAGATTAGTCGACTAGTCACGATTACGTCGACTATCAAAATCGTCGACGATTAATTTAATAATCGACGTCGTCGTTTATTTTTTGAAGCTTTGTTTTTCTCTCCAAACTGCCGCTGTACCTTCCGCTGCCTTGTCTGCCTTTCTGTCCTTGACGCACATGCGCAGTAGTGGTAATCGGGGTCAGCCGTGATGTCACCTGAAAAGTTCTGCCCAGTATCAACAGTATCATGGCTAGCCGCAAACGGAGCTCAAAAGTTTGGGAGCATTTTATCAAAAGAAATTAAAAGAATGTGCAATGCAAAATCTGCAAGGCAGAACTTGCCTTCCATGGGAGCACTACAGCGATGCACGAGCATTTGAAAAGAAAGCACGTTGTTGTAGCTGAATCCAATTCAATTTCTGACGAAGAGGGACAGTTAGCTGCTAACATTAACGTCAACAGTGAGCTACTTACTTATATTGATAGCTGAAAACGTTAACATTAACGATGACGATTTCATTAGCCTTAGCACACGTATGTTATGTGTTTGCTGTAACGTTATAACAGTGATGTCATGTTTGAATAGGACATGTGATAACGCTAATGTTTTATAACGCTACGTTACAGTGCTAAAAAACACGTTCCTTTGTTACCAAGCCAACAACATGCACACCTGGGCAGGTAAATGTCCTGACTGAAGCAATCTTGAACATGTTGGTGATGGACATGAGACCCCTGTCCATGGTTGGCGATGAAGCTGCTACAAGCTGCAAAGTTCATTAAAAATTGAATGGACTGTCATCTTAATTGTCTTTATTTTTTAGTTAGCACATACCTTAAACACTTTAATGCCATGTCACATACCTTAAACACAAGCTGGAAGCTAATGATGGTTATATAAGAGCAGCTGCATGCTGGTGCGATACGCTGCAATTTAGGTATGATCCGATTAGTCAACTAATCGAAAAAAATAATCGGTGACGTCGATTATCAAAATAATCGTTTGTGGCAGCCCTAGTGCAGAAAGAAAAATGCGTTCATGTCACGTGAGAATGACCATACCAGTTTCCGACGTACTGTTTACGCCAACATCTAAGTTGTGATTATGATTGGGAAAGCTTTTCTAGAAGCGCCGATATATAGTGGTACTTGGTGCTAAATGATAACAAAGCAAACAGACATGGATGCCTAACAACAGCCAAAGTTTGTTGTTCACGGTACATAAATGAAAAGTTTAAAGGAACTCCAGCAATTTTTACGCACCAGTCTGTTTCCAGGTGTTGGGAAGTGCTGTAGAGGGAGCTGTGTGAAGTCTGATAAAGTGATGTCACTTGAGTCAACGTCGGTTGGGTCTGAAGACTACAAGTTAGAAACTGAAAACATTATGTTGGTGTGGAGTTAGAAAGAAGTGAGCTTACCAGACCTCTGCAGCCCACTCCTCATTTTTGCTGCAGGCTACATTAGCTGCTACTAACATAACACACCTGAATCTCAAAGTGTCGGCCTGTCGAGTTGCATTGTGGTTAATGTAGGTGGTAGGTTTTGACAAGGAAGGAGAATGGAATAAAAAAAGACGATATCTCTGGTTCTGCTGCATTGAGTTTAATGCTTTTTTAAAATTGTCCATTACGAGTCTAATCATGACAATGTTATAGGAGTGCGATGCTAAATCAGTGGAGTACTCTTTTAGTGGATATAGTGTTGTAATGCTTCACAAAGACTAGGTACAGATTTATCCTGATGAAGAGCCAATACGGGTTCAAAACATACTCTTTCTAAATATAATACAAAAAACTATTTTTAAAAGGAGGCATTCTACAGCCTAGCAAGTCCTTGTGAAACAGTATCTACATTTGGTTTGAACTCAGCACCTGGACATGAAAGATATGCTTGTGTTTTGCACACTGATTGCATATGTAGTGTTATAATGCCCATGCACAGTATTTTTTTAACCATCACACAACCAATCTGTAATTGAAAAATATAGGGGTGTGCACAAAGTCCATGGTTCGGTGCATGTCTCGGTTTTGGGGTCATGTTTCGAAAGCAGAGATAACATAACATTTTTGTCACTTTGAAAAATGGACACATTAAGCAGGAGCTTATTGACTACAATTCTTACACCGGTCATGTCTGTAGGCGTAGGTGTAGTGTGAGCGGCAGTATTGAAGTGCAGTGATCAGAGCCAAACACACAATCACTGTAGTCATAAACATGATCTAGGGCTCATCAGTAAAGTGCAGCTTGAATTCCCATGGAATGTCCTGTTATGTTGTAGTCCTGCATGTGACAATGTCCTTGTCTGTGTCCTGTCTCTTCCCTTCAGGCCGGTGAAGAGGCCTGAGCCAACAGACTTCAGTCAGATGAAACAGTCACAGAAACGCAAACTCCTGTAAGCAGCTTTTCATATTCTCTCTTTGCTGTACGGTTCTGTCAGTATCCTGGCAGTGAAATTACACTCTCCTCTAAATATCTCAGAATTTGTGTGTTTTGCCTTTAATGTAGGGAAACAGAGACCAGCCGGTTTAGCAACGCAGTAAAGACCCTCTCTGCCAAAATGAACCCTCTGGCTGATATTGGTGAGCAGCTGAGGAAGAGGATGAGGCAGGAAGAAGAGCAAGGTCCCAGCTAACGGCAGCAGCAGCAGCTCAACTGTGTGAAACTGAAGTGCTTCCACAGACGTTAAGCAACGAATCCTAGGAACAGAAAGCCAACCCTGTTACATCCTTGGGTTTAAAAGGAGGAAGATGCTGATATCTCTCATCCACTGACCAAAGGATGCTGCTGACCGCTCCTAGACAAAGACAAGTGGCATGAAGTGTAGTATTTGTAAATGTTGACTGTAACCAATATCCTTTCACTTTTATTATCCATGTTTTCTCTTCAGTAATAAATCACAGAACATTTAACGATCACATTTGAAGTGTGTTGGATTTCTAATGTCTATTTTCAGGTGCACTTGTTTTGGCTCCAGCTCAAACCATTTAATAATCAAATGGTGCATGTACAAACAAATCTGCCTTGTTTCTGTCAACACATACACAACCATTGGCTCTCTTCTATTTTCAGTATCTTGTCATCGGGCTGTATTCAGAATAAGATCAGCGCCGAACACTGAGTGACTCATCAGCAATAACCATAGCAACTCCACTGATCCATGTAAATGAACATCTTGTCAGGGCAACACTGAGCCACCAACTGAATGAAAATATTGTCAACCTGTCATTAGTAAGCAGACCAACATGTTATACATGCTGCACATCTTGTGCTCTACATTTGTCTTCAGATTTAAAGGATACTCTCCTCTCCTTGTTATAGTGCCAAACCTTCTCCCAGCACAATGCTGTTGTATTGAAATGCACCAGAGTATGTTGAACCTAACACAAACAGTGGTTTATATCATTCAATATCTGTTTGTACAGAAGTACGGAAGCATAATGCATTCACTTGAGAAAAAAAATGTTTGCCTTGATTTTCTAAATTAATGAGATAATATCTCATTATTATGAGAAAAGTTTTCATGAAAAAAAAACTAACTCAGCTCAGTTTTTTCTGAATTAATGAGACACCTCAAAATCCTGCGAGAAGCTCTCACCTGCATGGAGCTAATCAGCCTGACCCTCCAACAGTGCTGATATGATTTCACGTAGCCTACGGGGTCAGTACAGGTAAGGTATACATGTTACATGCAAAATTGACAAACTAATAATATCGTCAATATTACTTAAAGACACGAAGTGGTTTAAGTAATAACCCAAACCAAAATAAAACTGGATTCAACTCAACAGACAGGATGTTTGCTTCCATGAAATCTAGCTCTCAAGTAAATGAGAGCTGCTCACAGGATTTTGAGGCGTCTCATTAATTCAGAAAAACAGATTTTTTTTTTCCCCATGAAAACCTTTCTCAGAATTCTGAGATAATCATCTCACTAATTCAGAAAAACAGCATAATTTTATTTCTCAAGTGAATGCATTTTTCTTCTGTACAGAAGCTCGTTTCTGCCACTTGAAAATAAAACCCACGATCTCAGTATCGTCAAAAAAAAACAACCTAACTCATAAAAGTCTCATTATGTTTCACATATTTGAATTTCATATTAGGATCTCACAGACACTGAGACACTCATAATTATGACTTATCACATATGAGCTACTATCTTAATTATAAGGCTGTCCTTATGTTTCTTATAACTGAATCTCATAATAGTATCTCATACTTTGGAGACACCATGTCATAATTAGGACTTTGTATTTTATGATGGTAAGATGTGAAGTCATAATTATTAAACTATCATAATTATGTGAGAATGTATATCAGTTTTTCATAAATATGACATCTCAGTGCTTTTGTTTGTTTTCTACAATTCTGACTATGTGGTAGAATCTACTTTCTCTCAAGTTTCATATTTTATGATTATGACAGATCATAATGAGATAAGAAGTCATAAGAAACAAACACTTGGTGGGGTTTTTTTTTTTAAGTTAAACAGAAATGGATTAAATATATGTATTTATATGCATGCTATATATACACATACACCTACATACATAAGTACTGACACACATGCAAATCAGATCCGTGTAGTGTATGTAATATAATGTACGTCTATACATTACATTATCTGCCATTTGAGATTAATTACAGGTATGTAGTGATCAGCACATACACTGACTTCCATTGTTGTAACAGCAACCTCCTGCCTAGCATGATGGCTGTTTGAACCCATTCTCAAAGCATCGAAGGGGTTTTATTTCTTAGAGTGGGGGCTCTCGTGCATAAACAAGCATGTGCAGTAACAACTACCTGACAACAGTCAAACTTCCACAATGCATGGATTAGTGCACCCACCTCTGTGCATCTTCAGCAGGTAGGGTCACCTCTAAGCTTTGCTTTATGCCATCTGAAGAGTCCAATAAACTCCATTTTTAGACTTTTTGTTGACAGTGACAGCTGACACCTACAGGAAATAGGGAGCAAGGGAGGTGACGTGCAACAAATTACAACCACTGTGACCCCAATCAACTGTACTGATCATTTTGAAATGTGTAATGGACATCTTCACAGCCTTCACTTACAGTAAGTAAAAGTAGCAATACCACACTGCAAAAAATATTCCATTCCAAGTAAATGTCCTGCATTGAAAATGTAAAAGTAAAAGTTTGTAAGTACTATCCGTGGTGGAAATCGTGTATTTCCTTTGAAGAAGTGAGCAAATAAAATGAAGATTCAACAAGCCGTTGTCTTTTGTATATTTAATTAAGAAAAGAATGAAACAATCAGATGAAATGGTAAATAAGAATAAAAAGTAAATGGAAGGGGGGGGGGGGTGCAGGCGAGCACACAGAGTCAATCCAATTCAGCTGAAGGACAGAGATCATACACCAAAATGCATATGAAGCGTCTGACCAAGAAGGAAAGATGCTGTCACATACTTATAACCTTACAATCCACAGACAGACATATCACAGTACAGAATCACCTCTAACAAAGATAGTCTGTCTCCAGCTAAGTTTTCCTGCCCAAGGCTGGAAACCCAGGGCAGACTGTAATCAGAGGAAAATACAGCTGCAGTCTGGGGAACAATTTCTCCTCCCGCTGCAACCAACCAAGATACCAATGTACCTAAAACAGAGATGACCTAAAACAGAAATTATCTGAGTGTACAGAATTAAGACTGATTAACAGGAAAAAACAAGATATCACACTAGACATATATATGGGACATAAAGAGAGAAATTTAATTACACTAAACATATCTAGTAATAAAGGAAAAGAGAAATTTTGCCCTTACAGTTCCCCCTTTGGCCATTCCATGGCCACAAATACATGCAAAATTTGTCATGACATCAACGAGTGCACACATTCATCATGTTTAAGCAATCGCATCAGTAATTGACAAACTGAAATTTCTGCTTCTGCTGATGTGTGACTGATCTGTCAATGGACCTAACAATGAGATCTCTGATACAAGGAATTATGCAACATCCTAACAGGGCAAACATCATCAAGGCAACAATCATTACAGCTATCACAGTCAAAATGATTGATTTCCACTTCCCAAACATTGAATTAAACCAGTCCATTATCCATGTGTCTGCTCCGGCATTGTCTTTCAGCTCTTTGGCAAGTGTCTCTAGTTCAGTCAATGCCTTTGTGAAAGAGCCGTCTGGTGCTGTGTTGTTTGGGATGAATGTGCAGCAAGCATCACCAAATATGACACACACACACACCTCCTTTTTCTGCCAGTAACATGTCCAGTGCCATTCGGTTTTGCCATGCCATCAGAGAGGTGGCATGTGTCTGCTCCCCCAGGGCCTGAAGCACATTCTTGGTGTAATTAGCAAGACGCTGCTGGTTGTAGTAGACAAAATTGATCCAGTCAACATTCTTGTTGATGGTTACCCACCAGAAAAATGCTGACTCGAACCCTGCTGAAATTTGATTCCTGGCCTTAAATTCGTCAGGCACACCCCTGGGAACGCCGATGGAGTCTATGTACACTATGAGGTCTTCCAGGGACAGCGACCTCCGTCGCCTAGTTGTTTTGGTTGTTGGTGCTTCTGAGTGAATGGCAACCTCATATGCCAACACCACCCTAGCACAATTCACCGGGAGGACTGGCCTGAGGAGGCCGCCTCCGCATGACCAGTACACATCTGGGATGGCTCTGAGTTGGTTCAACAGCATGTTTGCTGGGGGGGTGTAAGTTGTATCACAACTGGCATTCTGCTCTACAGAAACGGAGATGTCCTGGCCGTCCCTGCCCGCTGCAATAGTCCACACATGTGCGCAACTTCCTGAAAAATTGCCCACATCTGGTCCCCTGTATGGAGCGTAGCTGTGGCTGTGAGCAAAGCACTCGAAGAGGGAGGTTGGAGAGATGGAGGCCTGTGGTACTGTGCTGGTGTCATTAGGCAGCAGGGCACAGTTTGCATATGCCCTTGCCATCGAGGTGGTATTTGGAAACCCCTGTATGATCATGCATTCCCAAGATCCGGTGCGTTGGTGCGTGCTGGCCCTCCTGCAAAACAATGGTTCAAAAGCTTGAACCAAGGGAACCTGTTTCCTGACACGCCATGTAGGGCAGTGGCACTTGCAGCTTTGAGGGCCGGGCTGTCATGCAGGCATGACAGGAGGAATTGGTGACCTCCCTCACTGTGAAGTTTGCCATCAGATGCCAAAAGTTAATGCTGTCCCCTGGAGGGGAAATTGAGCGTTTGGTGCGATTGTGATGAGTGAAGTTATCAGTCTGGCTGGCTATGTAGTTTGTGTGACTGTCTGACTGCTCATACACAATGATGATGGAAGTCCCTATGATGGCAGTTAAAGACACACAAAAGCAAAGGCCACCCCTCAGGCCACACCCCTGTCGCCTGGTCGATTCCTGTCAGTCGGTGGCGCCATCGTTCACCAGTGGGGACTCCCTTCCACACTCAGAAAGAACACAGTTTACTTGCAGCTTGAGAAGCCAGGGGGCGAGCAAAGCTCTAAACGCACCCCTCCCTTCTCTCCCCAACTGTGATTTCCCAAGTGAGGAGCTAAGAACCCACTGGTTTCAGAGGCACTTGTTGGTAGCCTGGTGCTACTAGTTGGAGGAGGGCGCTTTTTTCACCCCTCTCTCTTGATGAGTGGCTCGGCAGGCCGTGTGTTGGAGGAGGGCGCTCTTTCACCCCTCATTCGTGGTGGTTTTGTTGGTCACCTTAGGAGCAGTGTTCCACCTACACTCCTGATGACTCCTCAGCGCGTTGTGGTGACTTGTTGGCCACTTAATGCCTCTCTTGGGCAGTGGCTTGCTTGTGCGGGGGGATGTCCCCGCTTGGCTCTGGGATGGCTTTACAATGGCTGGCGTGCACCCACGTCGCTTTCCCTGCCGCAGTCTCCCTGGTTAGGAGCACCTGGAATGGTCCGTAGTACCGTCTTTGTTTCCAGTGGCGTCTCCGATGGTCCTTGATCAGGACCCAGTCACCGGGTTTCAGGTGGTGCAGGTAACCGTCTGCTGCTCGTGGCAGGGCACACTTAACCTGTGAATGCAATGCTGAGAGAGTTGCAGAAAGGTTGGCACAATATCTCAACATATCATCATCACATGAAGTTGTATTAGGAAGAAAAGGCTTTTTGGGCCCCACGCCTGATTGGGGTGGTCTAACCAAACAGGATCTCAAATGGGCTCAAACCATGTTTGTTTCTGAGTCACGTGCGCATGTGAAACGGCACCAGTGGCAGGGCCTTCACCCAAGTCAGCCCTGTTTCATCACAACATTTTGCCAATTTTGTCTTGATGGTGCCGTTTTCTCTCTCCACGCACCTGCGCTCTGGGGATGATATGAACAATGGTGGCGTATGTCAAAACCCAGATAATGTGTAACATCCTGCAAGGCTTCATTCACAAATGCAGGTCCATTATCACTGCTAATTACAGTGGTGGGTGTCCTGCAGGTGGCATATGAATAGCCCCTGAGGCATTGTTAGCTGCACAAACCATACATTTTTTGCAAAGATCTTGAGCAAACACTGAGAAACCTCTTGTGTACCATGCAGAATTGATGGCAGCACACATTCCCCCTTTGCCTGCGTGGTCTCTGCCATGCTCCAATTTGGCATAGCAGTGAAAGAGGGCACGCGGCAAACAGCGCTTGCCATCCAGCCCCACCAAAATGTTATTAGTAAATGTAGCACCCGATTTAGCCCAACATGTACGTTCCTGTGGGATGGAAAGTGTTTGTAAAGCTGAAACATCAGTGTGTGGCTCGATCTCATCAGGTGTACCTAGCAAACAGGAAAGAAAATAGGTGTTATCAGTCACAGCTGCTGCCTTAGCAGCTGCGTCTGCGGCTGCATTTCCTGCAGAGATAGGATCAAGGTTATTTGTATGAGCTTCACATTTCATTACAGCAATGGCTGAAGGGAGCAGAATGGCATCCAGCAGGGCCGACACCAGGCGGTGGTAGTTTTTGGGCTTGCCTTTTGCCAATTTGCAAGCTTCAGTGAGAGCTACTAGTTCTGCTGCCTGTGCAGACAGATTTGATGGTAATTTCCACTGAACAGTGTTTCATGTGGAGTAACAACTGCACAGCCCACCAACCCTTCACCTGTGTCCGGGGAGCGGGATGCTGATCCGTCCACAAACAGCTCCATGTCTGCATTTGGAAGGGGAGAGGAGGACAGGTCAGGTCTAGGCGTGCAGACCTGATCAATGGACACAATACAGTCGTGTGGTTCCCCATCTGCTGGAGTAGGGAAGAGAGTTGCAGGGTTAAGTACATTACACCTTTTCACCATGATATTTGGCATATCTAGGAGAGTTGTATGATACCTTAACCATTGCTGCGCAGAGGGATGTGATGTTTTCTGTGTGTGTAGGATGTGTGAAACCGCATGCGGGACCATGAGAGTGAGGTCACTGTATCCTACAATGTCACGTGATGCTAGTACAGCTTTTTCTGCTGCAGCTACTGCCCTAAGGCACAGAGGGAAGCCAGCTGCAACCGGATCAAGTTTTGTTGAGAAGCAAGCCACAGGTCTTTGTTTACCTCCATGGCTTTGTGTCAAAACAGATGTCATATAACCGTCTTCCTGGTCAACAAACTGAGTAAAAGGTTGGTCCGGTTTTGGCAGTCCCAGAGTGGGAGCGGTCTGTAGTGAGCCCTTTAAGTCAGTAAAGGCTTTGTCAGCGTCATAGGTCCAAGTCAGTGAGTCATGCGCATTTAGATGTTTACCATGAATCATGGAAGAGAGAGCTGCCTCCCTTTCTGAATAATTTGGGATCCACTGTCTACAATACGACGTCATGCCTAAGAAACTCATCATTTGCTTTTTGGTTTTCGGCTTTGGTACAGATTGTATTGCTTATACGCGCTTTGGAGAGGGATTTGCCCTCTGCTGTGATCACATGCCCAAAATATGTCACACTGGTTTGAGCAAATTGTAATTTAGACAGGCTAGCCTTGTGACCATTGTCAGCCAGATGTTTTAGCAAAACAATGATGTCAGATTTGCATGCTTCTTTTGATGGACTACAGATCATAAGGTCATCCACATATTGCAACAAGATGGACTCCCCGGGGAGATGTAGGCTTTGCAAATTGTCTCGCAGTGCACTGTGAAAAACCGCGGGACTTTCTAAAAGTCCGTAGGTGTTCTACTCCAGGTGTAGCCTTTACCATTAAAGGAGAAGGCAAACCAGTACTGACTATCTTTATGTACCGGGATGGAGATAACAGTGTTTGCTAAATCAACTACTGAAAAATGCGTGGCATTTGCTGGAATTTGTGACAAAATGGTATGAGGATTTGAAACCATGGGTGCGCACGGATGTACTGCAGCATTTACTGCTTGCAGATCTTGAACAAAACGCCATTCAGTTGGTTCACCTGTGTCACGAATTTTCTTCACAGGAAAAATAGGTGTGCGAACAGGAGAGTCATCGCAAGGAACAATGACTCCTGCCTGTAACAACGAATCAAAAACCGGTTTAATGCCATTTAGTGCTTCCTGTTTTAGGGGATACTGCTTCTGGCACGGCCGAAAATCAGACTTGGGGTGAACTACTAGAGGCGTGGAGCCTTTCATCAGGCCTACGTCATATTTATGACGCGCCCACAATTCAGATGGCACCTCTGACAGTTCAGCCATGTCAACACGTGTTTCTTTTAACATGGTGTGCGAAAAATGCCCCACCAGAACGAGCTCAACACTTCTTTTGGCCAACTCGGTGAATGTCAATGCTGTTTTGTATACATCACCAGTCCCGCTATACAGCGTCCGGGGATCCCCCTTTCCGGGCCTGTAGTCAGTCAGTTTCCTCTGAGCGCTGATCCACGTTCCCAAATCCTTCAACTGCTACCCAGCAGGCTTGGCCAGCGGTATGTGTGGACACGAATCCCTGCACAACTGCTTCTGTTCAGGGGACAGAGACACAGAAACAGCAGCAACCTTTCTTGTCCAGAAAACTTGCTTTAAACACAATCTTTCCACTCTCTGGCTTTCCCTATACCATTTTTCATGTTTGGCCTTATGCCCTAGTGAGATAAGTGCTGTTCAGCGGGACTCATGTTGTGGTTTGAAGTCTGTGTGTGTGTGTGTGTGTCATGTTTGTGTGCTTCCAGCACTAGCCGATTGTTTATAGAACATGTTGCTGCCTCTCACAGTCGCCACTGATAGACGTAAAGCACATATATAGACAATATTTAACTATTAGTTCTTTAACAGTTAAAAAAGAATTTTTTGTCACTCTTACTTTATTTAAGTTTTTTTTTTTCTGAAGTGAAAAATCAAAAGGCTCGATCCGTATTTATCCCGACGTGTACACGATTCAGACCTACTTCACACAGTAATTTCAGGGTCCCTGACCCTTGAACAGTCTCCTTACTGTTCCCACTCGTCCCTACTGTGGTCTTAGTAGTCAAGAGAAATTCGTTAACTTCTCTTCCAGGTTTTTGCCCTAACCTTGGTTAAATGTAATTTTAAAGGGTCCCAGACCCGTGAAGACTTCATATAAGTCTTCTACCGTGTACTTTTCGGAGTCTGCTAATACTGCCAATCGTTACCTCTTTCAAATCCACTTAATTAAATGTGCCAAACTTCTTATTCTTCAACTGTATTTTATACCCCAAATGCTGCTTATTCAATTTGCTTATGCCCAATATTCCTACTTTTTTTTTTGTCAAGGTTTAATCAATAACGTAATTATATGAATGGATAATTTAAACAACTACGTCAGTGCGCTATGTCTGAGTCTGACATTGTCCCTTGTAATACAATCATTGCCTCCTTCAATAATTTAACTATACAATAGTCAAAACTCTTAACATAACTCACCAGTTATAATCCCAGGTTTTCCTAAACCCTGTAAACCCAATAGATCTCCAATATCTATTTATCAATGTTGTTAAATTGCCAATATACAATTATTTTCCTTTTGCCGTTCATTTTGTAATAAGCAGTTTGAGGTTGTGACTCACCAATGTTGTGTGTGTGCGCACAGGCTGGTCCGTCACTGGACTCCGTCCCCCCACCTCCAGCTCTCTGTCCGATGTGTGAAATGGCTTGTTGTCCCCCTCTCTGTTGTCGGGATAGTCTTCTTGCGCCAGTCTGGCTTGGCCGCAGCCGTGGCAAACATTCAGGCCATAGGCACCTTAGTCACCACCAGAACCTCCTCTGTCACCTCTTCTTCTGCCTTGTTCCTTATCTCGCAATTGATATTCTTTATGTTCCGCGTGTTCAGGTATGGTCTGCATTCCCTCACAGACTGTTCAGTTGAATTTTTGAACAGCTTGAAGTTCCCCATCAGACATGCCACGTGAGCCATGGGTTTCATTCCTGGACCTCTTTTGCCGGCCTGCCTCATTGTTGGTCGACATCGTGAAGTAGTTTCCTCCTTTCCATCCTGGCCGGGTTTTGGGTTTTACATCAGGCTGTGGAGGCGGCTTCGGTTCCACGGTGGTATGTGCAGACATTGTTTCTTTGACGGTACAATCTTCTTCCTGTGCCATCGGTGCCATTTCAGTCAGGAGCATACGGAGGGAGAGGAACGGAATCCAGGTCGTGATCCAACCTGAACTGATTTTGTGATTTGTGTACCTCGGAAAGAGAAGGATATAAAGAGTTAGTTTGTTCTTGTGTATTTTCCTGCACATTAGTCTGTTTCCATTTTTCCCTTTGCTTGACTTTGTTCCAACTCTTTTCCTTTCTCTCAACTCTGCTTTCTCTTTCCACATACTACAAGCTCTCCAGTCAGCCTTGAATGGTTTGTTTTCTTTGTTGTTATCTGGACATGGCTGCATGCTCCTCTGTGTCTGTCTGCTCTTTTCATCTCCAAACATGCCTTTAGCTGGTTTAGCTGATTGAGACTAAAACTTCCCTTTTTTGGAAAGCCCAATTTCACCCATTCATTCCGGCAGATACACCAATCACTCTCGAACACTACAACCAAGACACGTCTGTCTGCATAGGTCGTTTCGTCTCTTGCCTCACAAGATACTGGTCCAATTCTCTTTCAAACTGGATGCACCGATACCTCCGTGATACTACAAAAATCAATCCCTTATTCGAGATTTCACCGGTGTTCCCCAGATTAACTCTGTGAGCCCCCCTCTACTAATATACAACAATTATTTGCTCACTTCTCACCGTGGGAGTTCTTTTCCCAAATCCAGGATTGGAGCGAAGATCAGGGCTCCGTCCGAGGACAGCTTCTCACCCGTAGGGAGGAATCTTCCTTTGTAAGCTGGTCTCTGTTCTCCACGGAGTCCAGATCAAACGTCCAATCCCATCCTTGTTGCCAAGTTTGTGGTGGAAATCGTGTATTTCCTTTGAAGAAGTGAGCAAATAAAATGAAGATTCAACAAGCCGTTGTCTTTTGTATATTTAATTAAGAAAAGAATGAAACAATCAGATGAAATGGTAAATAAGAATAAAAAGTAAATGGAAGGGGGGGTGCAGGCAAGCACACAGAGTCAATCCAATTCAGCTGAAGGACAGAGATCATACACCAAAATGCATATGAAGCGTCTGACCAAGAAGGAAAGATGCTGTCACATACTTATAACCTTACAATCCACAGACAGACATATCAGAGTACAGAATCACCTCTAACAAAGATAGTCTGTCTCCAGCTAAGTTTTCCTGCCCAAGGCTGGAAACCCAGGGCAGACTGTTCCCCAGACTGCAGCTGTCTTTTCCCCCGATTACAAACAATCTGTCCTCCCACTGCAACCAACCAAGATACCAATGTACCTAAAACAGAGATGACCTAAAACAGAAATTATCTGAGTGTACAGAATTAAGACTGATTAACAGGAAAAACAAATTATCACACTAGACATACATATGGGACATAGAGAGAAATTTAATTACACCAAACATATCTAGTAATAAAAGGAAAAGAGAGATTTTGCCCTTACACTATCTGGAAAATGTACCTTCAGTATCAATAAAAGAAGTACTTGGCCCTTGTGAGTGTATGATTTTATCAATAGATTGTTATTGATGATGTATTAATATCTAAGTAGCATTAAACTGTTGTAGTTGGTCGAGGTGGAGCTAGTTTGAACTATTTTATATAGTGTTTTGTGTTTTATCCATCATAATGCATCGTATTATATAAGCTAATCAAAATAAATTAATTTAAATCTTAATTTGCAAAGTCACTAGTAACTACAGCTGTCAGATAAATGTAGTGGAGTACAAGTAGAAAGTGAAGTACAAGTACCTCAAAACTATACTTAAGTACAGTACTTGAGTACATGTACTTAACATTTCATCAGTGAAAATGTATTACGGCTGAAATAAAAATTCAAAGTGTTGATGGAGATGCAATGTGTGGCTGCTGCAGAGACAGAGAAACAAATGTCAGTATTTGTGAAGTTTTCCAGTTTGATCTTGTCTTGTGAACTCCTCTGCACCATGCATGAAAGATGATATGTAAGTGACAAAGAAAAAAAAAAAAAGATACTCATTCCCCCCCAGCCCACTGGAAGCCTTTCTTTGATTAGATTAGAGGTAAGAAAAACCTAATCAATACAAGGTTCGGTGCTGCTGCGGGCCATTAGGACTCATTAATAATGTATAGTATGAGAAGAGCACAGTGTCAAATTAAAAGTAATCAACCTTCAACATAGACTGAATATATGGAGCTGTGGATGTGTTCCTCTGTAGTCTTCAGTCAGCAGAGACATTTTACTTCCATCTCAGACTGAGTTGTCTCTCAGACAGGTATGGACATATTTTCTTTTTTCTAAAGGTCCTTTAACTGCAGTGTTAAATGACATGTTGTGTAATTTGGCTGTCTTACATTCCTGCGGTGCCAAACAGAACCTGGCCTTGAAGAGAGACTTGACAGACACACTGGCTTGTCACCAGCTGATACTCCGTGGCAGCAGAGGTTGACGTTAAGTAAACACATGAGAGAGGGGCAGGAAGAGGGTTAAAAGGACCAAGCTGCAACAAGTCTCCTGACAGGCAAACTCTGAATGACATGGAACAGGAACATATAGGCCAACTATGAAGTAACTAAGTCACAATCCAAAGACAGCAGCACAGGTGAATCAGATTACACCGAATGTCATGTATTAGTGCGTCAGCTGTAAACCAGCTCTGGAGTTGGAGCATTTAGACAAGAGTTTAGGAGGCTACCTGAATTACAGAAGCATTAGTCATGAAAACACTGTCTTATTTAATAGAAAAATCAGGAAAATAATGACATCTGCAAAAACAGAGAAACTAGTGGTGAAGAGAAAGTTGTCTCCCTGTTGTTCATAGAGGGAGTCAGCTGTGATGTCATTCCAGTACAGTACAGTCCTCTGATTTAGAGACGTTTCAAATGTGACAGCAACAGCATACATCTGTCTAAATGTTGCACTATTTTAAAATCATGATTACAACTCTGGGAAAAATAAAAAATAAAAAATTCTCGCACGATGTTACAAGCTAATCATTAAAGCATGACAATGTTTCCACACATTTAGCATCAAACTATTATTACTATGGAGAGAGCCCCATTAATGGCAGCCAATTGGAAATCCCTCCAGGGAGCCACAGACGGGCCATTGACACTGATGGTGGTGGGGTGGTGGAGGGATGAAGCTGCGAAGCAGCATAGAGTGCAGTGACAGCAGAGAGAGACTAAACAGGTAAGGTGGTTTAAACATTCTTCAGCTAAAATCATCAGTGGATGATAGGAAAGCCTGCACACAGATCCCAGTGAAATCATTGGATGAAAGTTGAGGTGGGACTGCAGTGGGATGTTGTCGTCTTCCTGCTTGAACTTATGCTAAAAGCTTCATTTGTTTGCAGTCTGAGTGCCCAGTCACACCAGAAAGTGGTACAGCTAATCAAATCTGTGATATTGGGCTATATTTAAATAAAATTGACTTTGCACATCCTCGCAGATGTGCTGCATGCTCTGTGATGTAGTAACTACTTGTGCTTTCTGTCACTAACCAGACAATAAATTAACAATGCTGATACAAGGAAACATATTGGTATCCTAGACTCACCAGCAGAGCGGGGTTATAAAATGGGGTCGTACGTCACAGCTTGAATTCCCGCCATTTTATTCAAAAGCTCTGCACAAATGAGTCTTCAGCTTGTCTTCATGAGCAATCTGCTATGATTGAGGCTTTACCATTTATCCAAAATGTTGCTTTGGTGATGCTGGTGTGACCAGATTAACATGAGTTTCACTTCTGTGTGTACAGTATAGAGATAGAGCGATGAGTCTACAGGCATGTTAGCGAAAACAGTAGCCATTTCAGCTAACCTGCTGCCTTGGGTAAGTTTGTTGTTGCTGTATGAACTGTACAATGGGACATGAAGGTAGATGCTTACATGTAAACAACCTAATTACTATTACCACATTCAATAGCACCAACATAAATGAATATTCACAAGAAGAGTTTTCAATCTGATGTTACTGATTCAGAATAAAACTTTGAATGCACAGTGAGAGGTTATGAAAAAAATTCTTCCAAGTGTAAACAGACATGGGTCCTGTGAATATTACTGTAGGGTTAGATTTCTCAACCAACACTGCGCTGAGCTCCACAGAGCTTCTCTTTATGGAAAAGCTTCAGAAGCCTACTTGATATTCATATATATTTAAAGAACCTTAGCTGTGGTTTTGCATATTTCATCCATTAACACAAACCTGTGTATATATTGTACATGACTGCCAACCAGTTTCCAAAACAGTCATATACAATACTCCAGCAACACATTTATTATACCATCAAACAATGTTTCAATCCACAAGGGGATCTTTATTAGATCAAACAGGACCTGATGAAGATCTGTCGAGATCCCCCTGTGGATCCAAACGTTGTTTAATGGTCTAATGAGGGTGTTGGAGGAGCAGTATACAGTGTGTGGGCTCTCATCCTTTCATCTTCATATCTCATGCTTTTACATTGATTTCCTACTTTCCACACAGCAACTGGTTTTACTTCGTTTCACTGTGCTATAAAAATCAATGAGAAGGGAGTATGACTCCAAACCATACCTGTTACAGTTAGCCATCTAGGCAGCAGGGGAAGGATCCAAATGCAGACGGGACAGGCAGACTGGTGCAGAAGAATGATTTATTAACAAAAAGTAGCTTACACTCAAAACTGAAGTGCAGGAACACAGACAGGAGACAACACAAGGAAATGCAGGCAGGAAGGCAAGAACAACACAGGGAAACACCAGGCACACAACAAGGATGAACCAACAAGGAAACAAAGGAAGAGGACCGGTATAAATAGGGAAGGGGTAAACGAATGAATCAGGGGCAGGTGAGCACAGGGGAGCAGGTGTGGGTAATCAAAGAGACATGAGGGCAGGAACTAAAGCAACAAGACAGGAAGAATTTCAAAATAAAACAGGAAATAAACAACATGCAAGAAACAAGACCTGGGAATACAAAATAAAACCAGACACAAGACCAAACACACACAGTGTCCATGTGGGATCATGACAATACCTTTATTTAAATAAACAATGGTTACTCTTAAATTACTACATTGTTCACACAAATCAGTCATTTCAAATCAGTTTGTACTCTCAAAGTACTGTCAAGTTACTTTAGAATGGTCATATTAACCTAACAAGGGGCCTTGGGGCAGGAAGTTGCTGCTGTGCCACCAGTGACCTTATTTCAGCATTTGTATCATGTGAGCACAATATAAGCTCAAAGAATGAAGGCCTTAAAGGATAAGGCTGGTGTTCTATATTTTTGTTTTTGTCACAAAATCTCATGTGCAGACTCAAACCAACAACGTGTTAGTCCGTCTCTCAGTACCCTCTGACTTCCTGTCTGTGGCTCTCAGCTCCAAGCCCATTGGTTCCTACTGAAGACACAAATCTTTAAAAACAGCTCAGAAATATATAGTTTCATAAGGTTAAGGTGTGTGTGTTCATGGTAATGAAGGAACATGTCACCCAGTGCAACAATGTGGCTCACTGATGTGTTTTTAATAGTTTTAATAGACAACAATGGAGCTCTATGGCACAGAGAAAGATATCAGGCTGTGATACACTGTACACAATACTGGGTAGTAGGATCAGTAAGATAGGGACACAAGTTTAGGTAACAATCCAGGACTTGCCTTAGTTAGTTGAGATTTGACTTAAAGCTGGGGTAGGCAGTATTTTGTTTTGGAGTCATTGGGCAAAAATTCCATAATAACCAACACATTGTAACTCACTTGGTCTGTGACTTCTACTTCTGCACCTCTTCTTGGCCTTTTTAAGACTTTAGAAAATCTAGGTTGTGACCGGAGACTTTGCCCAATCACAGGTCAATTCAGAGAGAGGGCACTTTCCTATTGGCTGTTCTACAAATGCAGATGCACATGCACGTCCCTTCAGATGGTGAAAGCCTGATTCAATGGCAGAAATCCTGCAGCTTGTGATAAATTTCCAATACCTCCTTTGCCTACAGTGGCGTGTAGAACAAAACACTTCCTGGCTCTACACGGAGCATGCCTGCCAAGAGGAGTCTAGTTTTCTCTCAGACCACTTGAATTACAATAAGCTGAACAGTTATTATGGAATTTTTGCCCGATGACACCAAAAAATACTGCCGACCCCAGCTCTAATTGATAATATGTAAGTATTATCAGAAAAAGTGTTGTATGTATTATACTGATACATAAGGGATGGCAAATGGACTTCACTTACATAGCGCTTTTTCTATGTAAGTTTGGGGGGGGGGGCAAACCTGGGGAAAAAACAACACAACATCGGCTGTTTTACACAGCACATCGATCTGTTTGAGATTTTTGAACTCTATTATCACTCCTCAACACCTGTTTGGTGAATAATAGAAACAAGAACTGAAATAGTAGTTAGTGTTTTAATGACATTCCTAATGGTAGGAAATCATCCCGTGCCTCCTGAGTGGTGTTGGTGATTAAGCAGACGAAACTTTGTTGCAGGGCTTCCTCTCTCGCCTGGCTGCCTCCTTTAAAACACAGTGTACAGTAAATGAGTCACTGTGCACCACAATTAACCTGAGCACATGTCCCAGACTTTGATTGTTCTGACAATACAGCAGCTGCATACATGTCATATAAATCTGGGATCTGTTCAGTATGAAAGTGACATTCTGCAGCAGAGATTTGTTTGTTTGGGTTTGGTGGGTGTGTCAGGGTAAAAAAAACACCAATGCATTCATTCATTCATGCATTCAATGCATTGAATTGAAAATAAATTATTTTTTGGCTGTATTTAGTATTTTTGGACTGTATTCACTGCATTACCAGGAATGTTAACCGTGTGAATTTAAGCTTTTCTGTTTTCTGTTTCAGCTTTTGCAATTAAATTTTTTTTTTAAAATATCAAATTCCCTTTCTCTTTTTAGCATTTCATTTTGGCCTGATTACCGCTGGCAGCAGAGTCAAAATATTTTTAAATTAAAATGTTCTTAAATTTGCTTTCTGGTTGAAATGATCCAAATTACCCAGTGGAACATGGACACACAGTATGAGTGTTTCAAGCAGCAGTTATTGCATCATGGAGTGTATTTTTCACCATTAAGCATGGTGAACCTTTACTTTCAATGTAAACATGACATCGAGCTGCATGTATTTAGTGCTGAAATAGCACTAGTATTCGTAGCCACAGGGAAATGTAGTAGTGGAAAAAGGTGCTGCATCAGATATGATAATACAAAAATGTTATAGTTAGGAAATGTATGGTCATCAGGATTAATACACTGGAAGCACAGAGTCATGACTCATAACAAACTGCAAATAGTTTCATGCACTCTATGATCTTTTCACATTTAAGTTATTGTGTAACTTCTTGGTCACAAGCAGCAGCTACAATAACCAAGCCTCTTATGATGATATACAATCGAGCAATTTAAATTTTGGACAGGAAGCCGATAAGATCACATCATTGCTGTCTTCTTAAGAAATAAAATATGTTAAGTTGTGATCATTACATTAAATTTGCTAATCTTAAACTCATTTATAAATGCCTACATAACCAGGCTCCTGAGGTGCTCAGTGACCTTGTGGTTCCACTCAGAGCTTCAGGCTCAGTAACACGTGGAGCATCCAATGGGAATTGTAAGGTGCCCTCACGTAAATCCTCATTTGGACAAACAGCTTTTTCTGTTCGGGGGATCAACATGTGGAATTCCTTCCCTACAGAACTCAAACTGGATCCTGACTGGGATCTCCAAGACAGTTTTTGAAGAGGGATCAGTCATGTAATCATGAATGATCTGTTTGTTGTTTTATGGTGCGTTATTGTATTTGTTTGTGTCTTCTATTGTTCTGTCTGTATTCTCTTGCTGAGTTCTGAGTTTTGTGTTTTTAATGTACCTCTTGTTGAGTTTGTGTTTTGTTCTGTCTCTTGTGTATGTGTTGCTGAGTTTTATGTATTTTAAAGGCCCATCTAGGGACAGGCATTGTAAATTAGTTTAGGCTATAAATGCTGTGGTGTGTGGCATTGGTTTATGCTACATACTTGTCCCTATACAAATAAACATTAAATAAATAAACAATACCACACTATTTGAGTGCTACTGTTGGCTGAAAACTTCATTTGAACATTAAATAACATTAATATTCAGTTCATGCTGCAGAGGCTGTCTCCATCCTGCCCAAACCTTCTTGCCACAACACGTCAACACAGAACCTTACACAAACTATTACAGGAGGCCACCAGGAAAGCTCATGCTGCTCATGATAATTAAAAAAAAATAATTAAATGTAATAAATCATGGGTGGCAGGGACCAGGAGTGGTGGGGTGTCGTTTCTCAAAACCCTTTTGCTACATTTTGGAAGCTCTAAACCTGATAAACCTGCTAAATGTAGGTCACATACTGCAAGCAAGACCCGGATTGGACAGATTTCAGTCATTCTTTAGAGCCTATCAGCGCAGTCCAGTTGGGATGCATTCACATCTAAAAAAGAAGGATATTTAAAAATGCTGTCATTATAAATGTAATATAACAAACAAACAAATCTAAATTTAGCAATGACTACATTAAAGGGACGTTTCATTATTTATCAGCCTCTACTGCTTCCAAGGAATTAAACCATCAACAGTTATCTGCCATAACATACACAAATACATAAAACTTAGATAATAGATATTAATCATGTCTAAAGTCAAATCATGCTAATCTGAGCAGCCTACAGGGACAGCAGATGAAAAAAATATACCAGATTTTGAAATATACCAGCTGGTCATGAACATCTCTTTGTAATAGTGCCCACGGTCCCTTAAATAAAGTAAAAAGAAGAAAGATGTCTCCATTCAAAACCCTGGAACATTTCTTTGGTATTTATTTCCTATGTTTTGGCCTGAGAATAAAATGTGTCTGGACAGCAGTTCCCCAGAGGATGAGGGTCAAATGGAGAAATCTCAGCAGCTGCTCAGTAAGTTGAATATTGATGTATCACAAACCACATCGACTGCCTGAACATGTATTCTGTTCATTCTGTCCTGTGAGACAATAAGAAATATTCCAGCTTCTCATCTTTGATGTGAAGATGATAAACAGAACCCATCTTTAACATGGGACTCTTTTCCATCAGCACTGCATTCATGTGCTGGATTTTACTGATGGTCCTGGGGTGAGATGCACTCAGTACAGCTGTATTTTCAAAATGACTGTCAGTAAGTCATCTCCACGTTCTGTCACCACAGTTTGGGTCTTTGGGAGAAAGTTGTCTGTGTTCAAATATACTGACTGAACAGTGGAGGTTTGGTGCTGATTGAGAAAATGAATTAGTTCCTCACCATCAGAAATCACAGCTCTGTACCACTCTGTCTGCCAGACTTTTGAAAGTTTATTTTAAACATAGATAAAAGAGACAGAAAAAAAACAAAGAATTCTGAAAAAAAGAATTAAACACATCCAGACCTAACGAATCATTCCTTTAGCCCTGCTCTCACCAACAAAGAAGACAAACAGAAGATGCTTCTCCAACTTGAATTATAAAAATCTTCATCTACATACTGACTTACTCTTCTGATTTGTTTCCAATATAACTGTCTTCCCATATTTTCTCAAGTGCATGTTGTTTATTTTGCAATATGTTATTTTTTTCTAATGCCATATGACACTATCTTAAATAAATGAATTAAATGTTTAAAAAACCCCAACAATCCTGCTTATTAAGCCACTATAGACCAATTCCTTAGGAGCTATATGATAGAGTGAAATCACAATTCTTCTGTTTATGTTCTTGTTTTTATTTCACACTTGCTTTGGCAATGTAAACGGCGTGTTTCCCATGCCAATAATAAAGCCCCTTTGAATTGAATTGAAAGTTATCTTTAGAAATGGTATGGACCTCTTCAGAGAAAGCAGTAAAGGGGGACCAAATTTTCCTAAACGCCTCAAACTGGATGATCTCCATTTGCTGTTATAAGGCCATAAGCAATACACGATCTTTCAGGCACCCACAATGTGTTCAGTGTCTCTGATGTGCCAAAAATAATCAGCGTGGGATTTGGTTGCACTGCAACACCTACAGTACCTCTTCATAAAAATTCTAAACGTTAGGGAAATGCTATGAAGTTTCATTTGAATGAAGGACTTCCTAACACTTATGTAGGACATACTGTATGTCTTCACATGTTACAGGTGGGTCCTTCTTCTACGCTGTTTAATGGGCTCCATGGACTGAAACAGTTATTTTATATTGTGACTTGGAAAGTTGAAGCAATATGTGAGGGGTCTTTGGTGATTAGACCCCCATGACATCATTTTTTACAGGGGGTAGTCACGCCACTAGCCAAAGTCTGACACTGGTGAAGATCTGGATGGATGTGATGTGGAGCAGTGTCCCTGATGAACTCAGTGGATCTGACAAAACTGCAGGTGGATGGGGTGAAGGAGGGTGGCATCCTTCTGACACCGAGATGACAGCACCTCCTGCCCTCAGTTGGTACTGACTTATCTTCAAACACAGGAACCTTAGAAACAACTGTAAAACCTGATGTACATTTAGACTGCTTTTCTCCCACCAACCTTAGTCAACTAACTTCCATGATTTCCTCATCTAACCCATCAACGTGTCTCTTAGACCCCGTCCCAACTAGGCTGCTTAAAGAAGTTTTACCCTTAGTTAGCACTTATGTACTAGATATGATCAATCTGTCCTTATTAAAAGGCTATGTGCCACAGTCCTTTAAAGTAGCTGTAATTAAACCTCTTCTTAAAAAGCCCACTCTTGATCCAGGGGTTTTGTCAAATTATAGACCTATATCTAACCCTCCTTTTCTCTCTAAGATCCTTGAGAAAGCAGTTGCCAATCAGTTGTGTGACTTTCTACACAACAATAAGCTGTTTGAGAATTTTCAGTCAGGATTTAGAGTGCACAGAGACAGCACTGGTGAAAGTTACAAATGACCTTCTAATTGCATCCGACAAAGGACTTGTCTCTGTACTTGTCTTACTAGATCTTAGTGCTGCATTCGATACCATTGACCATTACATTCTATTACAGAGACTAGAACATTTAATTGGCATTAAAGGCACCACACTAAGCTGGTTTAAATCCTATTTATCAGATCGATATCAGTTTGTACACGTTAATGATGAATCCTCTATGCACGCCAAAGTCAGTCACGGAGTTCCACAAGGTTCTGTGCTTGGACCAATTCTATTTACCTTATATATGCTTCCTTTAGGCAATATTATTAGGAAGCACTCCATAAATTTTCATTGTTATGCAGATGATACCCAATTATATTTATCGATCAAACCAGATGAAACCAATCAATTAGCTAAACTTCAAGCATGCCTTAAGGACATAAAGGACTGGATGACCTGCAATTTTCTGATGTTAAACTCAGACAAAACCGAAGTTATTGTACTTGGCCCCGAACACCTTCGAAACACATTATCTAAAGATATAGTTTCTCTAGATGGCATTACCCTGGCCTCCAGCGAAACCGTAAGGAATCTTGGAGTTATCTTTGATCAGGATATGTCCTTTAACTCCCAAATAAAACAAACTTCAAGAACTGCCTTTTTTCATTTACGTAACATTGCAAAAATCAGGCACATCCTATCTCAAAAAGATGCAGAAAAACTAGTCCATGCATTTGTTACGTCTAGGCTGGACTATTGCAGCTCTCTATTATCAGGCTGCCCCAATAAATCCCTTAAGACTCTCCAGCTGATTCAGAATGCTGCGGCACGTTTACTGACAAGAACCAGAAAAAGAGAACATATTTCTCCAATATTGGCTTCTCTACACTGGCTCCCTGTAAAATCCAGAATAGAATTTAAAATCCTTCTCCTCACCTTCAAAGCCCTAAATGGTCAGGCACCATCATATCTTAAAGAGCTCATAGTACCCTATTACCCCACTAGAGCACTGCGCTCCCAGAATGCAGGGTTCCTTGTGGTTCCTAAAGTCTCTAAAAGTAGAATGGGAGCCAGAGCCTTCAGCTATCAAGCTCCTCTCCTGTGGAACCAGATCCCAGTTTGTGTACGGGAGGCGGACAACCTCCTCACATTTAAGAGTAGGCTTAAGACTTTCCTCTTTGATAAAGCTTATAGTAGGGCTGACTCAGGTGACCCCTGAGCCACCCCTTAGTTATGCTGCTATAGGCCTAGACTGCCGGGAGACTTCCCATGATGCACTGAGCTCCTCTCTCCTCTCTCCTCCTCTTCCTCTCCATCTGTACGCCCTCATATCCCATCAATGCTTGTTACTAATTCAACTTCTTCCCGTAGTTGTGTGCTTTCTCTCCTCTCTCTCTCTCCCTCTCTCCTTCTGTTGCTTTCTGCAGGTGTTTCTGCCTTCGGAGCTGTAGAATCTGGATCTATGGTTGCGGCCACCTGCTGCCCCCGTGCTCCTGCTCTGCACCCGCTGCTGCTATTACTGTTATTGCTCTTATTATAAGTATTGCTATTATAATATTGCTCTTAGTATTATTTCTGTCGGTGTTAACATCAATACCATTGCCACAACTATTGCTTTACATCCCTATGTGGAACTGTACTGTGCTGCTGTATGTTCTCTTTCCTCCTGCTCTCTCTCTCCCGCTCCCCCCCTCCCCCTTCAACCCAACCGGTGGAGGCAGATGACCGCCCACCTAGAGCCTGGTTCTGCTCGAGGTTTCTACCTGTTAAAAGGGAGTTTTTCCTTGCCACTGTCACATAGTGCTTGCTCATGGTGGGAAATGTTGGGTCTCTGTAAATATAAAGATTCTAGACCTGCTCTACTCGAAAAAGTGCCCTGAGATAACTTTGTTATGATATGGCGCTATATAAATAAAACTGAATTGAATTGAATTGACAGCAGCAGAGACAGGGACAGTTCTGTTTGACAGCAACAAGATGATTGGCTCACAGAGGGCATGGCAAAATCTGATTGGTTGAAGTGAAAAGTGTGACCGCCCTCCATCAGCTGCTATTCTAAATAAATCGTGAGAGTAAGCATGAAAGATGAACTTTCACTAAGCTTCATTTTGTCTTTTTTTTTTGCATTTTAGCCTATAACGTGTATATCCAATATTCAAATGATCCACATGTGCAGTATCCTAGGAAACAGAAATCTAGGAAAAGGAAAGATTCATACACAAAGAGAGAAAGAGATTTTGAGGGAAGACTGACTGGATGAAGTCAGACTGTTAAAGCCCGATATGATGTAGCAGCAAATAAAAATATGACTACATTTTCAATAAAGCAGAGTTTATTCTTGTTTCCTGTCAGAAAACTTCCACCAGTGTGAAACGTCAGCTCATAAAGATTTATGGGGTGGTAAAAAAAAAAAATAAAACTTCACTTCATATCCTGTTTTTGTATATTTTTCAATCATATTCATACTAATAAGACTCACAGCTGTGCTAAACAAAACTTTAGAACCAGAACATAAAAAGAAGGGGTCACGAGTTCACAGTGTGTGTCATGGAGGCCATGAGGCATGTGGAGCTCTTATTTCTAGTTATCCAGCCTCCTGTGACCCAACCAAAGCCCTCTGTTCCTAAATGATGTTTATGTGGAACGTCTCAACTATTAAATTGTAATGAGTTTCCTCAAAGTTCAAATTTATGGTTCCAGAGGAGGCAGGAATGTTAATAAGTGCCAGTAAATCCAGATGTTGAGAGAGATGTGGAGCTGTTTTGGGTCACAGATTTCACAGGGCAACACACTCCAAGTACAACAATGCAAATCACAATTCCTACTGCATTTTTGTTTTTAACTCAACAAGCAATTTCATCTAGTGGCTGTTACAGCGCTGCTTCCTGGGTAATTCAGAGAAAATGTAAGAGTGCAGGTTTATCCACAGATCTGAGCCTACGTAATAAAGTTAAACTAGATGAAATGTCAGTGACTCCTGTAGGGAGACTGAGCCATTACAGAAACAGCAAACAAAAATAGGGTGAAATGAGGAAATTAAATATGCATGACTGACTAATTCAATACATGTGGAAAAGTGGATGGTGTAACATAACGAGGATAGAGAAGAGAATACATGCTGTATGAAATAATTCACTAGTATAACTCCAGGTTCAGTAATATCTTAGTGTCAGACATCTAAAAAGATACTATCTTTTAAAATGAATATATCTAATAACATTCTCCTTACAACTCAACGGTTCATTATTACTGGTCAGAATATAATTAGAGATATTTTGACTTATGGATGTGATGTGAATCCCTTCTATAAATGATACAAGGGCGATGATTTCTGTCATTATAGATATCTTAAAAAGATATCTGACAGTCATAATCCATTTGGAGATATCATGAATTGTAGTAGCAGATATCATGAATTATAAATCTGACTGCTCACATTATAATTACAACTAGTCAAAACACAACTGTAGTGAAAAGTGAAATTTTTTCTATGTGAAATCTGCATGTTTGAAGCACATCCTGCATCAACTTTTTAAATAGTAAAACCTCCTTTTTCACAGAAGCCATTTTCACATGTGACAGTAGGAAAAGAACAGGTGGAAGTAATCCACTGAATGATGGCTGAATTCCATTTAGCTGCTTCAGTTTCAGGGTCCTGGTCCATGGACACTTAGCCATCGCTAATGTTATCAGTAACACCTACCAGGACAAGTTAAACAGAGGGCCTCTTGCAGACTGTGTATGTATTTCAGTGAGTGTAACATAAGTCATCTAGCCTCTCAATTAAATGTCCATTTGTTCTTAACGATATAGCCTTCCTACCTGTATACTTAGTGTAGTCCATGCTCTACCTCTGCTGTGGCGGCTGTCTTCACTGTGTTCCACTGCATTAAGCTCATCATCCCATTTTCTGCTTCCATAATGAATGTTGATTAAAAGTAAAATAATCACATTTCATGATTCTTGATTTTCCTCAAAATCCTCAAAACGTTGGTGACAACTCAGCATCATGGTTCATCCTTGACCTTGGAAATAGTCTGACAAAACAATCCCAACTCAAGGTCCACTTATTAACTTTTTTTTTTAGCTTTTAACCATATCATATGGGCATATATGACACATTTTGTACAGTCTGAGGAGGCACCTGTCTATTTGGAGGGGCCTGCCTCCCCTGGATGTCCCCTTGATGCTGACACTGATTACTGAGCTCACATGTCAACAGATCCATCTCTATGACAACTCAGCCAACTTGCTGATTGAAAGGGGACTGGTTTGTCAATTGATCATCTTTTTGAGTCTTGTCAAGTCTTAAGCCATAAACGAAATTCTGATTATATTAACCTTTTATAAAATATTAGTGTTACAAAATAATATTTTCAAAATAGAGGCTCCTCATAATCTCCAATGCAGAAACCATTTAGGAAGAGAAAAGGCTTTAATTTATAGCACACAGTGTGTTTCTTAGGTGGTTGTTTAATGTAAACTGTGTTTCTAGAAGTACTCAGTCATGTCTCAGTGGTACATCAATGTATTAAATTATACTGTAAAATACACTAGAGCATTTTGGTTGTGCTGCTCTAAACCCCAGTGTTACACATGGCGTATAAAAACAGTTTTTTCTGTGAATATATAGCCAATGTGTCCAATCGGTGTGTCTGCTGGTGCGTACTGCGCCAATGTGGCCTCATTTCTCTGCGCCCACCTCTTTCCTCCTGTCCAATAAGAAAAGGCAGCTTTTGGAGCAGCCAGGAAAGACCTTGCCTGGGTGATATTGGCCAGTGATTCCGTGATTGTTGTTTTTTTTTCCTCCTTCACCCCTCAGAGCTCCACTCCACCATTAGGCGAGTGTGTTCTCCTGAGCGCTGTGGAGTTCGGACGCTGCAGCATCACCTGCGTCAGGCTCGGCTGGCTTTAGCAGAGAATTCCCATACCCTTTGACTGAAAGCACCTTTACACAGAAGCTCACCGTAAGTACCCGTTAATGGGTCGCTTTCATATATATATATATATATATATATATAGTATATATAGCAGTATATATATATATATATATATATTGCTTGAGTTCACACATTTATTGCGACTGTCTTCCTCAAGTCAAAACTCCGTTTTAAAATTTGTCAATTTAACCTTTCTTCGTTTAACGTTCTAAGCACATGGCTCGTGAAACACTACACAGTACATTTTTAACAAATAAAGCACACTGTTTGGCACGGCATGTGTATAAGGTGAAAAGCAGCGGCTATGTTTGTGAAATTACAACTTCATTAACAGACTGACGCTGCGCACCACAGCACAGCCCGGTGAATTTTGGCGGAAGAAAACTGAGGATACAACAGGCAAAGGAGTTGTATTATTGGACATACCCCTGTAATATGTCTTATCTGTACGCCGAATTGAAGGATCAGTCCGAATGAATAAAACAGGTTCTTACGTAAATTTATGACAAATATGGCTTAGCCGATAATCAAGTTTTCCTTAAATTAGTAGCTTATTCGATTAAGTTTGGCGTCACTTTCTCTTGATGTCAGGGAAAGCGCAGCGAGCACGACTCCTGAAATATGTACTGTATATCGCAATATTTGACGAATTATATTATATTATTAGAATTAGCAGTTTATTAACACGGTTGCTGTACACCATAATAATCTGTCATAAAACCAAATGTCAATTGCCGAGTCGCGCGATCTGCATAGGTATCACACATAACTCTATGAAACCATGAACATTTAATCTCGCTTTTATTATCAGCAAACATACCTAGTCATGAAATTAAGATCACATTTTCAAAATATTTTCGACCATATCAGCTGGTTTGGTCATACATTTTTACAATTAGGGAAAGATGTTTAGCATAAATAAAAGCAGAAACATTTAAAAAAAAAAGTCGACTTTATATAGAAGCAAATGCTGCTCGGTATATGAGGAGTAGAACTCATAAATAATGAGAACTTTTCTAGGAAACGTGATTTTGTTACCAGGGAAGGCAGCTTTAAAAAGCAAGCTTTTTAGATGGAGATTTGCTCATGCACCACAGATGACATAGACCATATTTTCTAATCTGATCAAATTATTTTGGAACCTTTTAACAATAGAGAATGTCAATTTAACATTCACTGCTTCCACAGACTCGTGCATTGGTAAGAGAAAGATGGAAGATCTTAAAACCTCAGGCCACCACAAAACCACACATTGTTGTTACACATATCTTGCTATCACAGCTTTGAGTCTCTACTCTCTGCTTCCTGGTTTTGTACATGTTATTTATCTGCATGGAATGATTATTTTCATCTATATAAGTGGAAACATTTTCCCCTTGAATCGTCCCTTTTGGTTTGCACTGTATGCTGTGCTGCTGGCCCTAATGACAATCAGTGGTAGCTTAATGGAAAGTGAGTGTTAAAATCAATATTATGCCATAAGGCATAGTTAAAATTACTTTGATGTTAATCATCTAGAAGTGGACATTTCAAATACAACCCAGTGCAGTATCAGATATTTGGAATGAGGAATAATGACTTCATAACTCAATGTCCTATTGGAAGGTTTATTTTCTAAATTGTCTTTGCGAAACAGTTTGGTCTAATTTAATTCCAAACATTTCACTGATGCAAAAAAGCATCAATTTGTGCAGAAATTATTGTCAAAAAATATAAATAAAAGCCCAGTCCCTGTTATTCAATATGACAAGGTTGTTAAAGTTGTAAATTCATGACTCTTATCTTTAAGAATGGGCGTGTTTAAACATCAATTTTCTTGGAAACATTCATAAATGATGCATACCACATTAAAAGACTATGCTAGTATGAAGACAGATCATCCTGTGTTATTCCCCTGGGAGGAAAACTGCCTTTGGCTGCAGCAGAACGCCTATTTGGCAAATTCATTTGTGCTGCGATTACTTCTGGCCTCTGCATGGCTTGGCTCAACGTGCTCAAGGCTTTTTTGCTCTTGTCTTCCTCTTAGCCTACATGCACAAAAATAGAACTAAAAAGGCGGATGACAGAATGCATGTTCACTTGCATGCATGTGTATTCAAAGTCGGTTAGGTGTGACTCAATCAGTGGGCATCTTCAGCAAAACTGGACTCATTCTATTGCATTCACTGTACATCACTGAAGCAGGGATCCAGGTTATAACTAAGGCTGAATATTGTTTGAAAATTTTGGATATTGTGCGATGACTGAGTTTTGGTACCTATACCAAAATCTCTTTTTGGATACCTTGAGAATTTTTTTTTCCTACAGTGGCTTTTTAATATCATTTAACAAAAGAAGTTCTCAAATGTTAAATGTTGTCTAAACACAAGCAGCCATACAAGAACGTACATACAGTCTAAAACTGGCAAAATTATGATTTTAAACAGGAACTATCTGATCAAAGAATAAGTACATAAGATTATGATTGTGACTGGATGTTCAGTGTCAGATTTCAGTACTGGACAGTTTCAATAGTCAGTGAACTGATCCACTTTTCTTCAGTTCCGATCCGATTCTGATAACCATTGTTTAATTAATAAGCTGTATGCCTCACTGTGTGGAACAGACTGGAATCATTCTTTTATGTGTAAGGCAACATCAGGCTTGACTTAATCATTGCTTTCCAAACTTTGAACAACAAATATAACAAATAAACACATAGATATCAATTTACTGAATTGTTATTTATTATTAAAGTAATAAATAATCGTGCACCAGCAACTTGGTAAACAATCTTCAGTATTAACAGGAATTACAATTAAAGTGTTAACTATAGACTGTATATAAAGACACGTCCTCCCACTGTACAAAAATGAAGCCCAAATATGACAAAAGACACTTTGTATTGTAGGACTTTCACAATGGACGAGTCCACACCTCATGATTTATGTTGAGTGTCTACGTTTAGTGCTAATGCAGGAAGTAGTGTGCCCTGCAGAAATTAAGGATGGGGAGGTCAGGAGACCAGAGTTCGTGTTCTGTCACACATCTAAATGTTGGCTAACCCTATCCCTAACCAGCATCTTTAGTTTCAATTCTCTAACCTTAAGCATGCCATAGTTAGCATGAGCAGATATTGTAGGAAAAAATTCTAATTTTAAAACGTTGGCATTTAGTGAAATCTGGGGTAGAGTGTAACATATAGAATTTCACTTGTTTCTTCATCAGGCTGTTCTTACATCAGTATGACAGTTCTGGCCAACCCCATGTGGAGATGTGGAAGAAAGACATTAGCAGCCTGTAGAAATTCCATTCATAGTGGATGATCCAGTACTGTGTCCTTTATGTAGCCAGACAGATAGTAAGGGTGTTTTTGCACTTTTGCAATATCAGCGTTCTTGTCTGGCAATGGGGTTGGAAAAAGATTGAGGAATTGCATCTCATTTATTTATGGAGCTTTATTCTACCAGCCCCTACTTCTGTCCTTAAAGGGAGATTTTCTTACATCACTGTGACAATTCCAGCCAACTCTATGTGTCTGAAAAATGGAGGGCTGCAACTAACAATTATGTGATTATGGTCATTTTTGATTAATCTGTTGTTTGTGTTCTGCTGATTGATCATTTTATCATTTTGCTTGTCTCGTCTTGACCAAGAGGAAGGACACTCTGTAGGTGACACAAGGCACTGACAAATATAGATCATGACTTGTTTGCTGATGTCAGGCTCGACAATATTTACTGTGGCCAATTTGTGCTCTTCACTATGTCTTTTTGAATCACACTGTGAGACATTCAGGAAAGGTTTAGAATAATGTCCTTTATATCTGCTGAAGGACATGGTTGAAATGGTTTTTGCACTGAAGTTGGCTGGTGTAGCCCAGTGGAGGGGAGAATTGGATTTTGTGTTGATTATTCCTAATGTTTTTCAATTTTAGTATCAGAGCAGTGGTTCCCAACTGGTGGGTTGTGGACCAGAAGTGGACTGCAGGTCTATTCTGAGTGGGTCTCGAGCATTCCGATCAACTTCTTTCAAAAAAAGAACCAAAAATCAACAACAAACAGCCAAACAACAGAGTAACTTTGAAGTGTAGTCGCATGGTGCTATTTCCCTCTGCAGAGTGAGGAGCAAGTAGCCTATCAATGCAGGCTCTGTTCCTCACGTTACCCTTGCCTTGCAGGTACATAGATTGTAGTGTTCCTGCTTAGAGATGTAACATTCTCCACAACATGGACAAAGACAAGAAAAACAGAATATATTCAACCTACACTAAACACAACCTACACAGTGAAGTACGGAAACTTCAAAATGACTATATTCCTCTCTCTCTCTTTTTTTTTTTTTTAGCACTGCAGCTGTTGTATTGCCCTGTTCTTTAATCAGGCCTATATACATCCTATGCTATAAATTAATTATTATTAATGTTGTTTTAAGCACTAACTTCACATTTCTGCTGAAATGCTTCTTATTTCAGTCAGTTTAACTTTTTGTGAAATCAAATTGAAGGGTTGGACAGTGGTTAGCACTGCAATCTAATAGGCACTGGGTTTGAATCAACTGAAAGGTGGAATGGATGGATGGAAATAAATGCGTGTTAGCTACTCTATGTGTGGACCTTGAAGGTTTGGATACATTTGGGCAACCAAAACTGCTTGGTCAGGGATAGATTGCCTTCATGAAAAAAAGAAACCTACGTTGAGTTTTTGTAGGAGACAGCATGAGAACAACAGTAACTCACACCGGTGGCATCTGATGCATGTCAGAACACCTGTCTTCTATGTAAGCCTGCACTCTTTGGTGCCTTGACGCTTCTTAGCAGGTCAACATGTGTAAAAACAACAGTTTCATCATATGTGCTGTAGGGCTGCCACAAACGATTATTTTGATAATCGACGTCACCGATTATTTTTTTCGATTAGTCGACTAATCGGATCATACCTAAATTGCAGCGTATCGCACCAGCATGCAGCTGCTCTTATATAACCATCATTAGCTTCCAGCTTGAAGTGTTTAAGGTGTGTGCTAACTAAAAAATAAAGACAATTAAGATGACAGTCCATTCAACTTTTAATGAACTTTGCAGCTTGTAGCAGCTTCATCGCCAACCATGGACAGGGGTCTCATGTCCATCACCAACATGTTCAAGATTGCTTCAGTCAGGACATTTACCTGCCCAGGTGTGCATGTTGTTGGCTTGGTAACAAAGGAACGTGTTTTTTAGCACTGTAACGTAGCGTTATAAAACATTAGCGTTATCACATGTCCTATTCAAACATGACATCACTGTTATAACGTTACAGCAAACACATAACATACGTGTGCTAAGGCTAATGAAATCGTCATCGTTAATGTTAACGTTTTCAGCTATCAATATAAGTAAGTAGCTCACTGTTGACGTTAATGTTAGCAGCTAACTGTCCCTCTTCGTCAGAAATTGAATTGGATTCAGCTACAACAACGTGCTTTCTTTTCAAATGCTCGTGCATCGCTGTAGTGCTCCCATGGAAGGCAAGTTCTGCCTTGCAGATTTTGCATTGCACATTCTTTTAATTTCTTTTGATAAAATGCTCCCAAACTTTTGAGCTCCGTTTGCAGCTAGCCATGATACTGTTGATACTGGGCAGAACTTTTCAGGTGACATCACGGCTGACCCCGATTACCACTACTGCGCATGTGCGTCAAGGACAGAAAGGCAGACAAGGCAGCGGAAGGTACAGCGGCAGTTTGGAGAGAAAAACAAAGCTTCAAAAAATAAACGACGACGTCGATTATTAAATTAATCGTCGACGATTTTGATAGTCGATGTAATCGTGACTAGTCGACTAATCTTGGCAGCCCTAATGTGCTGCTTGTAAAATTCTTGGAGAAACATTGAACACTTATAGTTTCATTGGAATGAAATTGCTTTAATATCGTCTAATGTAATTGTACAGTGTGGGTGTGGATTCTTTATTGCTTTTGGTCTAACTGTAACTGAGACATTAAGAAATGTCAGAACTGAAAAAGTACTAAAATATCTGCTGGAATACACCTCGGCTCTTGTTCCCTGTCCTGTGTACACACCCCTGCTATCCTTAACCAGCAGGGGTGTGTACACAGGGGTGTGTACAAAGGTGCTTTGTTAAGGCAGGAAAGGCCTGCCTTAACAAAGCACCTTTGAACTTGACAAATTGTGAGAGGAGAGTGTTGCGGTGCTCAGGGATACAAGCATCCCTCTTTTAGCTTAATGACACCCTTGTCCCGCTGCGAAGGCTGGACAGAGAGGAAGTGCCCTTATCTCAGAGAGAGGCGAGAGCTTTGATGGAGGACAGGAGGCTACACTCCGACCAGATCTGTCTGCGTAACCCAAGGGGTTTCATGATCACAGTGCGGCAAGGTGTTTGTCTCGTAGCACTGCTAGGTAGAGTTGTTAATGCTGAAAGAACACTGAGTGGTTTCAGTGTGACGAGAGGAATGAGGAATAATGTTTGTATTTGTTCATTATTCATTATGATCCGACTCCATCAGTCCAGACCTCATTATTTTCTTAATCATAAAGCAGAATGATAGAGCCCTCTTTTATTTGAGTCAGTGCTAATATTAGATCTGCTTCGTAAGTCAGAGGGAAAACCAAGATGAGACAGAGGAGCAGAATGCTGATCTCATTGTGAAATTCACTTACGGCATGGCAGATGGCTTCTAAAAACAGGCTTAAAATCACACCGTCAGAGGTGGGAATGTGCTGTGTGGTTTGGAAATATGTTAAGCCAATGGGATTTGATGCATCAGCAGCAGGTGAGGACAAACTGTAAGCTAGACCCCTGTTGACAGGATGGTGTAGTCCAGGCATACTCCGCTTGCTTTGCCCAGAGGACACTTTTGCAAAATGACAGAAGGCCAGGGGCCAGCTAATAAACAAACATTAATAATATTTATCAGATGTCTTGCGATGCTACCAGACTGGAACACTGCACTGAAGCTAGCATGTTTTGACCCGTGATGGTGCCTGATATTAGCAGCTTTGCATACAGCAGTTGTCATTTGGCAAATAAACACAGTGGTTTGGTATGAAATAAAGGCAAATTATTCTGTCCAGTTTTCATTGAATTGAACGTTTGCTGTCCTCACTCATCTTTGCCAAGAGGCAAATCCAGTCACAGCAGCCCCGCGCGGACACATGGGAGAAGTTTGCCCTCTGGAAGGCAACTTCTCCGTCTTGCCCCGCGCAGGTCAGGTGTACGTGAGCTTTTCGCAGAAATCAAGTGTCACCACTTGCACTGCACAGATCGCTGCAAGGCTTATATGCAACTTTAACAGCCAACAGACAGTATTGCACATTTACTAATTGGTATAAACAAAAAATTCCCAGTATGAATCAATGTATTTTCATTGTAAAGTAGAAAATGGTCGGCAGGCCACCCGGCACACTATCGTGGGCCAGATTTGGCCCACGGTCCACAAGTGTCATTGGTGTTAATCTTTTTAAAATGTGTGTCATAGACTGAAGACAGAGTATAGTTTGTAGGAAAGAAGAAGAAGGAGAAATAACACATGCATCCTCACACAAAATGCTTTTTTTGTATGCATACTGACTATTTGAGTATAGAGAGCTGAAGTCCTGATGTCACTTCTGCGCTAACTGCTCTTCCACTAGCTTCTGTAGCTTCTTGTAAATGAATACAATATCTCATAGAGGGTTTCTTTCATCTGTCTTTCTGAAGTAAATTAAACATGTTCTTGGGCTTTACTATCTTTATTCTAAAATAAATGAGTATGAGTAGTTGTGGTTAGAATTCCAAGTTAAACAACGACGTTGTTAGCATACAAAAACTACGGCTCCCAAGAGGTTTTACTAACTTAAGTTATCCCCACACGCTCTCTATTATCACCTTCACAACTTTTTTGCTGTCTCTGCTGCCCTGCTATTTATAATGATAGGTGTTTCCATATGTGTTACTTGTAGGAGGCAGTATAACATCTTGATATGAAACGTTAATACAGGGAGTAGAGAGAGTGGTTAACACAGTGTACTATCGTGTGTACAATAAAGTAGCTAGCCTAGCTAGCATGAAGTTCCAAACGTTATATGTTTTAATTCTTACACTATTGTTACAGTCATGTCTGGACTAGCCAAGGTCACTTGACTGACCATATTCTGTTGAGCTGGTGACACATCACTAAAACATAGAACTATTAAATAAACAATGATATTATATGTTTTCTTTAAATTTCTCCATCCTTCTCTAGACATATTGAGTGAACCACACAAAATATTGTTGAGTGAGGTTGCTCCAAAGCTGGATTTTTAGTTATTGGCTCTATTATACAGAACCCATTAAATTAAATCAAATATTTTAATCAAACTGAAAATGGATGCATTTGATTTCTAGTCACTCTGCTGTACGGAAACAAACCTCAAGACAAGCTACAGGGAAGCGTCAATACTCAAATCTCATGGAAGTGCAGAATGAATGCACAGAATGGTGTGACAGACAGACAGATTTCAGTTTTGGAAATCTAACAGGTCTAACACGTGTTTAAGATGAGAGAAGTACTTTAAAATTCCAAAACAACCACAGGTTCTTGTGGAGGCCAGGACCTGAAGTGGAAAGAAAGAAAGGAAACACGATGACCACAAAATGCACAAAACTCCCCTAACATCCTTAAATCAGAGAGGCCTGAGACATGTAAAACAACATCCTTTATTGCTTTATAATGTCTTCTCTCTCTCAGTAAATTTGGATTTGGATTTGTGGTCATAATGTTTCCATCATTTCTTTCACATTTGAAATATTGTCAGTAGTCTGCAGCTTGATCAAGATTTGTCTACATTTCAGTCTTGAAAACCCTGGTCTTTTCAACCTTGGGGTTGGGACCCTACATGAGGTCAGTGGTCATAAAGACAAGGTTGCATAGGCGTTGTGATGATAAATTGATATCTGTTTAATATTAAAAAAAACAAAAACATATACAGTTTTTGATATAATTCGTTTGGTGCTCCTCTACGCATTTTAACATTGAATACAGAAGTTTACCATACACTTCAGCTTGACAGTTCTATGATGGCTGTGGTAATGAGAATTTTGGGAACTAAACAAAGGTTTGAGGAAAACTTCCTAACCCACTCTCAATCCAAAATCAGGTTATGTCATTGCAAGATTTCTAATTTTGAGAGAGCACTCACAGTGAGGTGCAGAATCGTGTGAGCTTCAATGCAAGTTAAAACATGTTGAAGGCAAGACAGTCGAAAAAGAGTTGTGCGACATTTTTTAATTTGTAATGTCATAGCTAGAGTTCTAACTTGCAGTCAAGTCAGAACTGTCATAAAAGTGAGTACTTGGACTTGACTGCTGTGAGAAAATTGACTTAATTAGAAGAGTACTCCAGGATGGACAGTTTTATGATGATATAAGATGAGACTGTTTAATTAAAGAACACCTTTAGGCTACAAAATAAATTGCATTAAATGTCAACGTACACACTAACGGAACAACATCAGCAACATGAGCCCTGATGTCCAAACCAACAATACATTTTATTTCTATAAACGGCACTTTGCAGCCTGTGTTTACAACTGATTATCAATTATAAATGTACCTCCACCTTCCTCTGTATAGCCTCACTAGAATTAACCAGAACAGAGGACAAAACTCATTCTATTAAATTAAAATAGCTGACAATAAATAAAAAGACTATGGACACCACGCGGGAGAAGCGTGCATTATTAAGCCACATAAATGAAATAGCCTGACATTTGTTATAGAATCAACAGTAGAATAAAACATCACCATGGTAGACAACACTGACATGTATACATAATATAAACTCATCATTAATTGTAATGCATTGTTGTGCATATTCAATTCAATTCAGTTTTATTTATATAGCGCCATATCATAACAAAGTTATCTCAGGGCACTTTTTCATATAGAGCAGGTCTAGACTGACTCTTTATATTTACAGAGACCCAACAGTTCCCACCATGAGCAAGCACTATGCGACAGTGGCAAGTAAAAACTCCCTTTTAACAGGTAGAAACCTCGAGCAGAACCAGGCTCAAGGTGGGCGGTCATCTGCCTCGACCGGTTGGGTTGAAGGGGGAAGGGGGGGAGCGGGAGAGAGAGAGCAGGAGGAAAGAGAAGATACAGCAGCTCAATACAGCATAGATATGGTAATGGAATTGATGTTAACACCAACAGAAACAACACTAAGAGAAACATTATAATAGCAATACTAATAACAGCAACAACAGCAATAGCATCAGCGGGTGCAGAGCAGGAGCACGGGGCAGCAGGCGGCAGCAACCACAGACCCAGACCTCCACAGCTCCAGAGGCAGAAACACCTGCAGAAAGCAACAGAAGGGAGGGGAGAGAGAGAGGAGAGAAAGCACACAACTACGGGAAGAAGTTGAATTAATAACAAGCATTGATGGGATATGAGGGCGTACAGATGGAGAGGAAGAGGAGGAGAAAGGAGCTCAGTGCATCATAGGAAGTCCCCCGGCAGTCTAGGCCTATAGCAGCATAACTAAGGGGTGGCTCAGGGGTCACCTGAGTCAGCCCTACTATAAGCTTTATCAAAGAGGAAAGTCTTAAGCCTACTCTTAAATGTGAGGAGGTTGTCCGCCTCCCGTACACAAACTGGGATCTGGTTCCACAGGAGAGGAGCTTGATAGCTGAAGGCTCTGGCTCCCATTCTACTTTTAGAGACTCTAGGAACCACAAGGAACCCTGCATTCTGGGAGCGCAGTGCTCTAGTGGGGTAATAGGGTACTATGAGCTCTTTAAGATATGATGGTGCCTGACCATTTAGGGCTTTGAAGGTGAGGAGAAGGATTTTAAATTCTATTCTGGATTTTACAGGGAGCCAGTGTAGAGAAGCTAATATTGGAGAAATATGTTCTCTTTTTCTGGTTCTTGTCAGTAAACGTGCCGCAGCATTCTGAATCAGCTGGAGAGTCTTAAGGGATTTATTGGGGCAGCCTGATAATAGAGAGTTGCAATAGTCCAGCCTAGACGTAACAAATGCATGGACTAGTTTTTCTGCATCTTTTTGAGATAGGATGTGCCTGATTTTTGCAATGTTACGTAAATGAAAAAAGGCAGTTCTTGAAGTTTGTTTTATGTGGGAGTTAAAGGACATATCCTGATCAAAGATAACTCCAAGATTCCTTACGGTTTCGCTGGAGGCCAGGGCAATGCCATCTAGAGAAACTATATCTTTAGATAATGTGTTTCGAAGGTGTTCGGGGCCAAGTACAATAACTTCGGTTTTGTCTGAGTTTAACATCAGAAAATTGCAGGTCATCCAGTCCTTTATGTCCTTAAGGCATGCTGAAGTTTAGCTAATTGATTGGTTTCATCTGGCTTGATCGATAAATACAATTGGGTATCATCTGCATAACAATGAAAATTTATGGAGTGCTTCCTCATAATATTGCCTAAAGGAAGCATATACAAGGTAAATAGAATTGGTCCAAGCACAGAACCTTGTGGAACTCCGTGACTAACTTTGGCGTGCATAGAGGATTCATCATTAACGTGTACAAACTGATATCGATCTGATAAATAGGATTTAAACCAGCTTAGTGCAGTACCTTTAATGCCAATTAAATGTTCTAGTCTCTGTAATAGAATGTGATGGTCAATGGTATCGAATGCAGCACTAAGATCTAGTAAGACAAGTACAGAGACAAGTCCTTTGTCTGATGCAATTAGAAGGTCATTTGTAACTTTCACCAGTGCTGTCTCTGTGCTATGATGCACTCTAAATCCTGACTGAAAATCCTCAAACAGCTTGTTGTTGTGTAGAAAGTCACACAACTGATTGGCGACTGCTTTCTCAAGGACCTTAGAGAGAAAAGGAGGGTTAGATATAGGTCTATAATTTGACAAAATCCCTGGATCAAGAGTGGGCTTTTTAAGAAGAGGCTTAATTACAGCTACTTTAAAGGACTGTGGCACATAGCCTTTAAATAAGGACAGATTGATCATATCTAGTACATAAGTGCTAACTAAGGGTAAAATTTCTTTAAGCAGCCTAGTTGGGACGGGGTCTAAGAGACACGTTGATGGCTTAGATGAGGAAATCATGGAAGTTAGTTGATTACGGTTGATGGGAGAAAAGCAGTCTAAATGTACAGGTTTTACAGTTGTTTCTAAGGTTCCTGTGTTTGAAGATAAGTCAGTACCAACTGAGGGCAGGAGGTGCTGAATTTTTTCTCTAATAGTTAGAATTTTATCTTTAAAGAAGCTCATGAAGTCAAATGCATATATGAACTGTTCACCAACTGCAAGCCCCGGCATTGTGCAACATCAGCCCCCCATCCCCTCTGACACTTGGCCAGTGAACGTACACATTGAACATGTATGTTCTGAGTGCAGAGTGTCTCCTATCTGGAGCTCTGCTCTCCTGCAGCCACAGACACACCAGCAGCTTCTTCTCTGCTGCAGCTGCTGACTTAACTCCTTTCTTCTGTTCCATTCTCACACAGTTCATCAGGACCTTTTTTATTTGACTTTTATTCTGTAATGGATGTGACTTGATGCGTAGCAAAGTACAATACTTGTGATAAAAAGAACTTACAAGTAAAATGACCTATTTTAAAAAAAAGTACAAGTACTGTACACACAAAAAAAGACTTTGTTACAAGAGTTAATGTAATTCGTTACTTCCACCTCTGCTTACATTACCCACAATGCAACTCAACCACCGACAGTTTGGTTGAATATACAGTGTGTTAATGTAGCCTGCAGCAGAGATGAGCAGCGGACTACAGAGGTCTGGTAAGTTCACTTTCTAACTCCACACCAACAGATTGTTTTCATCTTCTATCTTGTAGTCTTCAGACCCAACCGATGCTGACTCAGGTGACATCACTTGGACATTTATCAGACTTAACCTCACATGCACACCTTAAATCTTAGCATTAAGCAAGCTGATTGATTGATCCAGCTCCTGTCTGGAGGCTGGTTACAAATGGAAAAGTAATCATGTTACTCAAATGTAACTCAAAATCTGTGCAAGTACAGTGTAAAAGAAACAGCCATATGAACGTCTCCACACAATCCGCCTACATGGAGCCCGGAGAAGCATGTTCTAGCCTTGACTTAGACTTCAAGGACTTGAGACTTGCTTTAACAAGACTTGAGACTTGACTTAGACCTGCTCCAAAAGACTTAACCAGACTAAGAGTCTACAGCCAAGCTAATAGCTCTGTGAGGCTGTACTTAGGCACAGCATAGATCTGTTAAGGAGAACTAGATACTGCGTTCAAAGATGGCGTACCATTCATTCATTCATTTAATTGCCCTTTTTGTTGGCAGAAGTAAACCACTTTAATTTAATTCTAATTGAAATGAAATGAAATGTAATGAACATCTTGATTCATATCTATGAATCTATCAGACTCATCTCCCTTTCTCCATCTTCAGACCTTTCTTTGCTGCCATTTGTGTCGATACTCTGCTAGCCTGAATTTTGCTGCCTCAGTTTCTGAGACGCTGATGTGAGTATTCCCCTTATCCTTACTTGAGTCAGCGCTATTTCTTCTGCTTTTCCCGTCTGCTTTTTTCCTCATTTTCTTTTTGCAGGCCTAGCCCTCTGTAGCTCCGTGTTGTGCTGCTGTCAAGCTCACTTTAATATTTCATAGGTCGCCACTTTGATGAAGCAGAGGAAACGCTGGCCCTCATTAATGGGAGTCAGGCTATCAATGCTTGGATGCCTGGCTGCTGAATCATTTATCATTCACTCTTTTTTTCTTCACCTGCTCTTTGATGCATTCAGACGTAGACTTGCCACAGAAGCACCGAGATGAGCTGCACACTCACGTTACTTCAGTTGAGGAAGGTTTATATACTGCATTTTAAAACACACAGTGCTTTTGCCCTGGAGGAATGTGTGTGGCACTTATGTGTGTGAGTTGTTCATGTTTAGAATGCAGCAGATGTAAGCTGAGCATGTAATAGCAGCACTGTGCTGCATCAACAGTTTATGATCTGTGTTGAGATATTGGAAGTGTTGATGATTTCATTAACTCTCAGCTACAATAATTACACAAAGCCAGCCAAGCACTACCTTCCACTGCATATCATGAATCACATACAGTATAAACACCTTCTCCATTGTGATCAGGAGGCTGCTGAAGGTCCTTTAAGGGAAACTCTGGTATTTTTAAACCTGGGCCCTATTTTTATTTTTATTTTTTACAAATTTTGGGTCGAAATAACTAATACTTACCAAAGGTTTTGAAACTGGTTGAGTAGATCGCCACCGCTGGCATCCGCGAATGGGCTGCAATGGCTGCAACGTAATCCTTGCAGGCAATTGTGCTCGTGAAAAGTAAGTCCACTAAAAGTGCTTGTTTTTGTCACTGACAGGCTCAGATTCTTATTCGAAGTGTCTGACAACATTATGGAAAGGATCCCTACAGAGACAGACCGTTTGATCATTTTGTCTTCCTGCGACAACTAACCCTAACCCCCCGCAAGATTTCAGAGCGAGACTTTTCCTTGAGCGAGACTTTCTGTTTCTGGTTAAACAAAAAGGATTGTCCACAAGAGACAGTGAGGACAAAAGTCTGATCAGCGAGAGAAGCAGAGGGAGCTGGAAACAAAAGGACATAGTATGTTCAAAAAAGACTACACCATTACACAAATTATTTGTTTGCAAGTTATAAGTTTTATAACTTTGGAGATGACTTTTTCTTTTTTTTGCTTCAGTGAGTTATATTCTCTCTCAAATTCTTATTTTTGTTTGATATTTAAGTTTTGTTTGATTTTTTCGACACTAATCTGATTCCATAGTACTGATCTTCCCTTTTCCACAATTCAATTTGCATTACTTTGAGAGTGTGTCGTGCTCCTGTGTCCATCATCATTTGTTCAGCTGACAGTTGATCACTGCAGTTAATTTATCCCTTCACTGTCATAAAGGTCACAGCCTCCTGTGGCAGTAACAGCCTGGTGGGATCCGACCCATGAATCCGTCTGCATCAGCGTCTGTCCATGTGAGGTTGTCAGACGTCAAGCAAAGGATCCCTGATCCTCGACCTCAATCCTCTGCCTGCTCCACTTGTTGTTAAACACACTGTGATTGAAGTTGGAGCCTGGAGGTGGATTTTAAGGGGCTGCAGATCGCGAGTGCTGGAGTCAGATACAGCAGCGAGGATGAGGTTAACTCAGGACACCGCAACAAGCTGCTTACACAGGCACTGCAGAGTAAATCCAGTTTTTTGGTGTAATCATTTCTGACAAGGCAACAAACGAGTGCAGTTGTGAGGAGTCTTAATGTGGAGAGTTGTGCGTTACTGTGTGTGGACAGATGACTCACTGACGGTATGGTCCATCCACCCAGGAATTAGAATAAGAACTAATAGCAGTTTGAGGATTTATTCAAATAAACTGAGGCTTGCTGATTCACAGTTCTCCCTCTTTTGTAAGGGATGAAATGTTGTGTATCAAGACAGACTTCACATGCATTCTTCTATATTTTGACAGCTAGAGAGCAGTCGGGATTAAAAACTGGATTGTCGGACTCTTCTCAAGCATCTTGTTCTGATTTGGAGTCGAGACCAAGGCCAAAAACAGCAGAGTTTACTGTATCAGTGTAACCTCAGCTTCAAAAAGTAATAATAAATTAGATTTGGACTCCCGACAAGGAATCTAAAATCAAATTATTATTATGATTATTATCTCTGTGGAATGATGTCAGCCAGAATCACACCACAGCAGCTGATGCTCTGTTACTTGCATAGTCAAGCTTATTTTCAGAGGGGACGGGGAACAAGGGCGGCATGTGCAGTTCTGTGTCAGTGCGTCAGATGGGGGCCAGCAGGGGCCACGCTGTGACAGGGAGGGTGGGACTGGACCCCTGGGTACTGCAGGGAGACAAGGTGACTTTCTCACTGCTGTACAGTGGAACACAGAGGATGTGGCTGTGTCCGAAATCACTGCCTCGTTCTCTCTTTTACTCTATGTAATAGACAATATAATAGACACATTGAATCATCACCATTTTGCGTCATCACTGACAGGTGCAGTATTGGATGACTGCAATTTTTGTGACGTTTGCATTGTGTCTGTATAGTGTGTGATTGCTTTTGCCATATATGCAGTAGTGTAGATTTAGTCACCCATGGGTGCCAGTCATGGAAAGCGAAAGCCAGAGTTAAGCAGATGTCCTTAACAAAGTATAAAAAACCTTAAAATGTACAACTTTAGCCGTCTTCCACACCCACTGCCATGTGTCTCACACCTCCAGCTTGTGACTGTGTGACTGCTTGTGACTTTCTAGTTAAAGAGAATTACTGAATTAGTTTTATTAATTAAAGAGAAACAAAAAACAGAAAGTTAAACAGTTTGATGTTTAGTGCTGTTTCTGACTGTATTTTTAGAAGAGGAAGAAATACTAGTCAAATCCAGCACGTTTTTACAGAGTAAGCCTGAGACCTAATACCGGTTTTAATGTAGTGTATCTCAGGAAGCACCTCTAGACTGAATAGAAATCAATGAAAGCGGTGAATGTGTATCCACTAACATTAGTATATACACCATAACAAACTCAGCCATTAAGACTAGATGGATGATTGCAGTGGTTTGTGGTGGCTTGAGCTGGTCTCACACCTCCAGCTTGTGACTGTCAGTGTCTGCACTGCAACACCTCAAGGAGACAAGCCAGCCAGACACCCGGACAAGCCAAGCCTTCGTCCTCCTTCTTTCTCCTCCTCCTCCTCTGCTGGCAGATGACATGGCCAGCGGCCACACAGAGCAGACAGGCAAGAGGGCCAGAGATCACATCCAGTCTGTCTGCTGTGGAAAGGAGCGGAGGGGTAACGAAGGGCATATGTAGTTGTGTTGAATACAAGTCTGTTTGTGTGTGTGAACGCTGATATTTAGCATATTAATTCAACCTGAAGCAAAGCTGAGACTTGTTTTTCTTCGTATGTGCCCTAACGCATTCAAGTCATCCACTTGAAATTGTATTTAAGAACGCTGTTCGGCAATAAACAACGTTTAGGCTGGCATTTAACACCTTTTCCCCCAAAACCAGAACACAACAGATAGAATAAAGAAAATCAAGACTAATAGTCTAGTTATGCTAGTAGTTCTGTGAGGCTGTACATCCTCTATGCTTTGAGCTAGAGGCTAACATGCTTACAATGCCAATGTTTAGTTTGACATCTTGGGAAACACTTATATTCACTTTTCTTTCTGAGAGTTAGATATGAAGATACCCCTGTAATGTCTGTAAGCTAAATATCAGCCAGAGCCGGCAGGCAATTAGCTTAGCATTCAGACTGGAAACGTCTGGCTCTGTCCAAGGTTAAAAACATCTGCCTACCAGCACTTCTAAAGCTCAGTTATTTAATCAATACTGAAACAGCTGTGGCTTCACGGGGAGTTACATGTTTGAACTATTTCTTGTGCGTAGTGACTGAGAATGGGAATTGAAGGCAGCTACCACCTTTGTGAGTTCAACCTCCATGTTACGTGAAGACTGAAGTTCAAAAAGACATTCTCTGGAGAGACACTTAACTGGATAACTGCTTCAATTTCTAGCACTTCAGAGAGAAAGAGAATATTTGAATTGGGTCTAATAATTCAAGACATGAGGGTTGAGGTTAGGATTTTGAAGCCATGGTATCATCACCTTTAAGGCGGAAGACACACCGGAGACATTTCATTGGCAGGTCCTGGGTTTAGTTTCAAAGAACGTTTGCTGTTAGATACCTGTGTATCACATATCTGTTCTGAGGGGGATCAGAGCCTCATTAGCTAAAAAAACCCATAATCTCATTGATACACCCACTTTTGTGATTTGATTAAAAGGATGTAAAAAGCTTGTTTGGGGAAAGAGAAAGCTGAGTACAGTGGAGGGTTCTGAGTCATTTTTGCTACCATGTCGAACTGGAACTGGGTTATCTTCATTGGCATTAATTAGTTCTGAGAAACTGGTGGCGCTAGAAGCAAAACAGCTCATACTTCCTCTCTACTCTCAGGCTGCTCACTTCAGTATTTCTTATTCCTCTTGTGTCTGTTCCCTGCAGTATGAGAGTAACTGGAGTTTCTTTTCTATTGAGAGCTAATCCTACATTTTAATCACGCTCCAATCAGTGATAGAGTGTCAATAACCCTGTGACACCAAAACATCCACTTACTTTCATTATAGATTCTTTTTGTACAATCTAATGTGTACATATGATCATGCACTGTCACTGCCAATATAAATCCTGCACACTCTATATACTATATATAGACAAGTGTACGTGCATATACTGTACATAATTATCCACTCCATGTATAGCCATCAATATTTATTTCTTTGCACTATATCTCACAGAAACACTTGAAAACAATACACTTTAGTTATGTTGTTGGTCGTTGTAACTTTATATACATATATTTATATACGCCTATTTTTTCACGTCTAGCTTTGTTCTCAGCTGTTATGTCTATTCCTGTGTAAGAACATTCAATTCAATTCAATTCAGTTTTATTTATATAGCGCCATATCATAACAAAGTTATCTCAGGGCACTTTTTCGAATAGAGCAAGTCTAGACCGACTCTTTATATTTACAGAGACCCAACAGTTCCCACCATGAGCAAGCACTATGCGACAGTGGCAAGGAAAAACTCCCTTTTAACAGGTAGAAACCTTGAGCAGAACCAGGCTCAAGGTGGGCGATCATCTGCCTCGACTGGTTGGGTTGAAGGGGGAGGGGGGGAGCGGGAGAGAGAGAGCAGGAGGAAAGAGAACATACATTCCCTGTCTGGGAATGCAGCTACATCACTAAAAAGAAGTCAGAAGAGTCAAGATTCCCAAGCAGTCACTAAAATACTGCACACAGTTGAGGGATTATTAGCAACATTTCAGGTGCACTCACATTCAGTTTGACCTCCAAATAAAGTTGTTTAGATCACTGGTTCCCATAATTGTTAAAACATAGAGATTTGTATGGTACCCAATGTGGTTAAATGTCTTTATTTTGTTCAGAAGTAAACTTATCTTACCATTAAAGTTTACCATGAGGAATAAAACACTGACTGATTGCTGTTTGCAGGTTTTTTAATTTATGTGGGGAGAGATTGAAGAGAGTGCAAACCATAGATCTGACATCATTGTCAGACAGTTCCTTGTCTTGCTGTAATGTATTCCAGTGATGAGAAAGCCACCTGAAGCAAATTAGATTTTTGAAGGGAACTCCAGCAATTTCACACATCACTCTACTTCCAGGTGTTGGGGAGTGCTACTACATATGTGAAGAAAGTAGTATAAAGTCTTTAGTGTCTCCAGAGGGAGCTGTGTGGAGTCTGACAAATGTCCTTAAGTGATGTCGCTTGAGTCAGCGTGGGTTGGGGCTGAAGACTACAAATTAGAAAATAAAATAATCTGTTGGTGTGGAGTTAGAAAGTGAACTTACCAGACCTCTGTGGCCCGCTGCTCATCTCTGATGCAGGCTAGAGTCTCCACGCTACATTAGCTGCTACTAGCATAAATCACCTAAATCTCAGACCGAATTGTTGGCAGTCAAGTTGCATTGTGGGTAATGTAGGCAGTAGGCACGAGGTCTTGACAAGGAAGAAAAATGCATGGAATAAAAAATAGATATCTCTGGTTCTGCTGCATCTTTTTATTTTTTTAAGCTGTCAATGAGTCTGACTTTGTTATAGGAGTACAATGCTTATTTCTTGGGTTTTGATATGTATGAAAATGTAAACCTAAAAATGAAATGAAAATGAAAAAGCTCATGTTGTTTTGTCTGAGGTGAGACGTTATTTAAAATAAACAATACAAAATAGAAATGAACCATTCTTGTGGCACCCTTGGCCCATCCTTACGGCACCCCAGGGTTCCGCAGCACCTACTTTAGTTTTTATAATCTAGATAAAGTGTTGACTGTCTGATTGGCCTACTGCTTATGTTTCTCACCCAGTATGACTGTTGTAGTGTATGTCATCCTGCTCCCAGATCTTAGCAATTACTTTGGGGACTACAGTGCTATCAGAACTGACGTAAAAGAAGTTGTAATTAACCGGAATGATCCTAATGGCAAACTTCCCATTAGATTTCGATACTTCTTGTGTACAAGTGAACATTTTGGCCTGATGGTGGCACTAGAGGAAAGGTCAGGGGAATCACCTGAGAACCATGAATATACACAAATTTAAGGCACTCTGGTCACTGGCTGTGGAGAAAACTGGAACCTGCTTGAGGCACAAATGCTGGTGATATAAACATATTATGGAGCTGTGGTCAGTTTAGAACCCTAATGCCAGTGAGTCCATACACTGAATTAACTCTCCTGCAGATTAGATTTTAGGACACAGAGTCTGTGACTGATGTGTTGTAATGTTGAAGGTCGCAGGTACAGTATGTGATCCTTTCCTGGAGCGCAGTGTCCCTCGGGGCCCTCCGTTCTTGTTCTTTCATTTCCATCGCAATGTCAATAAAGCATGGGAGTGACAGAGTGGCATGGCATACAGTTAATGTGTGACCGTGTGTATGTGCGTGTTTGCATGTGGGTTTGCAGTTTGTGTGTCAGGCCCCATCAGCAAAGTGTCCCCTCGGCCTGGGTGCTTCCTTCAAGACAGACATTTTACAATACAGTAAGAGACAGCCAATCGAACGGCATCTGTGTCGGTGTAATTCAACAATGCTCTGGGGACTCATTCAGTGGAGTGGCTGCACAGATAAAAGCTCCCGACATGAAGAAAAAAATCATAAAAGGACCAGAGACACGGAGAGGGGATGATAATGATACCTTTATTCTGAAGGATACCCCACACATTCACTCAAGTCAGAAGAATAAAATAACCCAGTACACTTAACAACCTTGTATCTCCATGTTGGTCGATTCTCTTATTTTTTTCGAGAGACATAAATATATACTATACTAAATATAGTATGGATATTTAGTATAGTGGATTGAATATATTCAGTTCAATTCAATTCAGTTTTATTTATATAGCGCCATATCATAACAAAGTTATCTCAGGGCACTTTTTCGAATAGAGCAAGTCTAGACCGACTCTTTATATTTACAGAGACCCAACAGTTCCCACCATGAGCAAGCACTATGCGACAGTGGCAAGGAAAACTCCCTTTTAACAGGTAGAAACCTTGAGCAGAACCAGGCTCAAGGTGGGCGGTCATCTGCCTCGACCGGTTGGGTTGAAGGGGGAAGGGGGGAGCGGGAGAGAGAGAGAGAGCAGGAGGAAAGAGAACATACAGCAGCTCAATACAGCATAGATATGGTAATGGCATTGATGTCAACACCAACAGAAACAACACCAAGAGCAACATTATAATAGCAATACTAATAACAGCAACAACAGCAATAGCATCAGCGGGTGCAGAGCAGGAGCACGGGGGCAGCAGGCGGCAGCAACCACAGACCCAGACTCTACAGCTCCGGAGGCAGAAATACCTGCAGAAAGCAACAGAAGGGGGGAGAGGGAGAGGAGAGAGAGGAGAGAAAGCCCACAACTACGGGAAGAAGTTGAATTAATAACAAGCATTGATGGGATATGAGGGCGTACAGATGGAGAGGAAGAGGAGGAGAAAGGAGCTCAGTGCATCATAGGAAGTCCCCCGGCAGTCTAGGCCTATAGCAGCATAACTAAGGGGGGGCTCAGGGGTCACCTGAGTCAGCCCTACTATAAGCTTTATCAAAGAGGAAAGTCTTAAGCCTACTCTTAAATGTGAGGAGGCTGTCCGCCTCCCGTACACAAACTGGGATCTGGTTCCACAGGAGAGGAGCTTGATAGCTGAAGGCTCTGGCTCCCATTCTACTTTTAGAGACTCTAGGAACCACAAGGAACCCTGCATTCTGGGAGCGCAGTGCTCTAGTGGGGTAATAGGGTACTATGAGCTCTTTAAGATATGATGGTGCCTGACCATTTAGGGCTTTGAAGGTGAGGAGAAGGATTTTAAATTCTATTCTGGATTTTACAGGGAGCCAGTGTAGAGAAGCTAATATTGGAGAAATATGTTCTCTTTTTCTGGTTCTTGTCAGTAAACGTGCCGCAGCATTCTGAATCAGCTGGAGAGTCTTAAGGGATTTATTGGGGCAGCCTGATAATAGAGAGTTGCAATAGTCCAGCCTAGACGTAACAAATGCATGGACTAGTTTTTCTGCATCTTTTTGAGACAGGATGTGCCTGATTTTTGCAATGTTACGTAAGTGAAAAAAGGCAGTTCTTGAAGTTTGTTTTATGTGGGAGTTAAAGGACATATCCTGATCAAAGATAACTCCAAGATTCCTTACGGTTTCGCTGGAGGCCAGGGCAATGCCATCTAGAGAAACTATATCTTTAGATAATGTGTTTCGAAGGTGTTTGGGGCCAAGTACAATAACTTCGGTTTTACCTGAATTTAACATCAGAAAATTGCAGGTCATCCAGGTTTTTATGTCCTTAAGGCATGCTTGAAGTTTAGCTAATTGATTGGTTTCATCTGGCTTGATCGATAAATATAATTGGGTATCTTCTGCATAACAATGCTTATATATGTATAAGATGGCTGTCTATACGTGTGTGTGTGTTTGTGTGTGTGTGTATATATAGTGTGTGTGTGTGTGTGTGTGTATACACATATGTGTGTATACTTATATATAGTATAATAGACTATATCTAATATATATATAATATTATGATTTTGTGATTTATTCATTTATATGTATATACAACATATATTTTCAGAATTGTACTATTTCAAGCGTATCCTATTTGTTAGTTATTTTTGTGTTGTGTATGGAGTCAGAGATACTTGTCCATATAAATAATATAAAATATAGAAGTGTACTATAAAACAAATGATGCTTCCAACATGTATAACTAACAAATGTATATAAATACATGTACTACATTAGTAATCAGTATTTCTTCTTACATTTATCACTCCTCCCAAGATATTTCATAATTTATTCAATTCAAATATTTCTAAATTGCATTTCCTAAAATGAAGACCTAAATGCTGCGCCAAAGCCTTCACACTGCCAGGAACAAAAATCAGGTAGGGAAACAATGAATTATTTATTAGCCTAAAATCAAAATGTAATATATTGTATCTAAAATATATTGGAAACCTATATAATAATAACCAACTGTTTTTAAATCATGGCCCTGCTCCTACATACTGTACACACAGTATGTTTAGCTTATATTTCACGATATTATCATACCATGTTTGGACAATGATAATTAATGAATTATTTATCAAATTAAAATACAGACACTTGCTGGTTCTACCTTTTAAAATGTGAGGATTTTCTTTGTTGAATATTGTGTTGGTTACACAAAATGAGAAACTATTTTAAAATGTACTTCTTGTTTTTGATCTTTAAAGGAAAATTATTATTACAACTTGGGCCTTAGTTTTGGCACTTTTGTCCATCATCCCCGCCAGCTATGATAACATTGTATTCCCCAAAGAAATTACAATGAAGTCTGACTGGGCAAGAAAGACGCAAACAGGATGTAATTAAAAAAAAAAAGACTGACCACTGGCTTAATCTACTAACTGAACATTTCAGTTCATGTGCTTTTTGGTTTTGTGATTGAAAAAACAATAAAAGTGAGCACAACTGAAATTCTTAACCTTGTGTCTTCCCTCCACACCAACTTTACATTTGGCCTTACTACTGGCAAAGTTCCAAGAATAGTGAAGTCGTCATTGTTTTGTCAGTTCAACACTTGATGAGCACTGCAGACTCTTGAGACCGCTAGCAGTGACTTTAGACTTGTACTCCTTGTTTTTTTTACTGTATCTAGGGCATCCACAGGTGCTTTGCAAACCTGAAAAATAATTGCCATAATTTAACCTTCCAAACATATGAACACCATCAGAAGTGGAAACATGAGTGCTGGGATGAGATCAAATGAGCTCTCCCTGTGTAAAAATAGCTACGTGACAGCTTTGTCTCAGACGGTGCAGGATTCAGAGGAGGGAAACTCTCAGGCAAAACAAGGATAAAGATGATTCAAGGTGAAAATGAAGGCAGGGCTTTTTATTTGGTTGTTGCAAACTTAAAAAAGTTGTTTTAATCTCTGTTTAGCTGGAGATGGGAAGTTCTTCAAATGTTTTGTTTTCAGTAGTGGTGAGGAGATCCAGAGCTCTTAGACAGAAAACATGACTAAATAGTATGTCAGTTAATGATACAAACCCATTCTGTTAACACTGACACAATCAACTTAGTTCATTTAATGGAGCTACACCTTTCGTTTGTATCTAGTGTTACTTGTTAATTAACTGCTCCAATTACATAACACCTCAAAGTAGCTAATTTAGCCTATTTATGTGTCTACAAGGCTAGCAGGGGGGCTAACCATGCGTGAACACGTTGAATGGTTTCCTGTTCATCCCATTCTGCCGACATTGTGAGAATGCAGCATCAGTCACAATAGCTCCCCAAGCTAGCTGGATTGCCAACTAAGATAACTAGCTCAGTCACTACACCAGAGTATTTGCTGGTTTTCTCTGTCTGCTATGATATTATACTACATATTTTTATAGTTATAGTAGTTAAGAGTTCTGTTGTTGCAGCCAAAACAAACAATCTGATATGTCAACTTTGCTTTGGAAATTGTGATGGGTCATTTTTTTAGTATTTTCTGTGTGGTGAAAAAATTAATTCACATAAGTATCGTGAATCTTTTTTTTAATCGATTTTTTGATTCCTGAATCAATATTATTTTTTATTTCATATGTATTTATTTTTTAAAGATTATTTTTTCATCATTTCTGCTTTATTTTCTTGATAGTCAAAGTGGAGAGAGACAGGAAAGGCAGAAGAGAGAGAGAGAGGGGATGACATGCAGCAAAGGGCCCAAAGCAGGGTTATGTTAAAGTTGATGGTGGCAACACACCAATTTAATTCTCCAAATTGGTATATGCTGGATATTACTTCTTTAACAAATTCTTTTAAAGGGGTACTCCTGGGGTACCTCCATAATGTTGGGGGGACTCAAACGAGATAGAAATGTCAGAGCAGAGGCAGAGGTATGCTGACTTTCAATCCCTAGTGTGGTCCTTCCTGTTTAAAATGGATCTTCTCCAGGCCCAATGGCATCATCAGGGTTATTTTCTCAGAATTTATGAAGCTCATCCAGAGCCGCAGAACACATCATTCCGCTGTTTTTACATGCTGAGTAGTGCTCTGTAAAACAGGTGGAGTGCCCCTTAAAGTAAGTAAAGTTAGAGAGCACTTTGTGTCCTCATAGAAAGGTTAAGGAGTAACACACTGAAACAGGAACACACACCCCTGCGAGGTTTGAATAACCATGAGATCTGATTTAGACCTTTAAGACCTCGATCACAAGCTTGACGTGTCTATGTGTGCGTGTTAGTCTCTTGTGTCCTCTCCATGGTCTCTCTTCTGGAGACAGATTATTTCTGCTCTCTGCTGCTGCCCAGCTGCAGGTACACTCGTCCGTCAGCCCGCAGCACCACTCCAATTTCATCTTCCTCCTTTGAAAGTGATTTTAGAAAACAGATTAGATGCAGGGGGAATGAAAGCCCTGCCTGTCTCTGCGGGCCCCTCCCCCCACAGTCACCAGCTCACTGTGTAAATGATGGGATTGGCTGCATTGTCCTTTTGACGTGCTGATCTGTGTTAAATGTTCACCACTGTAGGACCAAAATGTTTACGTGCCACTGAAAAGAGTAAGACAACACTCATGAATAAATTCAGCAATGCCAAAATAACTATCTCTAATTTTAAGAGGATTTCATCTGGCTTGGTTTAAAATAGATTTTTTCATCAGTGACCTCAGTGGGTTTAAAATGCTGACTCTCAGTATCTATAGCCACCATGTCTTGACCTTGTGGGGCCCCTACACTTCCCCACCCCCCATCCCATCAACCCTTCTCTCTGAAACTGCCTCTTCCCTTCTCTGAAAAATATGCAAATTTATGAAAGTAGGCTACAGACATCCCCCTGTGTTTGCTTCTCATCCGTCTGTGCTGTGGGATTTGGAAAAAGGAAAGAAACGCGCATCCTCCAGCCTCCGGTCCATCACTGCTTCTCGTCTTCTGCTCATGTCTGGATCACATTCACTAACCAGGGGTGGTATACATCAGAGGGGGTCTTGTTTTTTAAAAACTTAGTAATGGCTGAAGCTGAAATTTCCCTCTTGGTTTGTGAAGGACAGTTAAGGTCAACAGGCTGCAGCATGTGAGAAAGCTCTGAGGATGATGCATTCCCCTGCAGCTCAGACACGACGACTCGTGCTGGATGAGGAATCCTTCCTGAATACTGCTTCTACACATGCACGTGACATTTGCAGCATTTGCATTTTGCTGCAGGATTATGTTTGTATTAAACTTCAAGGTTTCAGTCTGTCACTGTTGTCCACATTGTGTGATCCCTGATCCTGGCTAGTTCATTTTCTTTATAGATTTGTTTTAATGAATTGTTTCTTCAGTTGTTTTTTAATCCATTTTTCATTTTAATACCTAATGAATCAGGGGATACATTAGGTCTCTTTCAATCTCGGAACCCATCGGCTATCATCTGACAACGATTTAGCCTCTGGAGGCAACGGCTGATGTTTTGGGGCTTCCGGTGTAGCCAGTGGATACCTGGATAATGGATATCCGGGCCAAGACTTCCTCTTCTGTGTGCTGGTCACTGTTTACAGTCCGTTTAGCAATCTCAGAACCCATCGCTATCACCTGACGACAATGTAAATGCAGATAAATTTTAAAAAAGCGAATAAAAGCTAATCTCTAGGGTTCCGAGATGGATAAAAAGCTAAATCCTTGTCAGACGATAGCCGATGGGTTCCAAGATTGCATTTCAGCCAATGTGTTCCGCCTCTTTTGCTCTCCACACGGACTGTTTAGCTGCATGCAACCAAAGCCCGGTCAAACGTGATTGGTCAATACTACTCGGACTATAAACTGAAACGCTTCGATACCAAAATCGTGTCCCTTGTCGACAGATTCTCCATTCATATGCAGATATCTGTTTATAGAGAATAGGTCTCTTATAATGAGAATATCTTCACGAGAAATATGACAGCATTGGTTGTTTGTTCAAATGTTTAAAACAACCCCATGTTTATGTTTTCCTGACTTGTTGTGGTCATGTGAATAATGACTCTCCAAAGTGTGTGACTGTCAGTTTGCATTCCATCTCTTATTAACGATCAATGTTGGTTTCTTTTAACCATGACCACCATATTTCCCTAGCCTTCACCAAGTATTTGTAGGTGGCAAAACTTACTTTAACCATAGAGGTGGCAGATCAGAAAACATTCATAGGAATCATTTTTGGTTTGGAAGTTAGAGTGGGACGTTCATTCATCACAGGGTTGGTGATTCTATCCCTGGCTCCCCCTGGGCCAGTGCCTTGCATGCTGTCTCTGCTATCATCTGTGTGTGTACATTGGTGAATGAGTGGTGCACTGTAAAGCACTTTGGATAAAATCACCTTATAAACATAGTTCATTTTGCAGTCTAACTAACAAACAATGTCTTATGAACGACATTTGTCAGTGTTGCAAGATCACGCTCAAAATGGGTCATTTTGGAAGGCAAAGACAAAAGGACCCTTTTAGTTGTTTGTGCTGTGACAGACAACATCAGTCTGTAAAATGCAGCTTCCTCATTCATTTCAATACTCAGGTTTCCATCCAAATTAAGCACAATTTTGAGCAAATTCCAGAAAATCTACGAAAGATTTATTGCGAATTATTGTGCGTTTCCAACCACTACTGTTGTGTGAATAATATTAGTTGGCTCATGGAGATAAAGCTGGTGGAGCTAATTCTCCAGTCGAGTACCATTAAACAATTGCAGAAGAAGAGGACACAACAAGATTAACTTATTAAAGGAGCTCCTGTCAAAGCTCAATTGATGGAAAACATGGTGGAAATATGACCTTTCTGTTAGTTTCATTTATTAATGTGAGGAAGGTTACAGCCTCCTCATCACTCCACGCAGATCTGATGTTTCGTCTGACACCATTTTTATATCTTAAGCATAAAAACCTTTTTGCAATATTTTGACCTTTCTAATTCTGGTGGGGGTTTTTTGTGATAGGTTTTTTATGCACAAATTGAAAATGTGCATAAAAAACTGGTGGCTAGAAATGCACTTAATGGGACCACTGTAACAAAAATACACAGGGCACTGCAGTTTCATCCGGCAAGGTGCTGCTTTAGCCAAGTAATACATGCAAAGGCACATTCCTGGTAGATAATGCTGTAGTTCTGTTGTTTACTTGGTGATTGTCCCAATGAAAGAGAAAATGATGGCCGCCTTAGTTTGCAGGAATTCTTGATTTTGAATGAGGGATTTGGGGTGCCACTGGGTGCTGTGACAAAATCAGGCAATGTGTCTTTTTAAAGTGGCAAGCCATACGAGTTGCAGGGTCAGAAGTCTTTCCACTCTTACAAGAGCACTAGAGACATGTTCTTTTCTCCCATGAAAATGGGAAAATATATATAACTACTGTCTGATCACTCACCCATTGGCTGCAGAGAACATTCCAGTATGTGAGAAGAATTGTGGGTATTTTATACCCCCAACTGAAAGGCCGTGTTGTGTCATCAAAGGCCATCTGCTGGTCAGCTTCAGTAAACAATAGCTTCTGTTAGACAAATGCCTCATTTCTTCATTTCTAAGCAGCTTCCAGCTAGGAAACTGCTCTCCTCACAAACACTTGAAGTGCAGGAATGTTGGATTTCTACATGCAGACTGCAGAAGCTGATGGTGGAGTGCCACTTTGGGGTCCCCCATAGTACAGAACATCTGGATGAATACACTGATAAGTATTCTGCAGGATTACATTTGGGGTTAGCAGATATTTTCAGATTCCTCAAAATGTGAGAACAGTGAAAACCAAGAAGCTAACAGTTATGTAGAGCAACATCAGTCTTTAGAATAGGTGTGATGCCTCTGGGTCAATGCTCACAGTATATGAACATATGCTCTGTTGTATATCAGGTCGATAAATTATATTAAATGATATTTATTCTCCATACCATGCATTTTTATGAAATCCATTCTTGTGTTTGATTAAACAAAGTTGCACTTCTTTTTGATTTTCTAATTGATTGAAATCATGTACAAAGTGTAAAAACAGTGATCCACAGGTACAGATTAGACTGTTCAACATGGTGGAGTGGTATGAAGAGAGGGACAGATACAGCAATATAGAGTGAAAATAGTCTCAATATTATTTGTAAATGTGTATTCCATGATTTGTAACTGAAAAACAAGATTTGTAACTGAAAAACAAGATTTGTAAATGTGAATTACATGATTTGTAACTGAAAAACAAGATTTGTAACTGAAAAAAAAGGATTTGAAAATATTTTACTTACAGACTTAACTTCAGCTTCTCAGATCTGATCCTTTTCGCTTTCAAAAAGCTTCCTGCACATACAAATGTCTCGTGTTATGCACGGATCAGGTTACTTTCGCTTTCGGGATTTTGAGACTATTTTAACACTGGTCCCAGCTCCACAGATTCGTAAATGCATGATGCGTTTAAGTGCTGGTGGAAAACTGGGACATCTGGGCTTTCGCGTATTCGTGTTTAATTTCAAAGTGGGAAAGATGTTTTTCTAAATAGACAGAATAGCTTGTTGCCCCTCGATTAGAGCACATGCATTTACCAACCACAGACTCTATACAGTAACCTATAAATGTAAATATATGGTTTAAATAAGCTACTGCTAGGTGGTAGAGTTGTTCTGCTGGGAAAACAGCCAGTCCAGGCAAAAAGCGGATGCCAGCTGAACCTACCCCTAACCACAGAGGGGCGACGCTACAATGGTGTTGTGTGGAAGCCCGTTCCCCCGTCGAAATGTGTTTCCCTCGCCCCTCGGTGGTTAGGGGTAGGTTCAGCCGGCATCCGCTTTTTGCCATACAGCAAAGCTTCATTAAGCTGGTATTTACTGTATTTGGGATGGGTTTTCCAGTTCATTCATACAGGAAAAGGTTAGTAAAAAAAACTTGTAAAATGTACAGACAGTACAGGGACAATCCTTCCTTTTAATCCAGAGACACAAATGGAATAATGTGGACAAAGCTTCAAGAACTACTTTTTTGGTTCTATACATCTACCTATTTCTTATGTGGTTGGCTTGTGGGCTAGAGGAGGCTGCTTCTTGTAACTTGTGTCTGTTCAGTCTGTGGCTGAAAGCATTTTTCTCTAATCTACTGTACAGTAGCATAATATAACATGATATAGTTTAAACTGAATGTGATTTACATTACCATTTATTAAAGGTCAGCTTTTCAGCTTATCCCTTTGTAGTGTGACCACGCTGTAAGAAATAAGCTACAAAATCCACAGTCCTCCATTTGTGTAAAAAGTGCATTGTTAGACGAATCAGGTTTGTCCCGGTGGTCAGCCCGGTCTCCTAGAAATGACTTTTACACACAACTAATCAACACAACTCAATCGGATTATGTTTTCTAGCAACATAATGAGGAAATTTTGTCAATTAACATATTTCATTTGTTTTCCATCATCCGATTTGCCAATAAAATAAATGCTCATAGAGACTACAGCATCATTAGACTTTGTTATGGTTTTGTTTAGGCACTGGCAGCACTTAAGGTTATAGTTAGTGGAAGATCGTGGTCTGGTTCAATACAGAAAAAGTCTGCAGTGACCTGTTTATTAACATTTAACCTAACTGTAACCAAAGTGATTTTGCTGCCTAAATCTAACCACTGACGGGACTCAGGATGTCGGACCTTTGGTCTATGTTGTCAATGTTCTGGACTTTGTATGCCCACCATCCACTCTGACCAGCTCTCTGCATCTTTGGCGCCGTAGATAGATGTAACGCTTCATTCACTCAACTGTTGCCTCTGAACATAATCAACTTACATACGGCATGTGGGGATTACGATTGAAAAAACCCGCACATGTCCTTTAATTCATATATTCTGTGTGGACTGAGAGTCAGACATATACTACCCAGCTTGAACTGTTTTGTTCTAAAAATGTTTTGAGAATATTACCATGTAATGTTCTAGTAATGTTTTCAGTGGCAAGTTTTTTTAATGTTCCCAGAATGTTATTATTTTAGAGTAGGATAATGTGCTTTAAAAAAATTATACAAATGTTTTGTGGTAACGTTTTTTCTTTGTTATCATGTAACATTGTGGGAATGTTTTATAAAATAACTTTCTATAATCTTCTACCTCAATAACATCCCCAAAACATCCTGTAACATTTAACCTTATAGGAACATTATTTGAAATGATAAACACCCTTAAAACATTCTTTGAACATTAGATTAAAACGTTTTCTTTAAAACATTATTGAAATTTGTAGTTAACGTTAGCCATTGTTGTGGGAACATTGCCTGCTAGCTGGGTAGCTGTGTGTAGGTTCTACTGTGGACAGCTCCTGGCAAGTGTCCATCGTCCATGTGCAAAGTTTGGAGAAAGATGTTATCGTTAATCTGCCTGTAGCTAACCCAATGAATTGATCAATGACAGATCAATGCCAATCCCTCCACATCTGTCAGAATTGTGCAGCAGCTGCACTTTACTCTGATGTGTTTCAGTGAGTCAACCAAACACTTTCAGACAAACTGCTACACAGATAAACCTGTCTCACTGCCCTTTTTAATATGTATTCATTATAAAAGATATTTGATGTATGATCACATATTTCAGGCTGGACTGTGATATTGCTAAATGTGTTTGTGACTGTTTTGGAAATTGTGTAATATTAAAGTGTGTCCTCATCAGATTTTACATGCTTCTCTACCTACCACTGGTCCATCAAACTGCCACCCAGAATACTTGATAAGGCAACCAGTTTTTCTGTGTGTGTGTGTGTGTGTGCCTCTGAATCCTGACCCAGCAGCTGAGACACAGTTTGTTTCCATTTTCGAGAGGTGAAGTGCTCTGTGATTGACACTGAGGCCACGTCGAGTTCAAATACTTGACTGCAGACGCATTTTTGGCTCCACTCTTCTTCTAGTGTAGCTGTTTCCACTGAGCTTTCCTTTGTTTAACGCTCTTTGTACATTACAGTAATGCCGTTTCTCATTTTTTTAAAACAAAAAAATAGTGAACCAAGTATTGAATATGGACCTGAATTTACAAAATCAAAGTGACCAAAAGCAGAAAACACAATCCTTTAAAAAAAAAGGAAAGGCAGAGCATTCACATCAGAGCAACTGATGTGAATGTAATTGCGTTGGTGTTGTGTAATGGACAGTAAAATGAGTCCACAGTGAAGACCGTGTTTACTATGTCATTCAGTGCGACCTTGGCTCCTGCTGCTGTTTTTCATGTCCTCGTCCAAACAGATAGCTGCTCACTCTAGGCCTTTTCTTTGATTAAAGTGGGAGGCTTGTCTTAATCAACCCTAATGCCCTGGGTTTTGCCTGTCTGTGATGGTTCTCTTTGATTTGGGTAAACCTGATTAAAGTGCTGTTGAAGTGCTCTGCTATAGCTTGAGGCTGCTCTCTGTTAGTGTTGGAGGAGAGGACACTAGTTCTCCAGATTGTGATTGTGTGTGTTGTTTCAGGTTGAGAGCAGAAAGTCCGTCCTGTAGCCTAAACTAAGCAGCACACGTTCTTTGGTTCATTCGTGTGGATATCAGGGATGGAGTGCACAACATGCACTGGCATTGGACTGTGTAAACTTCATGATGTGTACTGTTTGGATTTTGTGTGTCTGCTATAACCAAGGGGAGATGAAACTACCTAATGTAGGCCTCTTATTCAGTAACACCTCAATAAAAGTACATTTTGTTGTGATTTATATTTTATTATTTTTTATTATTAAGTGTATAACCAGCATCTCCTTAATACAACAAATTCATATATATATAAAAGAGAAAGAGGGGAGAAAAAGAAAACAAACCTATGCACAGAAGAAAAAAAGGAAAGAAAAAGGGAAAGAAGAGGGAAAGAAATCAGCTAAAAAATAACTTAATACAAACTCAAAAGAAGGGGTTTTCAGAGGGAACAGAGTGTCTGCAGTTTCATCATGAATTGGAAGAAAAAAGGAAAAAAGGGCTATTGGCTCCCATTAATGGAGCCTATTAAATAATGATTCCCAATTTTGTCATTTAATATTGTAATCATGTTTAATAACTTAAGTGACAATTTTTCACAAGCTGCTAATTGACTTATCCCCCCATCAAGTAAAGGTACTTTTTTTAATAATGCTCTTGGAAATACCTTAAATGTCTTGAAATTAAAGCTGCTACCTTTAGATTATTTATGCACTTGAAAATCATGAATAAGGTTTTGTTTGTAGAAGAGTGAACAATCCCAGTGAAAATGTTAATTGGTCATAAACAACATATGCGAAAAAGGAGAAAGCCATAACAAAAGACCCAGATTCCATCCAACATGAGACCTGGACATGCAAAGAAGAAATATATAAAGAAATAAAATAATACCTAATAACAAAGCAACGACGTGAAGCACAACACAGGATAACAAAACTCAAAGTTAAGCGACACAGTGACGCAGGCCAAATTACATCAGCATCATTCTTAGATGTGGGTTGGGTGCTGCCTGACTTTGGTGACCAGGCGTCTTTGTCAGGAATTGATATGATTTAATGATATCAATGTTTAAACATAATTTACCCGACACCCAGAAAAGATGGCGAGAGAGAAAAAAGAAGGACAGGAAGGGAAAGACAGAGAGCTAGAAAGTGTGCAAACCAGAGAGGACAGAGGACAGATGGGAAACTTAACTTTTATTTGGTAATTACTGAGGAGAGGAGAGAAGAGGAGTTGATAAAACTGTTCATGTGCTCATCTGAGTCGCCTTCAGTATGGACTCACAGCAATAAACTTAACGAGCAACAGCAATTGCTTAGCAAACTAATGCCCTGGGTTTTGCCTGTCAGGTGGCCCTACCTTTCTAAGTGGAGGTTGTCAGGGCAATAGGTAGCCTGAAAGGAGGACCTGCAGACACTACTTGGACTGAAATGAATATTAAGGGAGAGTGCTCTTTGTAGTTAAAATTCAAATAGTCTACAACATTATCTTTCCTAAGGTATCAGCTCTATAAAAAACATATTTTACTGTTAAGGTTCACAACGCCTAGATCTGCCTCTGGCCAGCTGGCATCACTCTTGACTTCAGACCTTCACCTCACAGAGAGGTAGAAGTCGAACAAGCCCACAGTCATGATCCCATGTTGGGTTTTGGGTTTTTCCAAAAACAGGGTCATTCCTGGCGAGCATCACCCTGAACCCTGGCTACAGGAATGTCCCTAGTATCCTCGCTCTGTGAGGTTCCCTCTAGTTTCATAGTTGGTGTCTTCATTTGCTCATTTCAGTGATGAGACCGAACTGAAATACGGCATTTAAAAAAGGAATTTCACCCTAACAGACACCAGAAAGTATTTTCTTTAATTTGATTAAACTGAACTGAAATGTTGTGACACCCTGAAGGTTTCAGACCTGTGTCAAAAAGCTCCTTTGAGTATCGTAGCATTGTAATCTTTGAATATTGTCTCTCTGACTGTGTACTCTCTCCTCATGTATGTTGAAATATTGTAATCTGCTTCTTCCTGATAACAAGCGATGAATGTTAAGATGCAGAAGAGTAGGAGGAGAGGGAACAGTGCAGGAAGAAGGAATATCACATGGAGTTCAATCTTTTCCGTCCAGCGTGGAGATGTAAAGTGCAGCTGCTCCACCTACAGGCCACTCACTGTAACCTCAGCGTTTACTGTCGTCTATAATGTTTTAATGTTGATCTGTGATCTGCAGTTTCATCATAAAAGTAACAGGACTGTTGTCTTCATTTCAGAGCATAGTATTGGTGAAGTCCTTCCAGACCCCGCAGAAGACATAAACCAGGTTGGTTGACTCTGCATGTCTATTTCCCCTTTCCTGTATGTTTATGTTTAAATGGACTATTAGTTGGTATTAATTAGTATTGCATCTCCATATTAGGGGCCTGACAAGAGGCAGATAAAAAAAAAGAAGCAGCAAAGATATCCTGACTTTTAGTAGATAGTGTTAAAAACACTCCAAATGTCCATTTCCCATAATGCATCTTTTGCTTAAATCCTATCTGCCTAGCAAATGTCTGCATCTTTCAAAATGCCATCAAGTTTGGAGCACAGGCTTTCTGTGTCCATGTCCAAGCTGAGATAAGGCTGATGACACCACTATGACATCATCAGGAATATTCCCTCAGACTTGACAGCGCTCCTCCAGAGCCTCAGAAGACATTACACAACTGTTTTCACAGGCAAACTAGTTCTCCTCATCACTACTGGTCCTCAATGTATATGTAAAATTGATGGAATGTTCCTTTAAAGCATTGGCTCATATTAAGTCTGGCATCAAAGTTTAATTGGAATTTGACTATTTAAATGTAGTAGGACTGCATTACAGTGTAGCGTGAACTGATACATCTGCATTTCCATCATTGCTGTTGCACTAATTTGCTTTTACTGAATGTATATAGATAAATCCATATATGCTGCAGTACTTAACAACTTTAGGAACTACTGCAGAAACAGGCCTCAATAGCACCGCCCTGTGGGCTGTAATCAGCCATACAACTTGAAAACCATGCACATCTATACAGGTGTTTTCACTTCTGGCTGATTAGACTGCTGGTTGAAGGTGGGCAGAGCCACTACAAGATAGGAATTGCATGAGGTCAAATAGTCAAAAGAAATTACATCCTCTATCTTTTCGTAAATGCTTTTCTTTGACCTTGATGGAAAATGTCATGAGGTCAAGGAAAGATGTGAAGGAGAGTTTATAAGGACTTAAGAAAAAACAGAATCCCACTGCACTCACACTTGGCCTACGGAATTATGTGACTGCGGATGTTACTGATGTGGGACTACTGGGTGGTCGCTTTAAATGTTGCTAAGGATGGTCCAATGTACCCTATGCTAAAGGAGATAAGAAACGAAGCGTTGAAGCACCTTTCCTTAGCATTTAGAGAATTCTACCAGCTCTTATCATGGCTGCCGCTTAGATCCTTCAGGATCATTTCACACAATTAGGAACCTTCCAAAGCAAAAAAGACTCTTCCACCGCAGCCCATGTCAATCAAGCAGTCTGTACACATCCACACAGTGTAATCAAGCAAAGTGAAAACACCTGTGGGGGTTTAACATGGGTATGTTGAACCTTTAAGCTTCTACAATGCAGCTTCCATCTTCTCCCACTGCTTTTGTTTGTACTGACTTTGATTGTGCCATATCATATTGTTCACGATGATACCGGTTTCATTTTGAATGTGGCAAAAATATGTCATATGATGATATTTAACAATATTGGGCATGTTGATGTATTTACACCATGATTGCATATAACAGCAACAAGCATGGATACAATTTAAAGTGACGTTGCCGTTGGTTACGCTGTGGAGGAGTTAGTCCCTAAAAAGGGAATGACTTGTGTGGAAGAGGTTTGATATTTACCTTCAGAGAAAAAGGGCAAAGGCGATATATCACACAACAGGCCACAAACTCAAAGTTTGGAAAAGTCAAGGCAAATGACTCCGTCAGTTATATTTAGGAGGCGATGTGTGAATAAAAATGTTATCAGTTTGTCACAGGTATTGCAAAAATATCTCGCAATATATTATGACGTTGTTTTAAGGCCATATTGCCCACCACTGTTTGAGTTATATATTTCCCTTTTTTAATGAGGCATCCTCCAGTCCAGGACATACTGACCTTTTAAAAGGCAAATGATACTGTCTGCATCCTCTTAATCCATGAGGGTCCACATTACATTTTTATAACTTACATTTTGTCAGCTACTCCATGAGGGACTGTACATGCCTACCAGCACACAAATGCGTGTGAAACATGTCCGTTTACACAGACATCCAGTGTAGTGTGTACAGGACCATGTCCATAATGGAATATATCAGGGCTTTTCCAGTCCAACTCTAGGCGAACTGACCATACTGTTGTGAACAGTCTGCCATTTCTCTTTGAAACACTGCATGTCCTTTGATAGGGGAGTGCATTGAAGGTCTCTCTGAACTAAAGACTAGTCCAAATAATATTTTAATTCAACTGTACTATAGCTCCTTTGAGGGTAAGCCTTTGAAAAAGCTCAACATCTGTCTTAATTCCCTCCTAAAACATTCCATTGAGTCTCCTGGGAAGGAAGTCCAGGGGATTATTATATAAGTTTTATCTTAATTTCTCTAGTAATAATAATTATCATCAAAAAACCTGGGCAATGAAGAAAAACTGCTGTGATGTTATAGTTTCACTGTAGCCCACAAGGGGGTAGTGCTGACTATCAAACTGTTGTAGCATCACTTCAGTTTTCCTTGAACACGTCTACTTCCCCAAATAATGTATGAATGTCATCATTCTTTTACAACTCATGTCTATTTAATAAAGCCCACAGTATAGACTAATACACAAATACACACACACACACACACACACACACACACACACACACACACACACACACAAGAGAGTGTTGTAGTGTATTTGTAGGACAATCCTGGTTATTTCCACCATGGGTTCTCACTACATATTTCCTGTGGTATTTTTACTCTTTGCTCAACAACATACCCTTCACATATCAACGATTGTTTTTACCACTCACACAGAAATCTAACATAATACTGCTTCAAAATTCATAGTTGAAATAAGAACAAGTGCAGCTCTATATCATACGACAAAACATGTAACACTCTCAGGTTTGTGTTAACCAGATTATTATTTTCTGCATATATCAAAAAGCCCTATGGGGCATATTGGCCATTTTTGACGCTACCACTAGGAGTCACCAAAGTGAGACATTTTCAAACAGGAAGGATCTTTAACATTACTTTAATATAGTACTAGTGATTTAGTATTGCACTTTCATAAAGTTAGGGGATCAAGCTCCAAAAAGGCTGCATCCAACAGTGACATCTTTTGTTAGACCTGCTTGTAATGCAGGCTTTCTTTTATACATCTGTAGTCTCCAAGCTCAAGCTGAAATTCTTTTCTCAGAAAGCTCTTCCAGAGCCACAGAAGCCAATTATTTTCACAGGCTGAGCAGTACTCCTCATGACTATGACTAGTTATATTTATAGTATATTTTTAAGATGCTAGTGGCCTAATATGACTAAATATTATGCATGCATGTTTTCCTCCACCGGAGCCAATGATCTACCAGGGACACATGCTTGAAGCATATCTCATCTGATAAACCATACACTATGCAATTTCCACATAATATTATATTTTCATATTTTGTGTTATGTGCCATGTAGTTTCCTAGTTGTACTGTTAAAACAGTCTCAAATCTGCTAACAGTGCACAACAGTTGACAGAGTGAAGTGATCATCCACTGGAGATGTTGTTTCATCAGTGCATATTCTACGCTTTCCTGAACTTTACTGTTGATGTAGTCCCAAGGTTTACAAAAGCCGTCTGACTCGCAGGGTAGTTTTTAGAGCTCTTTTCAGTGAAAACAGCTGAGGTGGAGATAATTGGTAAAGTTTGTTTGTCGCTACAAGCAACCCCTTTCACATTTTACATAATGATTTGATCCAATGTTCATATACAAATATTGATGAGTGCAGCTTTAAAAAAAATGCAGTTGGTTGCGTTGCTTCAAGTAGCAGTGAGACGATGGAACATAGTTCAGGAAGGCTGCTCTGAGTAGTAGATCCATGACTTTTAGGGTTTATCAGACACCAAAGTGGTCTGTGATACTCTGAGACAGGAGTTTACAATTCTGGACAGTAGGGACGTAACAGTACACAAAATCCACAGTTTGGTATGTACCTCAGTTTTGGGATCACAGAAAATATAATTTTTGTGATTTATTTTGAAAAATGTAAACATTCAACAGGGGCTCATTGGCCATAATTTTTACTGTACTGGCGTATTGTCAATAAGAAAAAATAAAAAACAAAACACGGAAGACGAAACCGCAACTCAAGATCGTGGACGTTGGTATTGTGGATTTGTCTCGGTTTCAGAACCGTTACACAGTGACAACCATTTTATCCTCCATCTGGACGATCTCTATATAAACAGTAGTATTATGCCTTTCATGCTACAAAGTAACTACTAGCAATGTGCTCTTGTGCGTGTTTGATTGGCCAACACAAGTTGAGCTAGGTTCAGCTCTTTTGCCGCACGACCATGCATTTTCTTTGCCAGAGCCTTTTGCATCTGCATACTGTGCCAACTCATGGGGCTCATTGAAATGAATGTATGAGTTGTGTTTTCTTTTTCAGCCAGTGCCAATGTCTATCTGACCGTAGGCTTATACTTTACTTTAGGACTTTTTTTTATTAAAAGATCATAAAGCCATTCCAGGTGTTTGATATTAGAGCAATACCTTGATATCTGTGGTTCACTGGATTTGTTGCCAATCATCTATGTGACTACATCTGAAGTCAGTTTTTGCTGTTTTCCCAGTGTTTGGCACTCTTGCAGCTACTCTAAACACTTGTCTCATGTGGTGTCAGATGCATATTCAAAAGGCACTTTTTGGTGTTCTTTCAAGAGCACTTGCTTGCCAAGTTTATCATAGCCCAGGGTATGGATTTGAGAGGGGGTGGGGGGTGGGGATGTGGAAAGAGAGCAGAGAGGGAAGCCAGAGAGCGACAGAGGAGGGAGGAGGAGGAGACCAGGAGACATCCCAGCCCATTTATCTGACAGCCATTTACCACAGCGAGCCAATGTGCCAACAGCTCTGTGCCTGCTTCATGGTAGACTGGCTGTCCCTCCCCCTCCCTCCCCTTCTCTGTCCAAAGTTGTATAGGCATACTCTGTGTCTATACTTAGCATTAGGCTGAGAGTAAGGAACACATCAGAGCCTGCAGGGTAGCTGAGGGGACAGATCAACGTCTGTGAGCCTGAGCCATGGCTCTGCTGCTGGATAGCTCTCACACCACAGCAGCCTACTACTGCCTGATCCGACGCAGGTTCAAGAGAAGGAGAAAGAAACGCTCCGAGCGCAAAGGTATTCCTCCGTACTGTACCTGCTGCTTTACTCCTGTCTGTCAGTCTGTTTGTGTGTTAGATTAAGACTAGAGTCAAATACTGACTTTGGAACAGCGCTGCTGTTTGGAGGGTTGTGTTAGCTCATCATGGGAAGGTCAGATGAATCCCAGAGGGCTGCTGTTTGAAATGATTGGTCTTTTTCGGAGCTGCTTGTTGTCCAATACTTTATAATGACTCCTGTGCTGTATAAATGTGCTGGTTAGAATAAGGCAAAACTCGGAAGTATCGGACATTTAAGTTTTAGTGATTAGTGATTAGATTTAGTGATTTAATCTCTCATGTCACTGGTTACTGAGTTTTTTCTTTGCTTTTTTGGTGGTTATCTTTTTAAAACTTTTAATTTTTATTTTACCTCTATAGGCATCGACTATAATGGCTTTATCATGTAAATAGCACAATACAATAGATTTCAAGTGTAAATGCTGCTCTTTAGATGGTATGTATGCTTCTGGAACTATATACCATCGAAACAAAGATGCAAAGAGGATGCATCTTTAACATTATGTCAGTTATTTCTTTATACCTTAACATGTCTTGATTACTTTGTCACTAATCTGATATCAAAACAGAAAAATAAATATTTTCCAGTGATTAAAGTGCATTGCATTGATATTAGTACCCAGCAGATGCTAAATTTAAAGTTGAAGAATATATATTTGTTTCTAAACATGAACACATGAGGTCAACATTTTTGATACAGACCCACCCAGAAAAACACAATGGATGTTTTTCCCTTTATTTCTTGATGAGACATCCACTCACAGTGAATGTAGACTTTCACAGTTATACATCTCTTTTAATGGACAAGAGCAATGTGGAAATCAAATATATGTCTAAAAATTTATTTTTGGATGGTCTTTTTGTGGTTTTATACAAAGCATCGCTGATGTGTTGTTTTCCTAGCAGTATTTTCTATACACTTCAATCTCCCCAGTGATCAGTGTGAAGTTTGTCAATGTCCACAACTGTTATTATCAGTATCACCCTGGATTGACCTGATTACTGACTGTGTTTTCATTGAAAAGTGAAAAATATCATACTGATATAACAACTTTAACAAACATACAATCAAATAACGTTGGATTTGTCTTACTTTGTATTTCATGGTAATATTCAGTTAAAGAAAATAGCAATACCACCTTTACTATTACTGGACATTTCTGCCGTTCAGTCAAGCATGTTTTTAAAAAATGATTAGAGAGCCATCGAGTGTTTGTGAGGTATTCATTTACATGATTATATTCAGCCAGCCCTCCGAAACTGAACTCAATCAAAAAAACGTAATTAGTTATGGAGACGTCACCACAATCAGGACACATGCTAAGAGGGATTTTTCTGCTGTAAACTTCCTGGAAGGAAGTCACCTAAAAAGGTCTTGTCGTGAAAACTGCACTGCACTCAAATTTGTTTGTCCTCACATCCTTCAAGCAAGTGCTAGAGGGAGAGGGGTTCAATCAGACAACACAGGACTTTCACCCAGAAGAGCAGGGTTTGTGGCCCATGTGAAACCAAAGGTCAGCGTTGAGTAATTTAAAGTTTTAAGTTACGTACGTGACTTACACCAAACCATGATATTTTCCTAAACCTAACCTGGTAGTTTACCTAAACCTAAATTGTCGGTGACAATGAAAAGGAAATTGTCTTTCCCAGCTGGAAGGTTACATACTGTTTAAGTTTTTGTTCCTCAATCTTAATATTTAGTCAGATGTAATATTTATTGTTTTCCTCCATAATAGAATAGAATAGAAATACTATATTGTCTACCTTTTTTTTTTTACATGTGCAGAAATCTGCTATTAAAACAAAACATATCACATCCAGACAGGACACATTAAAACACATAAAAATACAATAGAAGCTACATTAAAGGAGCACCAAGTACTCGATGGTGAGGACTGAACCAGGGTTAAGAAAGAAAAGAAAAGAAAAAAAGATAGCAGGCTGGCTTTAAAAAGTGGCTGTCCCTACAGATTAAGATATTTTATGGCAACAAGGACAAATGATTTTCTTTCTATAGATGTTTTTCTTTGCACAGGGGACTCTGTAGCTGAAAGTGGTGATTTAAGGGATGGCTGCGATCACCTAAGATTTTGCCACCTAAGCATTGGACTGCTTTGCCATGGTGATAGGACAGTTGGGTTTGTTTGCGGCCTGTAATTGTACTACCCAGTTTGCAAGCCATGGGTCCTGACAGCGTTGTGCCCAGGAAGTAATACAGCTGCACGGTTCACACTAAAGCAAGTTAATTCATTAATAAAAATCCAGCCTGCATCACAGCTTTCCTTCAGAAGAACAAGATACTTTAGTAATCCATAAATTAAATTTTTTCACTCTTATTTTCTTTTAATTTATACACACACATGCACACACACTGGACCTGTGGAGGGATGTCAAAGTGATGGGGCTGCCTCATAGCACAGCGCCCGACTGCCCTTTAATGGTTTTCTATAATTTTGTTGTTGTGTATACTGTAGTGCTCGTATAATAATTGTGCAGAGTAGTGCTGTTGTGGATTTGTTGTGACAAGGAGGTTTGGACAAGATTTGGACAGCTGCCTCTCAGCGTAAACACAATACTGAAGCAGCTCCACCTGAGAAATAGAGGCACCAGTGTGCTGCCCCTTGGCTTACTAGCTTACAACGTGGATTGCAGTGCAGCCACTCACAATTAACATGTAATTGGAAATGGATCAGGATTTTAGAGCTGATACTGATCGATTAAAAAAGATGCTCTTACAGATTAAAACTACACCTAGATGACTTGTGTCAAGTGTCCCTGAAAAGAGGCTTTGGGCATGCAGTCCAAAGTCTGGCCCTTGTGTGTTGATCATTATTGTAATAATAAAAGCTACCACTATACTCTAAATCTGTTTTATTGTGATATACTGTATTGCTGTATGGCTTATTGTCCCAACCCTAGTGTGTATATGGTTAAACAATCTATCTTGGCAAACTTGCTTTACTGTCAAACAAACAGAGAGATGGATTGACCTGTTAAAAATGATGATTATTATTATTATTATTATTATTATTATTATTATTATTATTTGTTTTTGCTTACATTGAGATTTTGGGATGGGGAGCACTCTGGGGAAAACAGAAGAGTGGGCAGGTGTTTGCTTGGGGTTTTAAATAATAAAAGAAAATTATGCCAGTTTATATGTTAAATATTTGATGCCTAATACCAGACCTGCATGTGACCCTCATTATTCCTAACTGAAATAATGGGCATAAGGAAATCACATTAAGAGTAGCTGAATTTGAATGGGACTTTTCAGTATCACAGGTTTGATATAAAACTCACAGCTTGTTTGAGGTTTGACTCTTATTAGAACCAGAGAGAGGATTAGCTTGAACAAATAAAAGTATTCAGACCACTAACCAGTGATCACATGCTTTATAAATAGTACAGATAGTGTGTGCTCAGGAAAAAACACACTGCAATAAGCATAGTCTAATAACTTTATGACTGGTCTTTAAAATTCCAAGTACAGAATTGTATCAGAATGCTGTTAACACAGTTACACTCTGCTGCTCCAACCAGTAGTATTGCTGTATTTCCTTACTTGATTAGTACTGACAGAACCCCTGCTGCTCCCTGCAGCCACTTTAACACAGATTCATGACAAGTCACTAAAGTGTTAAATGGATACAGGCATTGCATTTGCATTCATTTGAATGGACAGGATCATTCATGTCTAAGAGTTATTAACACTAATTTAACCCCATTTTACAACAGACACCAATATACACAAATACACAGGCAAGAGCAGTGAAGTCAGTATGAGAGTTGTATATGCACACTCTCTCCCTCTCCTTTCGAGATTACTGAAAGAGGTTGTGTGCTTTTCTTTTAAAACAATAAATGTATTTTTCCTACTAATCTACACACAATACTTAGACATTTCAAAGTAAAAAATGAATTATAAAAATGTTCTTACATTAATTAAAAATAACCAATTGCAATAACTTGGTTTAATAAGTGTACACCCCCTTTACTGAAGCATCACTTAAACTATCTCATCAATAACCAAATACCTTCAAGATCACCCAATAATTCAATGTCCAAAACCTGTGTGGAGTCACAGCTATTAACTTTATGACATGAGTAAAAACAGCTGTTCACCGTGGTCTCTCTGTTTGGAAGTGCAGTCTCACACAAAGACAGCAGCATGGGCTCCAAAGATCTCCAAAAACAAGTCTGTGACAAAGTTGTGGAAAGGTAGACATCAGGTGAGGGATATCAAAAGAATCAGGGTGTCCATCTAAACTAAATGAGCGGGAGAGAAGACCTTTGGTCAAGGACGCTGCGCTGAATCCAATGGCAACCTTGAAAGACCTACAGGGTTTTATGGCCAACAGAGGGCAACGTGTGCATCACACAACAATATCAAAGATATTGCAGTCATGTGGCCCATACGGGAGGGTGGCAAGAAAAACGCCATTTTTGGAATTTTTGAGGATCCTGCAAAAAACTGGCAGAAAGTTTTGTGGTCTGACGAAACCAAAATAGAACTTCTTCACATACATGCCAAACGTTATGTTCAGAGAAAAATCAACACTGCCCATCACCAAAACAATACCATCCCAACTGTGAAGCATGGTGGTGGTGGGGATGTTTCTCATCTAAAGGGACTGGGGAACTCAAAATTGAAGGGAGGATGGATGGAGCCAAATACAGGGAGATTCTGGAGAACAACCTGAAGAGGTCTGTGAAAAGACTGAAAATGGGTCGGAAATTCGGATTCCAACAGGACAATGGCCCAAAGCACAGTGCCAAAGCTACCATGGAAAACAAAGTGGATGTTCTGGAGTGGCCAAGTCAAAGCCCTGACCTAAATCCCATCAACCATCAGCGGAAACCAACAAACCTCTCCCAGCTCGAACAGTTTTGTAAAGAGGAGTGGGGCAAGATCTCCAGATCCAGGTGTGCCAACCTTGTGCAGAGCTACCCAAAAAGACTGGTAGCTGTGGTTGCTGCCAAAGGTGCTTCTACCAAGTATTGACTCAGGGGGGTGTCTACTTAAGAAACTTCAGTTTTGTTCATTATATGCACTCTTTTTTCAAGTAAAAATGATTTTACTGTGTTCATATGGTATATTGTATACTTTGGGTCAGGGCAAAACAGGTCCCACTTTAATCTTTAATATATGAAATTTACAGACTGCGACAAAACAGGATGTAAAAACTTTGACGGGGGTGTATTAATTTTCTATCCACTGTAGAACTGTTATCTTATAGCATTTGTACATGTAATGCTGCAATGAATAAGAGCCTTTATGAAATAATTCAAATCGATGTCCAGTCATCTTTAAATGTGTGCGATATGATTGGTCTGGACATGCAGGGTGTTTTATCAGATTTATCAGTTATTGGCAGCTACTGGGCTGTGAACTGGTACTGGTCCGTCCGCAAAAATGTTACCAGACAAGAACGAACATCTCCTACCCATTCTTTTTGTTTTTGGTCTGAATGCCCTCTTGCTTCCCCATGGCACATAAAGAGCAGCACACAGCCTGTTCACCAAACTTTTCAATGAGAAGCATTTGAGACTGTAGTCCCAGTCTGCAGTGTCACTTACAGGAGTGACTCGCATGAATAATGTGAGTGTACTGGTTTTTATCAAGAAACAGATTTCGTATAAAAACACTGACATAATGACTGTTTGTTCTTTCTGGATGAATCAACACTCTCATGACAAAGTCCACAAGTAAAAACCACCTCACCACATCCCTGTCAGACCCTGTGCACTCCTCACAGCATTCATATCATCTCACTGTGCCAGACATTTGGATGAATCAGTTAATAAGAAACTGCATTTTGTGCACTTTGCAGAAGCGTTTACTTCATCACTTAGTAAATGTCAGATATGTGTGTATTTAGTCTTTGCTGTAGTGTCCCTGGTTGGACATGTGTTTGCTCTTGAGATACTGTCCCGAGGCACAGGCCAGCACTCCAGCTCTGCTCAAGTCATTTTCTGTTCCATCCTGCTTCATTGGCTCTGTGCATGATTGCAAACGTCTGCTAATATTTTCACTGGCTGCAAAACTCAAGTGTACTTAATCCTCACATTAATTCAAATTTTAGCTATCACCACGAAAAGCCAAAGCAGCAGGTGCACTGCGATTTTTCATCTTTTTATCCCACTCGGGAATATTCAATTTAGCCTAACTGTTATTCATGGGGAGTGTGGTAAACAGTATTAATGTGTAAAAAAAAAATGGAGCCATTGTACATACTTTGCATGCGGGGCGAGTAAGAAGCCCATCATTTCCGTGTCCCTGCTAAGCGGGGTGTTGTGAGATGAACTGAAGTGTGAGTTTAATCTACTGGGAGCAAAAGTGAATTTCAGACGAGGTATAAGCCGATGTGCTCTGTGAGGCGTGTACGGCACGCTGCCGCTAAGGGATGTGTCTGTCGGCCCAAAACTGCAGCCGCAGATCTCTGTCTGGCAAACAGCCGCCGCTCGGTGATGTGGAGGAGTTGATACAGCCCCCCTGCTCCCTCCTGCCCCTACTCCCCCCTCCCTCCGCCCTGCAGCTGGGGTTTGGCCTGAAGCTCTGCTGATAATCCAGATTCACCTCTGAAACCCCCGAGGCTCAGGGTTGTGAGCTCCGCTGGGGGCTCTGACACCCCCACCTACACACCCCTCGTCCATAAACTACTCTTTATTACTCTTTTTTGCAGTGGTGGAAGAAGTATTTAGTAAAAGTAGCAAGACCACAATGAAAAATACTTAATTACAAGAAAAAGTCCTGCATTTCAAATGTTGTTATGTAAAAATCTCTGCGCGCCTGGCTGTCACTGTTAGCAGAGACTCCAGTCTGCAGCGTTAGTTCCACACACTTCATTGATAAACCGCAGGATTACACTGAATGACATTATATGATGAGATTATGTTTTTGTTCTTCTGTCCATATACGCACACTCCCTCTCTCTCTCTCTCACAAAAGTATGAAATGGATACAGGCAGGAAAAAGTGCACAAGGAGATTACCTCTTTATACAGGGATGCTGGAAGTCAGTCAGAGTTGGAACTGCAGAAAGAAACTCACTCTTTAGTCACATAAAATACTGCACAAAGTCATGGTTTTTACATTAATGAATAGACAGTATAATTTAAATCTAAGAATTATGAACACTGATTTAGCCATAACAATATCACATATGAATAAAATATGGCCTGTTGTATAAACCTTTTTTAATGTAAACTGAAATTATTTTTATAATGCCTGATTGTAGGGCACACTCAGCAATGTCCATGCATATAAGAAGCATTTTGTGTTGTAGCTGGTCCAGGTAGAGCTAATTTAATCAGTTTTACTGTAGGATTAATCTATAGCAAGTGATTATATTTTATGATCTCATCATATGTTTTGCATGAAATTGCATCACAAAAAGTAACCAGCAACTATAGCTGTCAAATAAATGTAGTTGAAAGAAAAGTACAATATTTTCCTCTCCATGTTAGACCTCTGTGGTAATCACTGTTGCGACCATTTCACAGCATTAACCATGTTCTTCTCCCGAACTTCTCCCACGTGCAGTGGCACCGTATCTAGCTCTCTTAATATATCCACGATCCATCCACCCTGACCTGCTCCCTTCGTGTACTTTGTCACTCTATAATAACGTCACCTGACTTCCGCTTTTGCATAATTACTATGACCACTAGATGGGCTTTGTCACTTGAATGTAAACAGTTTTGGGGCACTTGTTGAAATGACTGATACTGTCACCATAACCAGGCAGCGCCCAACTGGCGTTTAAACTCAGGTGAGGAGGAGGGTCACGATGGAGAGTTGGCTGATGTACATTGACCTATTCAGATCAGCAAACTATTTAAAAACTATTGTTTTCACTTGTCTGAGCAGAGAAATCAGTCTTTCCTGGTATCAGAGGATTTGCTGTGTGTAAAACCTGCAGTGAAATCTGCTTCAAGCAACTGCCAAGTCAAAGTGAATCAGCATCTTTGATCCATTTGACCCCTCCCCTTTTTATTGTGTTCGCACTACAAGAACTGGGAACAATTGTAGTTCTTAGAATGGCGTTTTGAGGGACTTTTTTGGCTTCTACTTCAGAGGTACACGTAAGCGCATGGTGATTGGTCCAGACGTAAGTGTATGTTGATTGGTCGAATACATGAGCCAATGCAGCACCGGCAACCACCATCTTTAAAAACCTGTGTAACAGCTCGTAGCGGTAGCCCTAAAAAATGGCCCAAAACACAAACAAATGGACTAACAGTGAGGTCCAGGCTTTATTAAGTGTATATGTGACAGGAGAAATACAACGCCATTTTGACTCGTCAAAGCAAAATATTAAAATCTTGTGAGTGGTGTTGCTATACCAACCACCAGCCAGCTTACATCACTTCAGCGTTCCTATTGGCAGTGTGAATGCAAACAGAAAAAAAGCCCTTGAAGGTATGTAGTTCTTGGGGGAGCTCCCCAGAACTGTTTGGTATGAAAACGCCTATTGTGACCATGTGTCTACCTTAAAGGAACTTAGAAAAAATAGAAAAACAATTATCAGTGGGAAAACACTAAATGGCATGTTCATTAATGTGCTAACTGTCAAAGTTGATCCCAGCTGAGAGCATGGACAGTAACTTTGAAGCATGCAGAGACATACCCTTCTTGTTAGGCATCAGTGGACAGCACCAACCTTCCACCCTCCACCTCCCTCTGCCTGTCCATCAGCTCCTGGTCTCACTAATCCTGAGGCCGTGGGGTGTGAAATTCAACATCAGCCCTGAGCTTCCCGTCCTCACCCTCTCTCTCTGGGAGATAGTGGAGGACCTGGCCCGGCTTTGACTAGGGTGAGGAGAACAGTGATAGCCATCTGTTGTGCGCGGCGAGGCCAGTGATGCAAAGAGAATGGGATGGAGGAGGGTTAGCAAGTGCAAGAGGGAACCTGAAATCTGTCATGCCGACCTTCTGAAACCTTATGAAAAATAAAAAAGTCAGGAAAATAACTGAGTTAAGCAAAGTCAAAGCCTGTCACCTCAGGTCACCTGGTCAGAGGGGGCGTCGATAGACAGCTGTCACACAGGCATTAGGGCCATCACAGTACAAAATTTTAAATATATAACGGATGCTCATGTACTTTCAGTAGGTGCAACAGCAGAATTAGCTTCATTTTGTAGATCAAATAGTGCTACAAACAGTTGAATTCATGGCTAGAAAAGTGAGGAACTCAGTGCTCTGGCTCTAGAACTGTCGCATGGGAGTCCCAGAGATTTTTTCTATTGTTGTTACAGTATATGAAAAGCTGCATTTTACATGTGTTTCATATCAGTTTTTAAACTTCTCTGACCCTGAGTATCCTTTAAAAGCAATGCTTCAACCTTTTGGGAAATTAACTTACCTGCAGTCACATGAGCAGATCAATAGCAACTGATTTTCTGTGTGTCCAGAGCAGAGTTAGTTCCTGGTTGTGTTAGAGACCAGAAGCCATGAAGCCAGGCTGAAAAAAGTTTTTCCATGGGCTCCCTCAGGCTCTGGCAGCTTTGGGGCCATAGAGTATGAGTTCAGACTGAAAGTGAAATTAGTTTTTGCCTTGCGTCATTAGTGTGTATTTGACTGCTGGACTGTTTGTGTAGCATTTTCAACGTGTGCGGACGTGTCTTTACATGAATTTGCACCACCCTGGGTGAATTCACATCTAATTGCATCTTCCCTTTGACTTTTTATGCAATTGTGCTACCTTTTTAAATTCACTTAACATTCCATCTGAACACACATTCTTTCTTTGGCTGAGCCAGTTGACTTTCGCTGACCCCTCCATACTCATGAAAATTAGGCATGAAAATGATTTACTGATATGGCTCTGCAAGACTTTATCATTTTTATGGGACCTAAAGGCTCAAACTTTGCTAATACACAGAATGACTACAGAGTGTTTGTAATATTAGGTTATTGCAGATATATCAGTATCGATGCATATGTCAGACATTAAGTAACAAGAAATGTCAGTACAGAAATACCAAAGATATGTTTGAGGTCATTTAGTAACAGTGTCTCCATTACATAGACTATCACCACAGAGCACTGACAATTTTACACTGTAAAATATTTCACACATATCTTGGTCACAAGTCTTTAATAACCAAATTTAAGGCATCTTTATCAAAAATGTTCTCAAATAATCAGTATCAGTCGGAGTGCATTTGTGACACTCAGAAGCTATTTTCTTTGTAATTTTTGTGTATGGGAAAAGGTCTTTTTAGGCCAGTGGGCATCATGTGACCTGCAATTCTGACTGTGGCCTGACAGCCCTGTATCCCTTGGAATCATGTTCGATGATGATTGCGCTCCTCAAGATTTATGTCCAGTACTAAGGTTCAGTGCCAATGCAGGGGGTAGTGTGTCCTTTATGTAGCATCTTTTCCTAATCAAGTAGGTTTAACTGAGGTGAAAACACTCACAAGAATCATTTTGGAAGGTAATAACAAACAAAAATACACCTACACCTTCAATCAAAACCTAGTCACCACTACATCAAAGAGTCACCTAGATTTTGTTCAGAGTTATGATGGTGTACAAACCTGGCAGCACCACAGTCTGGTTAAGACCTTTGTTATGTTGAGCCAAGCTACTGTAGGACAAGGAAATATTTCAAAGCATAAGCTTATTGCTCCTAAAACCAAAACTGTTTCTCATTTTTGGTTTCAACACATGTTGAATACTTCTTTATTCATTTATGTAATTGTAACCCCTTGGACTATCAGAGAAAATAGCCCTATAGACCATAGACTTCTCAAGTGAGCAGAAACTTGAGGCTAAAAACCTTTTCTTTTACATTTACCAGACGGGAGTTGTAAAATTACCACTGTAAGGAGATGTACTCCCATGGGAAAACTTTCTTGCTCTACTGGTTCCTCAGCATGCATGCCTCCATGTCCCAGTTGGACACTACAAGCAGAGCTTTCACAAGCATGTAGTGAGCAGCAATTTTCAGGCCCAGGAGGCCCGGACTACCTGTGCTAGCGTTAAATGAAAATGAGAGTGTGTGCTAGGGGAACAGTGGGTTAGAGGGGGAATAAACTGGCAAAGTTGCACAAAATAGACAGCAGAGAGTCCTGAAAATATTTCACTGCAGCATAAGCATTCACAGCATTCACATCTATAAAATTATAGGAAGTTTACATACCATAGCATACCAACATGTTGGTAGTGAGGTCCAGATTAAAATCTCATCCATCCATGAAGAATGTGCTGTACATTTTTGTTTTGCAGTTATGTATACTTTACACACACATATATCCAGAAAAGAGCATTCACTTACAAAGGGTTAGTGGTCTTGTTGAATTACTATATATTTGCATGAGACTCTAGATTAGGTCAGTGTGACAGAGTGGGAAAGCTATACAAAACAAAAATGAAAAGCTGTACAAAAAGAGCAGCGAGGCTCAATCAGTGTGTTTATATTTGCTTAAGTAACTGACTTTCTTTCAGCTTTCTGCTTTCTTTATGTGTATGGAAATCAGTTTCTGTAATCATGGTAGGGAATTAAAGAAACCCAACTAGAGTTCTTCTGGACAATGGTGATTTATTTGACATAAATACATGAGTTTCTAATTGGCTTTTTACATGTGACCATGTGCATGGCAAAGACTTCAGACAGGGTAAGTGACACCAGTGCAACAAAATATAAGACCATTACATGCAGTAATGCATTTAAAATAATTTAATTCAGAGTTTGACTTAAACTGACACTAAATAGCCCCTAGAAGTCTAAATAAGTCTGTTTTGCACTGCTAAACATTAGACTATTTGTAAAATTCAGACTCATCTGTGCTCTCAGTACAGGGCCTGTCCTCTCACTGCGCTGTCAGTCCAAATGCACACACACACACACACACACACACACACACACACACACACATACATATAGCAGCAGATCAGAGCCTACAACAAGTAAGCCATGGTTCCAAAATACGGTAAGGCTGTAAGGAGAGAAATCTAAATACAGACCTGCTGCATGTACGTATGTATAATACTACAGTAATCTGCTAACCACAGTGTAACTGCGTTCTCTGACCTGGCTTCTTCCAGTAACCTGGTTTCTTGTATTTTTATATTAACAATGGATCAAATGACTATGTGTAATGTTAAAGGAGTAGCTTGTAGTGATGAACTCACAGAGAATTATCACCAACTTTACAGGTCCCAGGTGTACTATGTTTTAGCCCCTTTCAGCTCATGGTTTTGGTTTTATGGCCAACAGGCTCCGCTCTCATTGACCATGTTTCCAGCAGCAGCCCTCTCATAAAGCCAGTGTACACTACCTGCTCAGCAGCAAACAGCAGACAGACACACTTGGTGAACATAGTGGAGCATTTAGCAGCTGAATAGCCAGATATTTTTCTCAGGATGTTGTGGAGACCTAACCAGAGATAAAAAAAAGGAGAGTGAATATTGCACTTACATTCACAAACAGGACTCCAAATGAATGCTAACTGTTTGCTAACAGACTAATGTCAATGTTGTGTTTAAAGCTTGTTCTGCTGCCCCCAAGTGGCCAAATAAATGACTGCAGCTTGAAAAATGAACACTGGCGTCAGTCTTTGGACAAGATGATGATTCTTTGAGAAAACACACACGTCCCTTAGCAAACAGAGTAGGAGCTACATATTCAAATCTATATATTGTATCTTTGAAGAGTGTACTGCTCACTTCCAGGTGATCTACAACATCCCCACCCCAGATGACTTTGAGCTAAATACATAAGCTTTATTTCACAAGTGACACATGTGGTCGTTGGCCCTGAGGCTTCATTTACAATGCGCTATCGGAGCATTCTCTCTCTCTGTCTCCTCTGCAGTATGGAAGTAGATAATCCACGTAATTGCTTTACCTTCAGGAAGGCTGGCACTTCTCCTTGGCCCCCAGTGGAGAGGGCACTACAGTGGTTTGAATAGTTTGCTGTCAGCAGCACAAATGTCTCTGGGAAGGGAGGGTAGGCTGTGTGGTGGTCTGCATGGAAGCCCTGTTGGTTAAGTGAGTCGCATTAGCGTGTGGAATTGATACAGCATTCGCCCTGCCCCTCTAGCTACTGCCAGGGCCACACAGCAAATTAAAGCCGTCATAAAGATTTCACAGAGTCCCTGTGAAAATTTTAGAACGATGGCTGAAGCCTGCAAGTGTCCTTGGAAGGCAGTGGGGAATTTATTTTCTGTAGTTCAGCAGTGCTGGTGCAACACAGCTAAATAAGAGAGCTGTTTTAACACTTAATACCAAAGGAGACAAAACCCGCTTGAAATAAAATGTGATGGTACAATAAAGAATGAGTGATGAATGAGTAGAAACAAATGAATGAAACCAATGTGAGGATGGATCTTTTTGAAGTAAGCAATCCACAAAATAATTATGACATTTTCTTTGTATTGGTGTTATAGGGTTGATAATCCTAAAAGGTTAAACATTTAGTTCAGACTATGGTGTATATAGATAGGTGTGTAGCAGATTAATTGATGGGTCATATAACAAAAATCTGCTCCCGCACACTCTTGACATTGTAAATTTTAAAGTGCAACTTAAAAAATGCATTCAAACCCTGACACACAGCTCTGTCCCTCTATCCCTCCCCCATCTAAACCGACACATTTCAGCTATTTTCAGCAGTTTTAATGCCTAGATATAATATCTGATGGTCATCCAGAATGAGATTCTGGAATAAATTGAGTTCCGATGTAATGTTATGTTACTACTACTAGGCTAGGCTCCCCTCACGACAACTCACTAGACCAAGTTCTTTCCCATGGGCAGTTCAAAGGGTTTCACCCACAGGGGTCTATCATTGAAGTGTTAATAGTCTGTTTCAACACAGAGCTCATTGTCAAGACATACAGAAAAGCAGGCACTTAATCAAGGTACACAAATATTGACAATATCATCTGGAGGATGGCCTGGATGCCGGCGAGGTACATCAAGCAGCTCTGGAGGACGACAAGGAGGCAGGGCATTGGAGCGGAGCTATTGTGGAGGACGAACGGGCAGACAGGCTGAGCTGCTGAGTATGGGCAGGAGGCCAGGCAGACGGGCAGAGCTGGCCCGAAGGTTGGGGTCTTAGAGGTCAGGAAAGGTGGCTGGCAACAACAGGACAGGCAGACTGCTGGAGTGCAGGGCAGGAGGTCGACAGCAGGAGATCTGGCTGGGTGTCAGCAGGGATGGCTAACTAGAGGTCTGACAGGGCATCGGCGGAGACTGCCGACTGCAGATCTAGGAGATCTGGCTGGGCATTAGTCATGTCACTGGGCAGCGGAGGCTCTGTGGCGCCAGGCAGCCGAGACAGCCAATGGTATTGGGAGCCATGGGGACCACACCTTCTTCTGGGGACTCCGAGGGGCCCCCCTGAAAATGGCGAGGCAAGTCCCTTCAAAAGATGACCGCTGGATGCCATGGTGGCTCCTCAACTGGCCGCAGGCTAACGATTCAGAGGCGAATCGAACTGAGTGCAGGCTGGAGGCTACCAGGCTGAGGTGAATGCCAGAGGTTAATGGTGCTTGCATAAAACTTCCACCTGTAAAATGCCACCATATGGGCAGGGGGTCAGGTTCAGGTTCTGGTGGCTCGAAAGCAAAAGCACAAAGGTACAATCTGGCACTGACTGGGGAAAAGAGGCTGGTATAAATACTTCAAGGCTGATGGAAACAGGTGGGTGGGGAAGGTCAAGTGATGGGAATGGCTGAAAGGGGTTACTGCAAGGCAGGTGGGAGTGAGGTGACTGAGACAGGAGAAAAGGTCTCAGGGTCTCTGGTGGACAGATAGGGAATGGCAATGAAGGGGCTTTGGGAAGTGAGAATGTGGCTGAAAGGAGGGACAGAGAGGCAGACTTTGTCCCAGGGTACGTCACAGATGTTTTGGTATAAAGTCAACAGAGTAAATGGATTTTGTCTGGAAAAAGGAAAGTAACTTCTGTAGCAATAAACACTAAAATGGAACCAGGATCAATGAACAGTGTAATAGTGACTGTAAATGTAATTTACTAACTCTAAAAAGTGGAATAAAGTAAAAGTTAGTCTTTAATGATCTATTCAAGACTATGATGGCCATCACAGAGGAACAAAGATAGTAAGTAAGATATTAAGTTGATGATTATATTAGTAATGATTATATTGGTATATACCCTGATACAAAGAAGCTATACATTAGATGGGTAGATACATAGATTAAATCTGCAAAGGTTAGTCACTATTCTGTCTTAACATCAATGCAAATCACTGAAATAATCTAACGTAAAATAAAATAAACACTTACTGAAGTATTGGAACCCAAAGCAGACAATGAACAGTACCCCAGAAAGATTAAATTTGGGGCTGTCCTAAAATGAAATACTGTGACAACAGCAATTTGACACACAAGTCAGCACTTCTAACCGCCAATGTTTAAGTCCTCCTGACAAGTGACATTTTGTGGCTGTGTAATTAATGACTGTTATCACACAAAAGCAATGGCGGAAGCCACGTCATGTTTTTGTAACCTGCCAGAAAAGTCTTCGGTCAGTTGTTCGGGGTAGATGGTTGAGCATGCAAAAGGCTTGACTTTGACACTGAAGACTGTGGTTCCAAGCCTGTGTGGATTATGTTCAGAGACAATGTTTTACCAAGCACAGGACTTTGACTCTAGAGTCCACGGTTCGCATCCTGACTCCCCTCTGTGGTTAGGTTTAGGCAACAAAAGCATTTTGGTTAAGGTTTCGGTAAGTCGTTTCAGTTGAACGTTAATAAATAAGTCATTTTTTTGGGCTGTAAGTCACTGCAGAGTTTTATGTTTACTAAACCAAGATCATGATCTTTAGTTACTACAGTTAACACTTGAACCATAGAGGTGTCCAAAATGCTCGTACAAATTTTTCTAACGGTTATTTGTAACAGTTTTGGAAGGCACTGACAAATAATGCTGTCCAACAGATAGCTGCAGTTGCCAGATCATAAAACACCCATGTTGTTTAGGTTGGAGGACTGTTTGCTTACAATCACTCTCATTTTGGCATATTATCCTGCTAGGCTGCCAGATGTACCAACCTGGTTTTTCCCTCTGACAGACCAATTTGCAAATGCGAATTAGTTCTTCTTTTAGAGAAAATGTACCATCCAGTTTGTTTAATACTGACGCGATAGCGAATTCAGAATGTTCCACATCAGCAGCAGCCATCTTGGTTGTTTACGAAAATGCCTCAATGGCGCTTCTCTGTACAGTCATCGTATCAAACCCGCTAAGGTACAGTAGCCCAGAATGGCCAATCTAGGGAGTGGAAGTTGACAAAAATCCATTTTCTATTTTCTATACCGCTTATCCTCTTAGAGGGTCGCGGGGAGCTGGAGCCAATCCCAGCTGACATTGGGCAAGAGGCGGGGTACACCCAGGACTGGTCGCCAGTCAATCACAGGGCTGACACATAGAGACAGACAAACATTCACACTCACACCTACGGACAATTTAGAATCACCAATTAACCTGCATGTCTTTGGATGGTGGGAGGAACCGGAGTGCCTGGAGTGCCCACGCGGACACAGGGAGAACATGCAAACTCCACACAGAAGGGTCCCAGCCGGCCGGCGGGTGCGAACCCAGAACCCTCTTGCTGTGAGGCGACAGTGCTAACCACCACCGTGCACCTGGGAAATTGGACAGTGGTCTATCCTGATGCACTGCCACACATCAAGATGCAATCGGTGTGTGTGTGTATGTGTGTGTGTGTTTATGTAGAAAGCAGTAGGTGTGGGTGTTTTGTCATGCATCATGTGTTGGCCTTAAGGTCTCTTAACTGGTCCCCCAGTGTCTCTTAACTTTTCCACATTGTGAGGCTGAAAATGATTCACAGCTGTGTGGTTTTGTGTCGCCTGCTGCCTTATTCATTTATTTCCTCGTGTGATTGAATATAATGGTTTTGCAGTTACATTAGGCAGATTCTGTTATGATTTTCTTGTAATCTTCTGCAAATGTCACATTTCCATCCCGCTCCAGAAGCCTGTAAAAAGTTACGTGAATTTAAAACAGAAACTTCCAGAGAGGTGCAGGTTAATAAGCTTTCTATTTGTACCTTCCAAGCTGAAAAGGTCAGGCAATTATCTCATTGAATTTAGAAAACTTTACTGAAATGTCTTAATTTTGTGATAGTCTTGTTCACAGTCAAAATACCACGTTTTTGCCAATGTTGAGTTACATTTACATTCTGGTACAATACCAAACTGCAGATCCTATTATTTGATTTAGGCCAGTTAAAATATTGAATGTTAGCCCTATCCAGTGTTTTTAACTCAATTAGCTGGAATTTTGTAAAGGATAAACAACATGTTCACCACCTGATGTGACTGTATGATACAGCCAGAAACTTCCGTCCATTGTTTCCAGGTTGCTCCTCTCTGTCCCCTCTCATCCACCATCTCATCACCTCTCCCTGGCCTATCAATATGTCACACTCCGGTCTGTCAGGGTCCAATTTCTGCACGTCTCAAAATGTCATTTCATGGGGAGAAAATGGAGTTTGTGTGTGAGTGCAGTGCTGCCGGCAATGTTCAAGAAAGTTTTTTTTTTTGACTGTTACATGTTTGAGGCCACCGTTTTTTCCCTCCTTGCTGTCTGCTTCTCCTCAGGATCGATCCATCTGCATTAGGCCACTAAAAGAGTTCTCTGACAGCTGTTTGCAGTTGTTTTCCCTCTTGGGCTGTGATTGTAACTCGCTTCAAACACCAGAAAAAGGCTCCAAAATCCATTTATCACTGTCGGCTCAGTCGCTAGTTACCGCTGATGGCTGGTGTCCAAATTCTCTTGAGGGCTGCACAAGAGGCTGACATAGGCTAATGACTTTGAAGTCGTGTTTCTGACATGTCTACAAATGTATGGCGTGTATTATTTGAATTTCTTCCCCCACCAAAGTGGGCAACAAAGCCATGATAGAAGGTATTTTATTTATTGGTCTATTTAACAGGGACAGTGCACATTAATAAACATTGCTGTAAATGCGCCAGAGTTAGCCAAGAGGCTATTTTTCATCTGTAGTCCCTGGACACCCTTAAAACAGAATATAAGATTCAAAATTGTCAGTTAGTAGATACATTGTTTGTAGATCATTTATAAGCACGCAGAGCAATAATAAAAAGATAAGAGAATATTATATGTTAGTAAAAAAAACATCATTCAAGACACCATTACATTAAATTGTCAGGTAATTATAGGTAAATATTTAAAACATGCAACACAGAGGCATATAATACAAGACATACAAAACAATGAAATGCAGGATATTAATGTTATTAGAAATATGGACTAAATAAGACAGCATTGTTTTATTAGACACTAACTAAAACATGCAAAGCAAAATCACAGATATTAAAAGCATGTACAATATATCAAATACATAAATCACTCTGGCACAATGAAAGCAAAGCCACAATAAAAGACTTCCAATGCAAGTACATGAGGACAGACTGGCGGTAGCAAGATAGCGACAGGTGACAGCAGAGAGACAGGCTGAGGGCAGTAAGGTAAAGTTTTAGAGCTGACAGAGTTGAGTGCAAGTTAACCATTTCTTTAAATGAGCTCTAAATAAACTGCATGTGTCCAGTAGAGCCACTACACAGTTAATAAGACCAATTGATTTTGCATGGTTTAGCCTATTAACAATGAATCATTATTCCAAAGCCTCCCATCAGTTTTCAGATTGATTTCCTTTCCAGGCAACCATTTGTTTCCATTAATTTCAATACACCATGAAAATCCACCTACAGGAATTTATTTAAATCTGCATTATTAATGTGGTTGAGGGTTGCAAATTCATCCGTCTGAAGTTTAAAGCGTAATTACAATTTATTACAACTTGAGTCTCATTCTTGTAGTTTTGGCCATCATTCCATCTGTAATAATAACATTATACTCACTGAATCAATTACTGAGATCTCAGAATGTGGCAAAATTGCTAAAAGTAGGTTCAACAGGTCAAGAGACATGAGCAGTTAGATGATCAGACAGACCTGCAGGTTAGCCAAACTTAACTGAAAGAAAAAATGAGGGTAAACTGTAAAATTACAACTGTCTATTGTAAACATCCATCGCAGTTTACACACTGACTTGCTGCTTCAAATTTGACTGAACTCAACACTCTTGGTTGTGCAGTTATTAGCGTATTATTAGCAACATTTCAGCTGCTCTCACTTTCGGTTTGACCTCCAAAAAAACCCCCAAAAAAGTGGTTTAGATCATCTGATTAAATTGTTGGTTTGTTTACAACCTGATCCTCTGACTGCTTGTGGTTCTTGCTATGTTGGACCTGTTTTTAGTGCATTGCCATGTTGCCAGCAACTGCTTTTGTAAGTACAGTGTTATTGTAACTGACAGAAATGATGGAAAAAAGATTACACTCAAGTTCTGGAATTGTCTGTTAAGAGTCATATTTTTAATGCAAGAAACAACCACATTTACGTCACTATTTGGTAACACTTTATCTAAACCCAAGTTATTATTCATTCCTTACTCCTTTATCATTGTAAACTTCATTCTACATATTTGTTGAATCTTATGCTGTTTTTCCATGTTCAGCTGACCTGCTGTGCTCTGAGTAAAATTATCTCTGGGTTATACTAGCAATCAATTGGAATTCATTACATGGAAGTGTATCAATTAACACTGTCTCTAATTTCCCTATAGTTTCTACCAAATTACATTGTTTTTTTCTAGGAAACTTTCTAGGCATTATTTTCACAGCACACTGCATGTTCTTCCCATGCCTACATGGGTTTCCTCCCAATACATGCTGGTTAGGTGAACTGTAATGGACTGTCTCTGTTAGTTTCCGACGCAGGACCTTAACAAGTTCTAAGTTGTGGTTTCTCATAACCTGGACTTTATGAGGCTTTGGTGCGAGGTTCTTCCTTGTGTTCCTTCCTCCAGGACATTTCAGATATGCAGTATGTCATTACAAAGTTGACAGCTGGGCAGTCCTCAGGATTTTATGTCAAACATGAGATACAAGTTTAGACATGAGGATGGAGAATCCAGAGCACTGCTGGTCAGTGGCCCAAAGTAGCATCCAGCACGTTGAACCATTTTTCACTGTATCACTGCATGCATCATGATCCTTTATTTTTCTATTATCTTGTTTCATTTTTGTAAATGTCATCCTTGCACTGTTTGCCTGTGTGCTCTGTCCCCATTTCTACCAGACATTGTTTGTTTTGTTTTGTTTGTTACACATCTTCTTGACCAGTCACGATTGACAGCATTGCCACGTACCTGGAACTTGCTTTTAGTATGACCTCCTGAGCAGAGCCCAATTTTAGTTCCAGGAACTCCTCAAAGCAGGCAGAAAAATCCGGAGACAAAAGCACAAACAGTGACAATGGATTGACGTTATGTTACGTTTTGTTAAGTTTCTGCAGTGGGACAGAGCTGAACGTGTCTGCCTTGTGATAGATTGGCGAGAGGCCCAGGGTGTACCCACACTGGGCCCACAATGTGAACTGGGATAGGCTCCGACCCCCCATGACCCTGATCAGGATAAGCAGAAAAATGGATGGATTTTCACCACATTCATGTTTGCTTGTTGTTTGGTCTAACTTGAAGTAGTATTAAAGGGTTAAAAGATCCAGTTTATTCTATATCATTGTTGATTTTCTCCTGTGCCTGCTCCTAACCTTGTTTAAATGTATACAGTGTCTGCCTTCTCTACTCAGTGTGTAAATGTGTTTAGTTCTGAGGGCTGTTGTGGGTAGTGTGCTGTGATGCATGATCTGAGGCAGGAGTGTGTCGGAGCGTGGAAGTTGGCAGCGTAAATAGATTTTTATTTATTTTGTCCTGCTTGTCTGGTAAACGTATTCTCCATACGACATGGATGGTAGGCAACGGATTCCTTTAATATACATGCCCCTTTCCATTCCTGCTGGCTGTTTATCCTCCACAGTTTCATTTTCACTCCAATTTGTTGATGGTGCTTTGTATTACTGCTCAACAAATAATGTTCCATATGTATGTATATATGAAACAGTGCATATAAAACAGTCTGCATCAGATAAATCAGATCCTGTAGCAAATGGGAACAAGTCACCATAACCTGTATGTGATTCAGACAGTAAGTAATGAGGTAAACAAGGTTGAATGAGCATAATACAATTTTCAAACCCTCAAAGTTTCTGTTTCTGTGACAAGCCTTCCTGATAACTACATTTGTTGACATTTTACTTCCTCTGAGTTCATTTTCTTCTTCCATTATCTTAAGAAAGGCAACCTAAGCCCTGTTTTCCTTCCACCCGTTTCACACAATAGAGCCAGAGAAGCCTGATAACATTGTCATTTCTAAAGTTTGGAGCCACACAGCTGAGTGGCAGCAGGGCAGGAGGCCATATCTGTCAACAGAGGAGCGATTATACAGACCAAGTACGAAGCCTTTCCTGTCAATCCCATTGGTTTGGAGTTTCGCTCTGTTCTTCTTCCAGAGGAAAGCTGATTAGCCATTTCATTGGGTCTAATTGAGGTCTTCTCACTTGTAGCTGAGTTTAGCAAACATTGTGAACCAACAACTTCTGTAAATGATTTCCTACAGAGACAAAAAACAACCTAGTATCACAAAATTTCATGAAAAAGTCTCAACTCTGACGACATATTCCTGACATAAATAGTGAAGAAATTTGAAAAAGTTTCTTCACCATGAAACTGTGAGTTTAAGCAACTCAAACAATTTAGTTCTGGCTGAATGGGTAAAACTGAGACTTGACTTCTGTGTTAACATTAAAGGCTGAGTAAAATTTGCTCACCCCAAGTTGGTTTTATATATTTGCAGTAATTCTGAAGAGTAAGTCTGAAAGTAGTGTTCTTGGTTTTAAAATATCATCCAGGGACCTGTTAAAGTTTTAAGACTGGGAGCTTACCAGACAGGGAGGGCCTGAGAGATTCTGTCGAATACAGGATCTAGTGTTTTTGGAGCTTGACCCCTACTAGTGACTAAAAGTCATGATATCTCGGCCTCTGCTGCACAGATTTTGGCAACTCTTTTTCTATCTGTTTTTCAAAAGTGCCCCAACTTAATTGAAGTACAATGCGAAATCACTGGAGTACTTTTAAAGGTGCCCTGTGGAGTTTTCTTGTAAACAAAAGTTACATTCAGTGTTACTCAGCAAAACGCATTGTGTGTATCCTTGAGGCCTAATTGACACCTCTGATGTATTTCCTTTCTCATAAAACAATTGCAAATCAGATTTTTCACATATTTAAAACCTTACATCTATGTTTACATTGGCTAGTAGTCTTCTTCTTCCTCTTCTTTTCTGGTGCATTGCTACACTAGTTGGCACATTACTGCCACCAACTTCCCATCAGTAGAATAAAGATCATTGGCAGGAACATGTATCGCAACTCTTTATGCTCATGCACATAGTATGTATGTGGGTCCATGTTCTCATGTGGGAGATGCAAACAAAATGCCGACCTGTTCATTAAAACATTGCTCCTTTTAAGTTCAGCTTTGTTTGATTGTGTAATATCCACTCGTCCACGTTAATGGATAGTCTAAAAGCACATTGTGTTTGGTACACTGCCATTGTTTGGCAGAAATGCACAACTTACTTAAATACTTGTCCAAAAATATCCACTTGAATCAAAATGGCAAAACTGGACATATTCCCCAAATTGCTGTATTCAAGCCAATTTTTCTGTGCTTTCATATTTGACCTGTGTTATTGAATTAACATCACATTTGTCACACTGTCTCTTCATGTTCTATAGGGCAGTGATGTTTTTATATGGCATCATGAATTCATTTTTGAAAGCTGTTTAAAATTCATTGTTTCTTTGGCATGTGCTGCTGTCCTTTCCTGCTCTTTTGACTTTTTTCTCAATTCATTTAGCTTCCCCAGTCTTTTTGAGTTTATGCACTTTAATTATATAGTGAAGTAGTCCAGTCAGTTTTTCTTCTGAAATTTATGAATCATGAAGTGGGAACATCAGTGATGTATAGTCAGGCTGCAGTCGGTCCCATCCACCCAAGATGAGAAGCCAGGGTTGGTCTAAAAACTGACTCTGTTCAACCAGTTAGATCCCTGCATAATCTTATAGCACCACAGCTCACTAGAGGAGTGAAACCCCACTGCCGTCATCTCTGTAAATCAACGATAATTATCACATAATTTCTGCCGGCCTCAGTTTGTTTATTTATGTCCAGGGATGGCACGCTGAGTGACAGTTTCCTGATTAGACTGGAAAAAATAATGGCAGCTCAGTGTCTCTTATCAGCCTCAGAGACGAGTACCTCTGTCTGACAGGAGTAGCTTAGGGCAGGGTGGAGGTGGAGGGGGCTAGCTGAGGGGGAGAATAAACTGGGTGATGACTTGTGACATATGAGCAAAGGAGGTGCTGAGGGAACGGGGATGGATTGGTTCTCAAAGGTGTGTACAGAAATCGACACCATTGACCATAATGGTGTGATGAAAGTGATTGTTCTATTTTGTGTCATTTGCATGGATCTCGCAAAGCCAAATATCAAGCAAGGAAGTGTCTTTTCATCAGATCTTGTCTCAAATTTCTTTGATAGCAGCTGCTTTTAAGTAAAATGCATTCTTGACTTTTCAAAGATTAAACTTCTATCTGGTTTGGTTAAAAAGACTGTTTCAGGTCACTTTGCTGTTAAATGAATCCAAATGAAAGTTTTATTACCTGAGACACATCAGCTCAGTGTTATCTGCTTTGGCAAAAGGCTTTCGTGGGTCTCTTTATGAACAAAATTTTGAATGTTCTCTTCTTTGTGTTCCTGTTATAGATCTGTTTGATCTTACCAAAAGTAGGAATTGTATTAGTCTAATGATTTTTATGGAGATAAATTTGATCTTTTACAGTGTGTGCTAATTTTGTGAATGAGTGGCACAGTGATAGAACATGCACATAGTTCAAGATAAAACCAAGTAAGTTAATTGTTATCAGAGCACAATACACATGCAGTGTTTGTACAATGCAGTATATTTTACAAAAAGCAAATGTCTTCTAGTTTTCTGGTGGTAAACTGGTAGTAATGGCCAACAACACCACAACCATGTGAGTTCTTTGGGACTGGGTGTGGTGATCCTGATGTGGGTGTGTTATGAATAATTGATCTACTCTGAATAGGATGCCCAGACACACAGTCTGTAGAATTTTAAACTGATACTCTTACTTACACTGTATAAGAGAAAAATATCATAAATTAAAATTAGTGTGGATAAAGTCACATGGTATAAAAATAATACTAATGACATGGAATGAAAGTGCACCGATTTTTACATATCAAAGTATGTTTCGAGGACTTCTACTTCATATGTGAAAAATGTTGTTTAAAGACTTTTGTGCCTCCAGATGGAGCTGTGTGAAGTCTGATAAATGTCCTCAAGTGATGTTACTTGAGTCAGCGTTGGTTGGGACTGAAGACTACAAGTTAGAAACTGAAAACAATCTGTTGGTATGGAGTTAGAAAGAAGTGAGCTCACCAGACTTCTGCAGCCTGCTGCTCATCTCTTCTGCAGGCTAGAGGCTCCATGCTACATTAGCCGCTACTAGCATAACACACCCGAAACTTCGACCAAAACTATCGACTGTTGAGTTGCATTGTGGGCAATGTAGTGGGTAATGTAGGCATCGGGTTTGGACAAGAAAGAAAATAAAAACGACAATATCTGTGGTTCTGCTGCATCTGATCCCTTTTTTCACTGTCCATCATGAGTCTAAATCAGCGTAGTAATTTATGTGGAATATTTTAACATGCTTTTTTATTTGTCTGTGTTGAGTCTAATAGATCATCTCACTAACCTTCTGTTAAACTGTGATGAAGTTTGTGATATTAGAAGCTGAGATGGCTGATAATCGGACAACCCACACAGGTCATTATTTTAAATTAGCTCCACATACCACCACTTGTCTTCCTGCCAGTACATACTGCTGTGAAACTAGAAGCCAATGTGTCCATGATGCCTCAATGTCCCTGTATTTCACTGCATAGCTCATACAGCTCCGAAAACAGAAATCCTATGTGGACACACTTTTAAATGATACAGGTAACCTTTTCCACCTTCAAATTTTTCCCATCAGCTTGACTGTGATGAGTCATTTCCTGAGTTATGTGAAATCAAATAAAGCCGAAATGCTCAAAGAAGTTTTAAAATGTTCACCATGTTATATAGAATGAATAAAAACCTGTTAGAGTATGAAGGTTAGTCAAATGTATCAGTCTTAAAAGGCTGCTCAGGCTTTTCTGGGTGCTGTCTGCTGAATGTTAATGTTTTCAACAGAAACTCTGTTTCACCTGCCAGTTAGTGTTTGTGTTCTCTGCCAAGCTGGTTAGCAGTGGGCACATTTCTTTTAATGTAGTGTCTGTCTGCTGTTGTCTGCTAACTGCATAACCATTTGCTATAAATGGTCACTTCCTTGATGAATGTGTCCCTGACGTCAACTTTGTGTGTTTCCTTCACACAGGTCGAGGGGGAGCTCGGCTACCTCGAAACCAACAGAGGCTGCTCACCGTACAGGGGGACGAAGTAGAAAGCATGAGTGAGTCAATGTGTTACATTTCAAGTCTAAACAAGATATTGATATCTGATGTCAATACGTGACATTTCATAAGCATTTACCAAAACTGTCTTTTTTCAGCTTCAAATAGACTGTAGATTCATTTTTTATTAACTTCTTCTATGCCTGAGAATGATACTGGACCCCTGGTTATGTCCAGGTGTGTAATTCATGCATATTGGTGAAGGAAATACAGAATCCTGAGCTTAAATAGTATTACATTGTATTCCTGTCATACTCTCCTTGAAAATGTACCACCCCATTCCTTTTGGCCGTCTTAGGAGGCAGAATCAGAGCTTAATCCCAGGGTCAGGGTGTATCTACTGTGAGATTTCAGTCCATTTTGATGGCAGATTCTAAGCTTGTCCCCTTGCTCTCAATAAAAAAGCTCCCTAAAGCCCTCTGAGAGCCACCCCTGGATTTGGAACGTAGGTCTATTTCAGCCCTAAAACCACCTGACCCATGATAAGCCTCAATAGGAGTTTATGGAAAAGATGGATATAGCAAGGTTCTAAGTGAAGTTAATATGCAGGGCAAAGCAAATACAGTTAACACAAAGCTTTACTTTCATCTGACACCATTCACATGCCTGTTTTTGGTTCTAAAAGCTGATGGTTTATTCACAGGGAAAGGTTGCGTGGTTTGATAAGTTCGCTATTTATTTGCAAAAATGATACAATCAAGCATCAGGCTGAGACGACATTCCATTTTCAAGAGTGAGCGAATCTGGCTGTTTGTCAGGGTAGACTGAAAGGAGTCAGTGTGCTTGAAGACGGGAACCAGATAGCCAGTTTTGCATCGTGATTCGACCTGCTGATGCTTTGCCCTAATGCTAACTGATGGGGGCTCTTTAAACACTTTGTTATTTGTGTTCAGACAGCAGTAATTCTGTCCGTGCTCTGTGTAAGCCAAAGTGAAACCAGTTGGGAGAACATGAGGATTATGCCTGACAGTGTAGGGAGAGTTGGTCATAGGCTGATGATGGAAGTGGTCAGGGTTGTTCAAGGGCAGTAAGTCATGGAAGAAATCAAATATCAGATGCCAGGTAACGTATTTACTATTGACCTTCCAATTAGACATGCCAAGACACATTTATCATAGACAGTTGACCTTGCAGTTGGACATGCCCAATTGATTCACTTCTCCTACAATTTAATGATGAGAATTTCTGTTTCTGCTTCAAGTGAATATTTTTGCTTGCTGAGCCACAGTGCTGGCTGTTTCAGTGGAGTAACAATAACAATATGTTCCCTCTTCCCCAACAGACCTATAATCACCCTCCCCCTCTTGTTGCTCCGGGCATTTTCTGCTATTGTGTTTTCCATGTTTCATGTCCCCCTCTTGCATGCTTGTTATTTACTTTGCCTACAGTAGTCAACTGGCTATGACTGAATGGCAAACTCAGCTCTGTCCAGGCACTGTACACTTGGTTGGAGGAAGGGATTTACAGTTCATATTGGAATGCATAAAACTAAACTTGGCTTATAATGACAGTTAGTTAGGGATGGGCTTCTATTGCATTTTATCAAAACTGAATCTGGTTCCGCTTATTGAATCTGAATTCTCTCTAATCCCTTATCGAGTCTTTCTAGGTAGTTTGTCTGGTCGGGAATGAAGACATCTTAGTTAAAAACTATGTACTGTTAGGGGGCTGTGCTACAGCTGTAGAAGACATCGATGCTAAAGTAAAAACAACACAGTGGAAATGTTAGTCTACTTTATCATTCAGCAAATATTAATTAGATAAATTGCACATTTTGCACAATTCTCCTGAAGGCAGTGTTGTTGCACTGCTACGAGTCACAGAATACGGTGTAACACCGGCAGTAGGCTGAGGCCGAGCACTGATCCTTCTTAAGTTATCACAAATGCCACAAGTTTTAACTTTAACATGATGGACAGTAGAGATGGGGAAAAAAATCAATTCTTAGATGCATCGTGATTCTCTTTTGAACAATTATGTCTCGATGCAGAAGACTCAATAATTGGAAATTTAAAACTCAATTCTCGACAATTTTGTCTCACAATTTTGTAAGACCAAACTGTATGTAGTACGTTCCTGACGTAAAACATGTGCGTCATGTTTAGATTTTAAGCTAGGCTACTGGGCTGGTGAGGACGGCTGAGCGTGAGCAACCGAAGATGGATACAATCCGACTGGCAATTCTGATTGACGAGTAAATCTCAGAAGGATATCCGCCACACTGGCGGGTAAGTGCATGTACTAGCGTTGTGCTAACTACTGCACGTTGCAGTAGTTAGCACAACGGAGGAAGTTGTTCTTCTTCAAAACTTTCAATTTACTCAAAGACACAACCTGGTGGTGGAAGCCGTACAACACATCCACAAATAAAATACTAAATTATGAACACTGGATCCTGGAAAACATGTTAGATCAGTACATCTTGGAATATAAACATTACCTGCCTAGAAATTAATTTCAAATCTATTAGGTGAATTAAATTTAATTATATATCATAATATATAAATAATTAATAATTATATAATTATAATACTAAAGTTAATTTCGGACACTGATCAAGATCGATTATCGTTTTATAATCGCATCGTAGCCCTTTGAATTGGAATGGAATGGAATCGTGAAGCGCTTAGAGATTCACACCCCTAATGGACAGTAGATAAATATTTAAACAGGGACTTGTCAGATTAGCATGTATACATATACGTCACCAGTTTTTTTTTCAGATGCCTGTAGTGTCAGAAAGAGGCAAAAGAGACTGTCAAAGACAGATTGTGAATAAAGATTTGATAAGGGTTTTGTTATCTGTGGAGCTAAACAAATCCGTGTATTTTACCAACTTGGAACCAGATCCAGAATGGAACCGGTTATTGGAACCCATCCCTACAGTTTCATATAGGTGTATCAAATTACATACTGTAGGTTTCACATGCTGAAAACACTCCACTGCAGTGCCTGAACTGTGGTTGATTGGTTTTAATGTTTTAGCACATATTCAACATGAACTACTATTTTGAATTTACACACAAATTTATTGTAATGTACAGTAGCTTCTGCTTTTATGTCTAAAGTGGCCAAGTTAATATAATTTTTCTGGTATTTTTCTTCAGGCTGATTTGAAATACAGAATTATTTTGGGAAAAGTTTACACAATTTTTTGCACCCCCATCTTTCCCCGCAACCCCTCTAAACCTGCATTTTATAGGATTGTTTTCTGTCCTGAGCACCGAAAGGAGTAACCTATCGAGCTTTTGCTGGAGGATGTTATAAATGGAAATTTACATTAAGTTCCATCGGCTTTGTAAACAGGGCCTGGTGATATGTGTTCCCAACACACAGATCGTCCAGAGAAAGAAAATTAAGAAAAAACACATTTTGAAAGAGCTCTTTGTGTATTTACAGTTTGTCCTGTAATTTGCTACATTTGGCATAGTGTACTGCAACAAATAGCTGAAATTAATATTTTGCTTTTCATACTAATTTCATGCTTTACTTTGGTCAGGGGAGTATTAAATGTTGACAATTTTCATTGCTTAAATGTAATTTCATCAATTTTTTCTCCCAGCACTGTACACAGATTAGTCCTGCTTGTGTTTCTGTTGTCATAAATTAATGAATGTGTTTAGAATACACTTGTACCAATGTAATTTATTTATAATTTTATAATGTCACCTCATAAATATAAGGAACACACATCACTTGTTCAGTTGCAAAGAGAGATAAAGGAATCTCTAAATTTTACATTTACAAGATCCTGCAACGAAGGCATTGTAAGTTACTCTTTCTGGGCACCGCAGGTTCATGCAGCACAGATGTTAAGGAAAATCGGAACTTGGACAACCTCTTCTCCAAAGAGGGGGTTGCAGCTGAGGCTGCTCAACTCCCCAATGGGAGTGCTGGGGGTGGGAGGAAACGTCCCTTAGAGGAGGGCAATAATGGGCATACACATTCCAAGTACAGGCCCAAGAAGCGTAAGAAAGTCCCCGGGCCCATTCTGCCTAAGAATGCCCTAATGCAGCTGAATGAGATCAAGCCAGGGCTGCAGTACAAACTGCTCTCTCAGACCGGGCCGGTCCATGCACCCGTCTTTGTGATGACTGTGGAGGTCAACGGGCAGCTCTTCGAGGGTTCAGGTCCAACCAAGAAGAAGGCCAAGCTAAACGCAGCAGAGAAGGCCCTGCGCTCCTTCGTCCAGTTCCCCAACGCATCCGAAGCCCACATGGCCATGGGCCGGACTCTGTCTGTTCACACAGACTTCACCTCAGACCAGGCTGACTTTCCGGACATGCTCTTTAATGCCTTTGAGACATCCACTCCTGTAGATGACCCATTTTACCTCGCATCCAACAGTAATGGTTCCTTCTGCTCATTGGGAATTGAGTACCCGTTGCTACCCTCACCTGTTCCAAACCTGGTCCAGGCCCCCTTACCTCCAGCCCCCTCCACCTTCATCTCTCCTACAAGCGGCAAGAATCCTGTCATGATCCTCAATGAGTTGCGGCCGGGCCTCAAGTATGACTTTGTGTCAGAGAGCGGGGAGAGCCATGCCAAGAACTTTGTCATGTCAGTGATGGTAGATGCTCAGAATTTCCAGGGTTCTGGACGGAACAAGAAGCTGGCTAAGGCCCGGGCTGCCCAGGCTGCTCTGTCTGCTCTGTTTAACATGCAGCTGGATCAGGCTCCATCAAGACAGCCTATACCCAGAGAAGGACTGCAGCTTCACCTGCCACAGGTAAGCATGGAGGAAGGTAAATGACTATCAAAAGGCCCCATTATTTTGATGCTTACAGTTTTCATCTTCTCTTGTTAAAAAATATAATCAAAGTAAGAAACGTATACAGAGTTAATGATAGCATTGCAGGAGTGTTACTTGATGAATGGCACCCGCAACTTTGTTTTCAATTGTTGCTGCTCACAATTACTCTCTCTGCTATACAAGATATACAATGCAAAGCCTATTATGTATGTCAGATGTATGGAAATAAGCAATTTCTAACAGCTGAGTAACTTTATAGTTCTGTTCCTGTTTCCCTGAGGCATAATATGAATAGTAAATAGGGACTCATGAATGTCAGTATTGTGTTATTGTGTGGTTATGAACCTGATTTATGTGAATATGTGAATTCTCAAGAAAGTGTAACGAGATTACTTAATTAGTGGTAGGTTATGGCTTTTTATTGCTGCATCCCATTTAATATGGCATTTATGTTTTCTCTTGTCTGTCCATACACACAGACACTGTTTGTTAAAAAAATAATTTTCTATTAGCCTTTAATGTATCTTCTTGCCAATTTCTCACCACCTCCCCAAAAATGTTTTTATGATAATTAGGCATCTGTCCTTCCATCCATTGCTCTTGTAGTGAAGAGTTTTTTTGTTTGTTCTTTTTTAGTACCAACTGCCATAGAACAGGTAGTACTGGTGAAATGATTTGTTGTTAGGTCGAGGGGATTTAATTACCACCAAACATTACGGCTGTACCAGCTATTAACATCTGGTATCAGTTGGTTGCCACCTCTATGTGATGAGCTTTCTGGTGTGCTATCATGAAAAGACAAAATTTGCTCCTTTGAAGTTCAGTTAAAGTTGAAGTTATTGTTAACATCGTAACTGGCAGCTGTGGTAGCCACAGTCAGTGCTTTTGTTGATGGAAGTATTGCTAACGTTAGCTTGCTTAGACAGATACCGGTCTGCACTCAGTGCTGCTTGGGTAAGATTTATAACTCTGACTATCTTGTCTTATTTTGCTCATTACTCAAGTTAACGTTACTAATGTTACCTACTGTAGACAACTAGCTGACCGCAGGCGTGCAAGAGCAGGAAACAGTTGACAGTGTCACATAATGCTCCCTAGGTAAAGAAGTTCAGTTATCACGAACCTGAGATTTTTTTTGTATTAAAAGGAAATAAATGGTTTTGTAAAAAAAATTTTTATTTTCCTGATAGCAAGGTATCAAAAAAGCATCAACCAAATAATCTGAGCTCAAAGATACTTGCTAGCTTTAGAAGCTTTTAGCCGCATTTTCGTGTATTCAATGTATTGTCTTGGTATCAGCACTGAAACATTTCATGATACCTAGTCCTAGTCTTATAACAATTACATAACATAACATTACACCTTGTGATAACTCAAAAGCACAAGTGAGCCATTTCAAATCAAATCAAGATTTGTTTTTTAAGAAAAGCCATAGTCTATAGTTTGCTGGAATGCTGCAAACACTTCCTTGTTAGATCTCTGTCGTCTAAGGAAAGACTCGTCTACAAATGTCACCGCTCATGACCATGTCTGATTGAAGATGGAGATGGCTTCAGGAGAGACAAGTTCGATACACTGGGAATCTATTTACACATAAACTAATCCCTGCCTGTAATCCCTGCACACTGATAACAAAGCTGCTATCTTAATTACCATCACCCTCTGGGTGCTATTCAAACACTGCTGTTCATTATACCATCCTTTCCAAGTCACTCTGCTTTATTTACAGAGTAGTCAGTGAAACAGAGGATTTGACTGTTTTAAGCTGCTAAGATCCCTGCCTGTCATTCACACCAATGCGGCATTCCTAATTGAAATATTCAGTAATAGTTTCGGTGTGGATTAGACGAGCTTTCACTTGCTTTTTATCACACTTTTGGTTTCCTTTGTTCCTACTTTTATTTTATATCATTCTACCATTTTGCTGCATCTGTAATTCTTTTTCATGTTCGACCTAAGGTCCTGGCAGATGCCGTCTCTCGTCTGGTCGTCGACAAGTTCAGCGAACTGACAGAAAACTTCACATCTCCACATGCTCGACGGAAAGTATTGGCAGGTGTCGTCATGACAACAGGTAATTTTTTCTTTTTTATCAGTCAAACAGTTCCTTCGGAAAACATTCAACCCTCATCCTAGAAGATTTTAGAAGCTCTTAAATGGGATTGGATACTGGGACAGTGCAGCTGAGCATTTCCATACAGTCAAGTGATTAAAGACACGTTTACTGTGCCTGTTCTGGTATAAAATGGGTTTTAACTCTGTATGTATCATCAGACCTGTTTCAGCTGCCCTTTCTTATTCTTGAGCCGTGATTGTGATGTGCTTTTATATAAAATGTTAAAGCTAACCCGACTCAGACCCCAGCTTTTCTTTCACATATAAAAGGAGACTAAACACATTGTGTCAGTCTCCAGTTTCTCTTTGAGTTGAAACCTCAGCTTTTAGAGTCAAAGACACAGTTCCTCTCACTAAAAAAACAGACTGGTCTGGTCAGAAATCCTTATCCTTGCCTTCCTTGCCCCAGGGCCTTGGACCACGAGGAACCTTGAAGGTCTAAGGTTCACTGCCTCTGTTGGTTTGTGGAAATTTGATTAATTGAACATTTGGCTGAGGGGACTAGTGTATCTAGTTTTAGATATTGCTAGATATTATTTTGATTATTGATTAATCAACGAAAAACAACAAATTTTCACATTTGAGAAGCAGAACCTGAAGGATTAATTGATTGTGAATTTTAGTCAACCAATCATTTTGAAATTGCCTATAATTAAAGAGTAACATAGCAGCAGGCTGAAAAACGAAAAGTGAAAAGTTTCAGTCCAGTTTCACCTCTGACCAGCATCAATTCAATTCAATTCAATTCAGTTTTATTTATATAGCGCCATATCATATATATCATAACAAAGTTATCTCAGGGCAAGTCTAGACCGACTCTTTATATTTACAGAGACCCAACAGTTCCCACCATGAGCAAGCACTATGCGACAGTGGCAAGGAAAAACTCCCTTTTGACAGGTAGAAACCTCGAGCAGAACCAGGCTCAAGGTGGGCGGTCATCTGCCTCAACCGGTTGGGTTGAAGGGGGAAGGGGGGAGCGGGAGAGAGAGAGCAGGAGGAAAGAGAACATACAGCAGCACAATACAGTATAGATATGGTAATGGCATTGATGTTAACACCAACAGAAACAACACTAAGAGCAACATTATAATAGCAATACTAATAACAAGAACAACAACAGCAACAGCAGCAGCGGGTGCAGAGCAGGAGCACGGGGGCAGCAGGCGGCAGCAACCACAGACCCAGACTCTACAGCTCCGGAGGCAGAAATACCTGCAGAAAGCAACAGAGAGAGAGAGAGAGGAGAAAGCACACAACTACGGGAAGAAGTTGAATTAATAACAAGCATTGATGGGATATGAGGGCGTACAGATGGAGAGGAAGAGGAGGAGAAAGGAGCTCAGTGCATCATAGGAAGTCCCCCGGCAGTCTAGGCCTATAGCAGCATAACTAAGGGGGGCTCAGGGGTCACCTGAGTCAGCCCTACTATAAGCTTTATCAAAGAGGAAAGTCTTAAGCCTACTCTTAAATGTGAGGAGGTTGTCCGCCTCCCGTACACAAACTGGGATCTGGTTCCACAGAAGAGGAGCTTGATAGCTGAAGGCTCTGGCTCCCATTCTACTTTTAGAGACTCTAGGAACCACAAGGAACCCTGCATTCTGGGAGCGCAGTGCTCTAGTGGGGTAATAGGGTACTATGAGCTCTTTAAGATATGATGGATGTGGTCAGAAGTGTACATTGTTGCACCCGTAACCACACCTGACAGTGATGTCATGGGGTCCTGGAGTCCATCTGTATGTCACTGTAGCAAGGTGAAAAGTTAAACCACTAGAGGTCAAAAAGTGACAGTATACATCAAGCACAGAGATAAAGGGTGCGGGGCACACAGACAAAACCCTGGAATCATGTTTCTGCTTTTTAGAAGAACTGTAATATGAACGTAAATATGATATGGCAAAATATATTGTCTGGATGAGCTTAGTGTTAAAGGTCACTGATCTTTTGGTCTCTATACAGCAGTTTGTGTATGATGACACTAAATCAATGTCCATCTTTAGACTTCTATCTTCATGCTTTCTTGGACAGGTACTGATGTGAAGGAGGCTGAGGTCATCTGCGTGTCCACCGGGACAAAGTGCATCAACGGTGAATACATGAGCGATAGAGGTTTGGCCCTCAATGACTGCCATGCTGAGATTGTGGCTCGTCGGTCGCTCATCAGGTACCTGTACTGCCAGCTGGAGCATTTCCTCAGGTGAGTCACAGTAAAGCCGATGGCTGGGTATGTTTGTATTCTCATCTCCCCTTAACATGTATCCTGTGCCCTAACCGTGCATTTACACCTATGTTTACATATACCTATCAGGTCTACAATGACCTTAAAACATTTTAAAGAATTGCTATGAAATGATTTCCAAAATGAGAAAGTCTCAGAATTTTCAGGGAATATCGGAGAATTTAAGTTGTTAGTTGTTTGAGTGACTTTCAACTTGATGTTCATCATCATTGCATTGCACTTTTTTGGTTCTATCCAACTGGAGTAAAGACCCGACTATTCACCAAAATAACGTTCACAAACTTATCCACAACTTGGGAATTCTAAACGTGTCAATTTAAACACAATTAAAATGTCTTGAATCCAGTAAAATAAAGTCTTATCATGCAACACAGGTTTTTTTCTCCTTCCTTCTCCTTCAACCTTGACCTGAACTGTGTGAGCCATTCTGATATACAGTTTAAAGGCTACCTGCCAGCCAATCAGAAACTTTCTGTTTCATTCTGTGTGATATAATGTCACCTGATTTCCCATTTGTGTCTCCAGTAACCACGAAGAGGAGCAGCAGAAATCCATATTTACCAGGTGTGACAACAGACAAGGCTTCAGACTGAAGGAAAACGTCCAGTTCCACCTGTACATCAGTACCTCCCCCTGTGGAGACGCCCGCATCTTCTCTCCTCATGAAGCTGGAGTGGAGGGTGAGTGGATGAAAGAATATATCACTTAAATATTTATTTTTTGCATGAAAATGTATAGTTCACTATAAGATCTACAAAGTGTCTGACGTTGCCTTTCTGTCTCAGATCAGGGAGACAGACACCCGAACAGAAAAGCCCGTGGGCAGCTCCGCACTAAAATTGAGTCTGGTGAAGGAACCATCCCAGTACGCTCCAGTAACACCATTCAGACATGGGATGGGGTTCTTCAGGGTGAGAGGCTGCTCACCATGTCCTGCAGTGATAAGATAGCCAGGTATGTGTTGTTTCACTACCTTTTCACACACACTGTTACAAATCACTTATTATACAGTCAGAAGCTACGCAGCACATTTTCACATGACAACGTGATACATAAGGTGTAATGTCTACACAGGCTGCGCAGTGAAAGCACGTTAGCAGAGCAGCAGCTTCAGTGCTCCATCTGTGTCAACAGGATGCATTCAGGCACAGTACTGAGTGTAGGTCACCTGTGTTTTGGCATCGCTCAGAACCCAGCACACAATCACTGTAGTTACGAATGTACAGCGGAAGAAAATACACTTGAAGGGTAAAAATCCCGTTTGGGTCATGAGTGTGTAATGCAAGTCTTTATACAGCCTGTGTAGACAGCTATATTGACAAAAATAGAAAAATGATACAATACATGAATGGTCGCAGAGTGTATATTTGGGCCAAACAAAAAAGATTACTAAATTCCTGTAGCTGACTGCTAATAATCAGGTTTTTTTTTAAATCATCTTATTGGGCATCATATGCCTTTATTACACAGTGGACAGTAGAGAGATGACCTGAAGTGAGGGGAAAGGGATCGGAAATGGCATGCAACAAAAGTGCCTTAACCCCTAGGCCACCACGGCACCACACTAAGCAATTTAAAGAAAAGTATACTGTAATGAACTGTCCATTACCTTGTCAATGTCCAGTCCTTCAGTTCTCCCACCCTTGCATGTTTTAATGGAACAACAAATCCATCCATTTAGACACACAACAGCAAGACCTCTGGTGGAGAACTAAAACCTATTTCATCACCTTAACCAGATCAGCTAAAACGTAGCAATAGAGAGCCAAAGTCGAGTCATCAGGTCTGGGGTCCACTAGCTTCTGTCAGCATTTCTTTCATCAGTCTTTCTGAAAAAAATGAAACATGTTCCTGACGTTTACTTTTTATGTTCTAAGACAGATTGGCTTCACCACACCAGTTGCTATTAGAAGTTTAAACCTTTGTGATTTTAACAAAGTGCAAATGTACCAAATGTTATTACAGACATGTTTGAACTCCTCGACTCACTCATGGACTCACCTCTTCTGATCATCATGTTTAACCTGCGATGGTCTGTGGGCTCATAGGAAATGGTGTTTGTTAAAGACTGCTAAAAAAAACTGAAATATTGAATAAACAGTATTACATTATTTTTTTAATTACATTTTTAAAATGACTCTCCTTATTTAAACATATGGAGTGAACCACACAATATACTGTTCCAAGGCTGTATTTGTAGTTATTTACATTTTTAAAAATGTGGTTTTGAATGAGATTTTCTTTCTTCTGGAACACAACTCAGTAGTTCTGGTTTCACTTCAGCTCTCTATAATAGCCTAGTCTTGGTCTTGACTTATGATGAGCTTTGAGCAACTGAGGTTGTTTGCATGAAATACATTTATACAATTACAATTATTAACGCAGGAAATATTCAGGGGGTGCTTAGGAGGAGCTCGGCCCATTTTAAAGTTGGAAGTTAAATTTACTTTAGGCTGGCCGGTCAGCTTGTGCTTGGGTCAGAGTATAACCTCTACTGTTATATTGTCGGTACGAACAATGATAGCAACACTGGCTGAACACACATTTATTCCACCTAAATTTGGCATTAGGTCCATTAGTAGAGTAATAGTGCATCCATTAGGGTGAATACATTTGATTAATGATGTGTGTTTACGCTGAAATTTTGCCCTGTGCACCTTTAAAATGTGTTTGTAAAGGAAAACGTACAATGTGAGTATACAGTATACATTGTGAGTAAATGAATCAAAATGAGCTATAATCTAGCTGTAGTACATACTGTAGTTTTCCCTTTCAACATATTAAACCCAGCTCTGAAGACCCACTTGAGGTGTTGAAGGGTGTCTTTGAGCAGACCAGCAGGAATCCTGATGATTATCAGCATGTGTAAAGAGGCTGAATTATCTCAGTGCTGTGCTGCAATCACTCCATTTCTGTCTGTCAGCTGCAGTTCTCAGGTGTCCTTAGGCCACTGGAGCTCTGATTAGGCGTTTTGATGAATCTCCAGGAGGCCGCTAACAGCTTGGGACTCCTCTGAGCTGGAATCACATTTGTATTTTCAGGAGAATTAGTTGGAGCAATAATGTAGATTTTTGCAGATTTGTATTTGCTCTGGCTCCCTCAGCTTTAACCTCCTTTGTCTCTGTTGGTTCTCAAAAAAAAGACTAGAAGACCTAATCCATAAGTTTGGTGACAAACTGGATGGCCTGATTGAATAAAATCGTTGGTTCTGTCTCCCTTCAGGTGGAACGTGGTTGGATTCCAGGGCTCTCTGATGAGCTACTTCACTGAGCCCATCTACTTCTCCAGCATCATTCTGGGCAGTCTGTACCATGCCGACCACCTCTCCAGAGCCATGTACCAGAGGATTACTGAGATCGAGGACCTGCCACAGTCCTTCAGCTTGAACAGACCACTGCTCAGCGGTGAGAAACAGACTGCACTTTTACAAGTGACTGATTTACACTCATCTGCCGCCTGTTTTTTACATTGACTGTGCATATGTGACATTTTCAAGTATACCAGGGCAGGTCCTTCAGAAGTCTGAAGAGCACGGTTCACACTGGTCATGGGTTTTATACAATATCAGGGGAGTGTGAGGGTTGTATTTCAGGCAGAGATAGTTGTGTAAATTCTGTGGGAAAGTCAGGAAATTCACAATATTTTCCTTTTTTTTCTCAGTTCATTGGATTAAATGAATCCCCGAACTGGAATTGAAATGTGATTGTTCAACATCATTAATAAACCAGGAGGGGAGGGTTTTAAGAGATTAGGGCTCAGACTTATTTGTTAAAATCATATGCAAAATGGCAACCCTGTGTGATGCTCCTTTCAAATCTTTTGAAATATGTGATTCAATGCAAATTGTCATATTTGAGCTATATACAATATACAAGCAAAGCAGAAACTCATTCTGGATGGTAGCTGTTTTATAAAATGGATCTGGCCTTCCATTCTCGTTTATGTCAAGTGTTAACTGAAACCCTGTCACGTTTCCATGTTCCGCAGGAATAAGTAATGCAGAGGCTCGTCAGCCAGGAAAAGCACCCAACTTCAGTGTCAACTGGACAGTGGGAGACCAAGGCTTAGAGGTGATCAATGCCACCACAGGGAAAGATGATCTGGGTCGACCCTCCAGGCTCTGTAAACACGCTCTCTACAGCCGCTGGATGCGTCTGCACTGCAAGGTAACACACTGCTGACAGTCAGCATACTGTACTGTTGTTTAATGCACTGTGGACATGCCATCATGAAAGTACAGGATACTTTATGTGCAGATTAAATGGTACAGAATGATACAGAATGACGACTAGCCCTACGGTCACTGCGAGGCAGGAAATCTCAATCTCAATTCAGTCAGCAGAATCCCTGGTGACACTTTTGTCAGGTGGAAGGTGGATCTGAGTGTTGAGGCACTTATTCTCTGAGGCTTCTACTTGACATACTCTGGCTTGGATTGTACCTCATATGTACATCACTTTGGATAATGTAAATGTAAATAATAAAACATTTTATACTAATACTTTACCAGCAAGCAAGCAAGCAAAGGGTTATATAAAACATTTCATTCCAGGGAAGATAACAATGTGATTTAAACGAAATGCTTCAGTCAATATGAAAAAGCCTCTATGTAGTCCATTGGACACTAAACCCCTTCAGTAATTAAGCCTACTACTGCCATTAGTACTAATACTACGACTACTATTACTACTACTAATGACACCAAAATTTAATAACAAAAAGAGGAGGAATTTGAGATTTTATGCCACTGGGGCTGTTGCTCTGTCATTAGCTTAGCTGTAGTTTAAGGTTTAAGCCTGGTTTAAACCTGTGTTGTCATGAACAAAATCACATGGTCTCTAAAACCCCATTGCTGTGGTGTCAGAAGCTGCAGTTTAAACGACACCTCAAACTGGCTGCAGACCTGATTTAACTGAGATTTAAGATCATAGAGTTCAGTACGAGGGCAGTTTCTTCACATCTTCTTTACATCTATATGTAGGTATATATTTTAGTTTAGTACTTTTATGTTTTTTATCATTGTTATTATAACAATGATATCATTGTTTGTGTTGTTTGTTCTATTTTGTGGCTAACAAAAGGGTAAGCTTAAGGGAAATAACAATAGTTTGGTATCCTCTTTTTTTGGCATTCATGATTGTTACGTTGTTGCTGTTAGATAAGAAAACTTTGTTGTCTGTCTCACTTCTGTCCACGTCCCGTAGCTCTCCTCCACCCTGCGCATCCGAACAGTGAGGCCCAGCAGCTACCACGAGGCCAAGCAGGCAGCGGTGGAGTACCACAACACCAAGCAGACGCTCTTCAGAGCCTTCCACAAAGCCGGACTGGGCGCCTGGGTGAAGAAACCTATAGAGCAGGACCAGTTTGCACTCACCACTTGAGTTAGTGCTGGGCTGCTGATGCTGCTGCTGCTGGTGGGGGTCTTTGACAGAAAACATGTCAGATCACTCACTTTACTTTCTGAAACAGTTTCAGTGGTGGAATCATTTCCCTCTGGATTGTCATGGAGTGCACTGTGTGTCACTGGGAAGGAAGAGGCACCAAATCCAGATGTCAGAATCCATGGATTTAACATTCCTCCTTCGTTTTTATAGCCTCATGCTAATCTCAGCCAGCACTACACATTAAAAAAGATTATTATTCAGTGAGTTATGCAACTTTATACAAAGGACAAATGTAAAAAGGGACTTTGGGAATGGAAACTTGTAAACAGCATTGTTAGTTAAAATGGCAGTTGTTTCTATAAAAATAGTGATATATTCATTTTGCATGTATGATTACACCAAATTCATACAGTAGGAAATCTACAGTAAAAGGTTTGTTATCATGTTCAGTATTGTGATCTCAAATGATCAGTGTTGTGATAACTTGAGAATGTCCTCCTGCAGTTTGTAACACTGTGTTTTATCTGCTCTTTCGCACTTCTTTGACTGTAAATTTGAGGTCACAAGGATATTTGATTTATTTTAAGGTAAAATGTCTTAAAGTGTGACATTAGAAGGTAGTCGTCCGCAGCTCCACGCTCCATTTCAAAGACTTTTCTCTGATGTAATTTTTTGTCTGTGGTACAAACAAAATTAAATGGACTCACAATCCTGCCACATTAGGTAGGGGGAAGGTCAACACAAATTTGATTTTAGTTAAGTATGGTGGACTTGCCTGCGCTGTTCTTGTTCAAAATTACTTCTATACTGTCAATGGGTTTCAGTCCAGACTGTAAAATAACATACATAAGTGACTGTGGCATCACACACAGGTTTCTGAAGAGATCTTTTAAAGGCTGGGCTACTATCTTGACAGAAAATCCTAATTTGGTCAAAGGGGAGGAGGCCTGGGTCGAGCTGATTAGAGGCGCAAGTGACAACCACCACGGCTGACTGTGATAGGCTTACACACCTGTCAGTCAAAGAAATATGACCAAAAACATTGTTCCGTTAAAGTGAGACTAGGTCTTTCTCAATCTGCGTTCTTGTCTGTACTTCAACATCAAGGCCGCTGTACTGTACCTATTCCACATTTAGTCAGGTCTATCCAAATGCCCACAAATGTTCTTGCTTTGTCCATTTTACCCAGGATGCTTTGGGAGATGTTGTGTGTGTGTGTGTGTGTGTGTGTGTGTGTGAACTGAGGGGTAGACAAGTATCCATGCAAAGTATCCCAGCATGCATTTCACATCAATCAGCAGCCAAATTCAACTCAACCCAACTCAACTTTATTTATATAGCACCTTTCATACAAACATGCAGCCCAACGTGCTTCACAGAGCAAGATTAAAACAGCACAGACACAAAAGTAAAATATAAAAAAAAGACAACAATAAATCAAATTATGCAAGACTAAAAACTACAACAATAAAACAATAAATAAATAATAATAATAAAGTCAGTAAACCCCATGGATACAAATACACATACATACAAATAGTATGAAAACCAATAATTAAGTAAGAAACAAATTGACCATTAAGATTTCAAATCAGTGGTTGATTTATTAATATAATGCCTAGTTTGAAATTTGCTCCGACTGTCAGGGTCCATGGTTGCTGCCAAGTTGGTTTGCCTGAAGGTAAAATTAAGGTTGAAGTTTTATATAGTTAACGTTAACAACAGTGCCTCTGTGTACTTTTGGATCCTTATCTCGCTGCCTTTTTATCATACTGTATATATACTGTACATACAGTGAAGGTAAGAGGTGTACAGTTTCACACATATGATTAAGTTTCACCAGCATTCATGCTCAGGTGTAAAGCTGTATCAGCAAGAACACTGTTTGTTCATTTTGTCATTTCGACCCCAAAATTTGTAAAAGTAGAGCCAAGGTTTAAAAATACCTGAGTTTCCCTATGAGCACTCAGCCATGGTGGTTGGTCCAGATTGCTGCTTCATTTAGTTCGGTTTGCCATTCAAAGCAAAGGAATTGTGACTGTCAGATGCCCGAATCTATCTCCTCATACCCCTTGATCCTTGCAGTTTGGGGTCATTTCCTCTAGTTGGATGGCACCAAACCAGAGTGACACTTTAAGGCCTCCTGATGCATACAGTTGAGTATGGATAGCCTGTTCACATCTAACCAAACAAAAGAAGCACTCCATAGGTTGAACAAACATGTCAGGTGTGAACACACCCTAAAACATCTCTCCTAATATGAGCCCTGTTGCTCTTGATTAGGCTAACAACCCTTATGCACGTGAACCTCTCCTACAGTGATAGTCCGTATGAAGTAACTACAGTAAACCCAAATCCCAGAACCCAGCTAGTGTTGATGGTGTTAACACTTACATTTACCACCAGTAAAAGCTCACCAAAGATGATGTCAGCCTCTGTCAAACTTTTTACATTTTCTGTGTTGTTTTCCACACATTCAGAAGTTTATTTTTCTTACTGTAATCTGCCTCTACAAACCTTGTATCTCAAACCATTCAAATGTACGTTTGTGATGATGTGTGAAGTGGTGTTTTATGTGTGCTGTTCTACTCTTTCAAACCAAACAAGACAGAATCCCAAATCACCTGTTTTCTCTATAGCAAATGTACATTTTAACTTTGAAATATGTTTTTAATTTTCTAAATTCTTTATTTTGCTGCAAAAGTCTTCTGGATGTAAACCTCCAGCCTCAAAAACACATAGGGCATATTTGACTTATTTACTTCTAATGTAGGTTGAGTTCTTTTCTTTATATATTTTGAAAGTGTATCCTTCTGCTTCTATTTAATTGCTGAACATATGTCTTAACTTTGAGCATGTGCAGACCTGTTCCTGTCCCAGCACACCTGGCTCAAGGCTCGGCCTCTCGCGGTTTTTGGAGGAGCCAGCCATTTACGTTTCCACAGGATATGCACTTTTTAAAAAGGAAAACGATTATTTCCAATTTTTTTCAAGGACTTTGAGGTAAAGCAAAAGTGAATGGATCAATGGGAAAAGAGTATGTGGAACCTCCCTGTCCATTTGTTGGTGGTTGGTGATCCTTTATAGTTCTGATGGGTTCATGCACTACGTTATTGATTTGCCCCATAAAATTTAGAAAGACTGTGGGGCCAAATGCATGAGCTCTACATGTAAAGCATGGAAACTATAAATATAAAATATGTAGAAACTAAGTCAAGTCACTGAACTAGAGATTTAATAAAATGCTATTACAGTCATTTTTTATGGTTGTCTTTGGTTTTAAATGAGGACTATGGCTATGGGGCTTTGTGTAAGGCTTGAAACATGGCTCTGAAAGGTTTGGTCATAAAAACGTATCATCCCACCCCTTGCTTTTGAGCATCAAAGTTAATTCTTGACCTTGGGAATTGTAGTTTGGTATAAACAATTTTTGACTCAAGCTCCACTTACTAGGTTTTTCAGGAGTTTTCGACCACATCTCACAGACTTCATCAGCAGATGGAGTTTACAACTCACCATAGTGTGGTCATGTGATGACAACTTAGCCATCTCCATGACAACAACTCAATTTCCACCCATTGATGAAGACCGTGAGAAACAGTTAAAAGCTACGGAAAAAGCTAGTAAGTGGACTTGAGTTAAGATTGTTTTTCCACTTCTTGGTTGTCTTGCCTGACTTGAAGACCTACCATCTCATCTCCTTTCCCTTCTCCAAGGAGGACCACATGGAAATAATCTTTATTGGCTGCGTTTTTATTCCACACAGTTTTAAAGGATAGGTTGGTCATTTTTCAAGTCTGTCTTTAAACAATAGTTTATAGTTAGGTGCCCATGTGTACACTGAAACAGGTTTTGCTGGCTGTAGTCATTCCTCTTGTTCATAATGGCCATAAAGAGATCCCTTCCTAATGTGCTTCCAAAATGATGATGGGGGACAAAATGTTCAGCCCTCCTTCTGTGCAAAACAGTATTCCAAAGTTTATCTGAAGTTCATATGAGGCTTCAGCAGTTTGAGTTAGACAAATCAAGTGAGTATCTTCCCAAGTTACAGTCTTTTTATGTTTTCCAGACAGTGTTTCCATGCTGAGCTGCAATGGGAACACAAAGAGTGAATTTAGTACTTAAATGTCTGTAACTCTGGCAGATATCCACTTGATTTGACCAACTCAGACTGCTGAAGCCTCACGTGAACTTCAGATAAATTTAGGAACAGCAGAAAGAGAAGAGGAGAAATGCGACTCCCGGTAACTACCAGGTTATCTTACTCACATGTTGTGTGCTCTTAGCTGGCTTGCTAACGTTAGCCACGGGTACACCTCCACTCAGGAGTCATGTAGTTTTGTTTAGAGTTGGAGGGTGTGTAAACCCAGCAGCCGAGGTCGGGACTTCTGGAGAGCTGTGTGTCACCAAGGCTAAGCTAGCTGTTAATGGTCAGTAAATCCCTCCAGATAGTAGGGCTGCCAGCTCGTTAAACCCCAATGTGTCATTTTCTATTTCTACTTGTATTAATTACAAAATATGCAACGTGTGGACGTGGAGGGTTTGAAGTTCTTCAAAGGCACCATTGACAAAGCTGGGCTGAGTAACTAAAGTAATGTAACATATTACTTTGCCCAACATCTGTGTCTCACTATCACCTCCTTGAAGCTCAGAAGCTATGACCAAAGTGAGGATTCACTGGCCAAACCGCAGATTTGCCTATAAATCGATCTGCAGAAGTGTGGCTAACATTTTCTGTCTACTGTCTTGTTATACAAGCACCTCTAGCAAATTTATACATGCAAGTCTAGGTTTCATTTCCATCACTGCTCACTTTTCTGCCCTAACTACCCAGTCACACCTCAAGGTGGCACAGCAAAATTATGAACAGTTTGCTGGAAGGTTGGTGACAAAGTGACAACTGTACTTGTGGGTCATGCGACATCGCTAACATGATAGCTTCCTCCATTTTGGACTCCATTTTCTCCATTCCCTCAAAGGTCAGCACTGTCAAGATGGTTTGCTTTTGGTGAAAGGCACAAATTCACATGTCAAAGCTCACCAAAGACGAACTCTATCCGAAGTTTCACAGTGTATTTGAAAATACTGAAAATAATTGATTTTGGTCCGAAATGTAGCTGTCTTCACTACTGGCCATGAGTTCCACTTGCAGGATCAATCTTCAATTTTTGCACAAGGAATATCAAATTCTTTACTTAATTTACTAATAACATTAATGCACCCCAGAAGAGCATGAATGTGCATTTTGCACACTTTCTAAGCTTTCCTCCAGCCCCCAAAATACTGAGGTCTTGTTGCTGTGTTTAACTGCCCAGGCAGATGGAAAGAAGCTAGTTACATCTAGTACAAAACATCTCTTCTCTACTCTGGGATTCATGTTTTTTCTTCATAGTCCCTGACAGAAGAATTTAATGAAACTGAAATTTAAAATCAGTCAAGATTTTCTCAGAAGAACGCCACCCACATATAACATTTCTGAGGAGTCTGCAACCAAACTCTGTAATATTTTCTGTTTTAAATTAATTATTTATGAAAATTATTTATTTATTTATTTACTTGATCAGTTATATTTCCATGTATTGTCTAAATGGCTTCCTTGCATTGTGGTCACTAAGGATGCTCATTCATAGCCACATCCAGGTACCTGTTCCATGATGTACCCACAGCAAATGTTCCATACTATAAACCTCCCACTTAAGAGCCAATTCCAGATAAATAGAAGGGATTAAGAAATATACAAGCAAAGAAAAAAACCATTCATTTATTGTTCATTTGACCAACATTGCATGCAACAGATTTAAAGCTGCTCCATTTGTAAACATTTTATGACAGTGGAGGTGTAATGTCCAAATGATTGCGTTGAGTAAAATCTAGTGAATGCTGCACTGCTTTTGTTGTTGTTGACATAATGCCAGACAGCTGCTGTTTATCTGCTGCTATCTAAAGCTGTCCTGACCGCCATCTCCACATGGGCTGTTAGAGGCCTATTACTTTGTGTCATATCAGCCGCCGGCACCTGTGCAACATGAGAGAGCCAGATAATCTCACTGTGGATTACCTGTCCACTCTGCATCACCAGGGCACAGCCAGTCCCTCTGAAAAAAGACAGACCTTTCTATATTGACAGGTTGAACCTCTGGCTCCATTCCCCTTGCTAGTCCATGTACAAGAGCAAAGTCTAGAAGTTGATTTCCGGGCCGTGGGATTTGAGCTGATAGAGTGTGGCTAAAAATGAGAGAAAAGAGAAGTCAGACAGCTTAAAGGTGAAGTGGGATTAGTGAAAACAGCTCTCCATACCTTCCCCAATTTATCTGCAAATTATGTTCCCAGGCTAAGTCTCTGACAGGGGCCACGTTAAACAGACCTCGTCCTCAATAAAGTCCTCCCCTCAACCACTTTGTAATACTTGGATAGTAATTTCTTAGAAATTGTGTACTTTATTTAAAGGCTTGCGTCTCTTCTGCTCTGAGGTGATGGTTCCAGTTTCTTTTTTCAGATATAAATCCACTTTTAAAGCTGCAGTAAGTAAAACCTGTGCAAGGCCGCCTCCCTCTCTGCTGTCTCGCATCACTCCCCTAAGCCCCGCCAACAAAACCCACAACCGGCAGCAGAAGGACTCGTTTGCCCTGCGAAACCTCATGCCTCGTAGGGTCCGCTCTTGTCTTCTCAAAGACGCCCCTCCAGCGCTTCGTGGCCGCAGAGCAGAGCGCCCCAGGCTTCAGAGGCAGCTGCAACACCGTCTAACAGTGGGATAAGAGGCTAGTATACCACACATAGACGCCACTGCCCCGCCTCAACAGTTATTCCCCACCATTTGTCATCATGCCTCTTTGCCACTCGTCAATACGAGTGCCATGGCATCGAACATAATGAGCCGAAGCTCCGTGTGGAGCCTGGACGTGTTTTGTTTTATACGCTGCTGAAGGCAAAGGAGGTATTGGAAATGTATCACAAGCTGCAGGATTTTCCTCCATTGAATCAGGCTTTCACCATCTGAATTTGTAGAACAGCCAATAGGAACACGCCCTCTCTCTGAAATGACCTGTGGGCAAAGTCTCCCATCACGGGATAGATATTCTGAATCCTGAAAACGGCCAAGAGGAGGTTCAGAAGTAGAAGTTTTCTCCCCAGCTTTAATTATAACTTACATTTATACTTAAATTACGACAAAAATTAGCCAAGGCTGTGGCCTGAGCAGCCGTTTAGTCTGCTTTTGCCCCAGGCTCTGCAGCAGGGAGAGATAGCTGAGAAGAAAAATCCACAAATCAAACTAGTGTGACGGGTAATAATAGTCTGTAAGTGATATTCTACCTTAAATCCTTCACACCACTTACAGTGTACTCCTCTAAATGTATCGTTCAAACACGCTTCTCAAACCACTCCTGCAGCATTTCCATTTCTCCTATGTCCATGCGTATGATCATTTGGTGTAACAGGAGTCATGTAACAGATGACTCCTATGCTAACTTTAGTCCCTCCCAAATTGATCATCTTGTTGATAGTGCTGCAGGCTCACTACGAATAACACTCGACTCTATCGCCCCTCTAAAAAAGAAGATAATAAAACAGAGGAGGTTAGTTCCATGGTATAACCCGCAAACCCGCAAATTAAAACAAACATCGCGAAAACTTGAAAGGAATTGGCGTTCCACCAATCTGGAAGAATCACGTTTAGCCTGGCAAGTTAGTCTTAAAATTTATAGGAAGGCCCTCCGTAATGCCAGAGCAGCTTACTACTCATCATTAATAGAGGAAAATAAGAACAACCCCAGGTTTCTGTTCAGCACTGTAGCCAGGCTGACAGAGAGTCACAGCTCTGTTGAGCCATGTATTCCTATAGACCTCAGTAGTAATGACTTCATGAGCTTCTTTAAAGATAAAATTCTAACTATTAGAGAAAAATTCAGCACCTCCTGCCCTCAGTTGGTACTGACTTATCTTCAAACACAGGAACCTTAGAAACAACTGTAAAACCTGTACATTTAGACTGGTTTTCTCCCATCAACCTTAATCAACTAACTTCCATGATTTCCTCATCTAAGCCATCAACGTGTCTCTTAGACCCCGTCCCAACTAGGCTGCTTAAAGAAATTTTACCCTCAGTTAGCACTTATGTACTAGATATGATCAATCTGTCCTTATTTAAAGGCTATGTGCCACAGTCCTTTAAAGTAGCTGTAATTAAGCCTCTTCTTAAAAAGCCCACTCTTGATCCAGGGATTTTGTCAAATTATAGACCTATATCTAACCCTCCTTTTCTCTCTAAGGTCCTTGAGAAAGCAGTCGCCAATCAGTTGTGTGACTTTCTACACAACAACAAGCTGTTTGAGGATTTTCAGTCAGGATTTAGAGTGCATCATAGCACAGAGACAGCACTGGTGAAAGTTACAAATGACCTTCTAATTGCATCAGACAAAGGACTTGTCTCTGTACTTGTCTTACTAGATCTTAGTGCTGCATTCGATACCATTGACCATCAATTCAATTCAATTCAGTTTTATTTATATAGTGCCAAATCATAACAAAGTTATCTCAGGGCACTTTTTGAATAGAGCAAGTCTAGACCGACTCTTTATATTTACAGAGACCCAACAGTTCCCACCATGAGCAAGCACTATGCGACAGTGGCAAGGAAAAACTCCCTTTTAACAGGTAGAAACCTCGAGCAGAACCAGGCTCCAGGTGGGCGGTCATCTGCCTCGACCGGTTGGGTTGAAGGGGGAAGGGGGGAGCGGGAGAGAGAGAGCAGGAGGAAAGAGAACATACAGCAGCTCAATACAGCATAGATATGGTAATGGCATTGATGTTAACACCAGCGGAAACAACACTAGAGCAACATTATAATAGTAATACTAATAACAACAGCAACAACAGCAATAGCATCAGGGTGCAGAGCAGGAGCGGGGGCAGCGAGCGGCAACCCACAGACCCGAAACTCCACAGCTCCAGAGGCAGAAGCACCGCAGAAAGCAGCAGAACTGCAGAAAGCAGCAGATTGCAGAAAGCAACATCATTCTATTACAGAGACTAGAACATTTTATTGGCATTAAAAGGTACTGCACTAAGCTGGTTTAAATCCTATTTATCAGATCGTTATCAGTTTGTACACGTTAATGATGAATCCTCTATGCACGCCAAAGTTAGTCACGGAGTTCCACAAGGTTCTGTGCTTGGACCAATTCTATTTGCCTTGTATATGCTTCCTTTAGGCAATATTATTAGGAAGCACTCCATAAAATTTCATTGTTATGCAGATGATACCCAATTATATTTATCGATCAAGCCAGATGAAACCAATCAATTAGCTAAACTTCAAGCATGCCTTAAGGACATAAAAACCTGGATGACCTGCAATTTTCTGATGTTAAACTCAGACAAAACCGAAGTTATTGTACTTGGCCCCGAACACCTTCGAAACACATGATCTAAAGATATAGTTTCTCTAGATGGCATTGCCCTGGCCTCCAGCGAAACCGTAAGGAATCTTGGAGTTATCTTTGATCAGGATATGTCCTTTAACTCCTAAATAAAACAAACTTTTTTCATTTACGTAACATTGCAAAAATCAGGCACATCCTATCTCAAAAAGAGGCAGAAAAACTAGTCCATGCATTTGTTACGTCTAGGCTGGACTATTGCAACTCTCTATTATCAGGCTGCCCCAATAAATCCCTTAAGACTCTCCAGCTGATTCAGAATGCTGCGGCACGTTTACTGACAAGAACCAGAAAAAGAGAACATATTTCTCCAATTTTAGCTTCTCTACACTGGCTCCCTGTAAAATCCAGAATAGAATTTAAAATCCTTCTCCTCACCTTCAAAGCCCTAAATGGTCAGGCACCATCATATCTTAAAGAGCTCATAGTACCCTATTACCCCACTAGAGCACTGCGCTCCCAGAATGCAGGGTTCCTTGTGGTTCCTAGAGTCTCTAAAAGTAGAATGGGAGCCAGAGCCTTCAGCTATCAAGCTCCTCTCCTGTGGAACCAGATCCCAGTTTGTGTACGGGAGGCGGACAACCTCCTCACATTTAAGAGTAGGCTTAAGACTTTCCTCTTTGATAAAGCTTATAGTAGGGCTGACTCAGGTGACCCCTGAGCCCCCCCTTAGTTATGCTGCTATAGGCCTAGACTGCCGGGGGACTTCCTATGATGCACTGAGCTCCTTTCTCCTCCTCTTCCTCTCCATCTGTACGCCCTCATATCCCATCAATGCTTGTTATTAATTCAACTTCTTCCCGTAGTTGTGTGCTTTCTCTCCCTCTCTCTCTCTCCCTCCCCTTCTGTTGCTTTCTGCAGGTGTTTCTGCCTCCTGGAGCTGTGGAGTCTGGGTCTGTGGTTGCTGCCGCCTGCTGCCCCGTGCTCCTGCTCTGCACCCGCTGATGCTATTGCTGTTGTTGCTGTTATTAGTATTGCTATTATAATGTTGCTCTTAGTGTTGTTTCTGTTGGTGTTAACATCAATGCCATTACCATATCTATGCTGTATTGAGCTGCTGTATGTTCTCTTTCCTCCTGCTCCCCCCTCCCCCTTCAACCCAACCGGTCGAGGCAGATGACCGCCCACCCTTGAGCCTGTGTTCTGCTCGAGGTTTCTACCTGTTAAAGGGAGTTTTTCCTTGCCACTGTCGCATAGTGCTTGCTCATGGTGGGAACTGTTGGGTCTCTGTAAATATAAAGAGTCGGTCTAGACCTGCTCTATTCGAAAAAGTGCCCTGAGATAACTTTGTTATGATATGGCGCTATATAAATAAAACTGAATTGAATTGAATTGAATGTGTTTTTAACACATCATAACAATGGAGCTCTATGACACAGAGGAAGAAGATATATCAGGCTTTGGATACACACACACCACTTATTAGTAGGATACATTCACTGTTGGATTGGCTCTGTACATGGGATCTGTGAATCTTTCGAAAAACATACAATCACCAGACCAACATCATTCTTTGCCATTAAACAGGACTATCTGACTGTCAGTTTTAAGTGAAAAACTGATGAGCTCCTGTGAGAAAAATTATTTGTCCTAGTACATAGAATATTGCAGCTGCAGAAGCAGATTTGGAGCAGAGCCCGGGTGTACCGTCCCCCTCCATCAAACTATCTGGCTCAGTGGCTGAAGTTGTCCATCCATTAGGACATCTCCTCATTTGTTACGGCTCGTTTCTCCGGCAATCAAACCCCATTAGCCACTTAATGGGCCTCTGCATGAACTTAATGTACATACAGTACGGCACTCAGCAGATACTCAGCAGATAGTCAGAAAAATGCTCCAACCAGTTTGCTTTTCCTCTGAGAAAAATACACCAACCATAATAACTAACTTTTACAACAGTATGTCACACATTGATTTCTTCACCTTTACCATTAGCATAACAGCAGCTTAGTTTACCTTACCATGAGGTAAGGTTTTGTGATTAAGTTACTAATCAAGAGCAGAGGACTGGTAAATCCAACAGACAGCAAGTTATTTAGTAAATAGGTTAAAAAAATGAATTACAATTTAAACACATACTTTTTTCATTAAACTGTTTCTTCTAATAAAAATATTAGTAAACTCTAGAGTTTTGAATGAGACCAAAAACTTGACCCCTATTATGTTTTGGCCCAGTCTCAGCTTAGACCTGTCGCAGTTGACAGTGTAGGCAGCACGAAACAGGCAGACTGGTGCAGTTCAAGGATTTATTGTACATAAAGAAGCTTACAGGCAGGTGTTGGTAGGCAGACAGGTACAGATACAGGTGCTGGTTGACAAGCTGACAGGCAGGCAGATTCAGGTCCAGGAAAAGGAGCAACTAGGATGACCTGGCAAAGGAGCAAAGGATCTGTGCTGGTCCATGTAGTGAGTGACTGAAGAGGGAAGTGAGAACAGGGCTGTGTTTGAAATCACACACTAACGTATGCTCAGTATGGACTGTATACTGCCTACTAAATGAACGATTAAGCATGCCATTACCAGCAGACTGTTCACACTGATGTGACTGCATCACATGACTGTATCGATCACAGTATTACCAGTCCGAGCTACAGTTGAATGAAAATTGTTTATCTCAAATGTAACCTCTTCCACTCAATTCAATATTTTCCAGTATTATTTTAAGGCAAATTAAAATTATTAAATACTTTGCATTGTGGGGCAGTGGAGTATGTCCGGTAAGGTCATGCTGCATACTCAAAAAAACCCTACATACTCAGTTTGACATCATACTTAGTGAGCAGGTGAACGAGCAAGTCTGGTGAAAAAGTCTGAGGGCATCTGGTGGACAGGTAGGAGCTGGCAATTAATGGTTTTGAGGAAGTGGGGATGTGGCTGAAAGGATGGACAGAGAGGCTGAATGAGACATGACCAATTAAAGGGACTCTCCGGCAATTTAAAAGAATGTTCAAAATCAAAGCAGCAGAGGCCAAGATACCTTGATTTTTAGTCTCTAGCATGGATCAAGCTCCAAAAACACTGGATTCTATTTCCCATAATGCAACTCAATAGCATCTTTTTTTAGACCCTCACTGCCATGTAAATGTCCACTTCTTTGAAACTCCACAGCTCCATGTTGGCAGGTTTTCTGTTCTAAATTTGAAGTCTCCAACCCCAATCTGAGATAACGCTCATGACACATCACTATGACATCATCAGGGCTATTTTCTCTTTAGAAAGACTTTAGAAAGCTCCTCCAGAACCACAAAAGACAACTGTGATCAAGTATACAATGGAGGTTCACTTACAAGCTTTTTCTTAAGCTTTTGAATCATCTTCTTCAGCAAACAGAGCTAGCTGAGGTGTCAGCATGTGGCTGAAGTACTGTATGGAACTTTGGTCAAGTGGTCCTTTATAATAGTTCCAGCAGTTGTTGTTTTTACATTTGGTCTTTTGTATGGATTAAACAAACAAGATCTATTGTGTTAATTAGTGGTAGGCATGTGAAAATTTACAGAGAACACCCCCCCTCCCCCCATCCTTAAAAAATGGTGGCGGTTCTACAATTATCATAGGATGGTAAAATATTTTTTTATAGTTTTTGTTTAGTTTTTTATATTTTTTATATTTAAACCTATTTTAACCCCCTCATCAAAAGATTTAACCTCAGGGCTGTTCAGTGTTAGCCTGGCCATAAATCCGTGTATGCTGAAAAAAATGTAATAGTCTGTCAATTCCCTTCATTTGGTCTCGCATAGAAATGCAGGATAACTTTTTATAGTGCTGTAACAACATTATTTGTGTGACTATCTGCTTTGCGCAAGGCAGGCAAGTAGAGGCCAAGTGGGAAGCACGAGCGCAGAAAGACACAGCTAACATTACTGTCCTCACTGCCACCCTGACAAAATAGCTAATCGAATATCCAATTAACCGATGTAAACCCAGGGTTACTGGGGAATCACGTTACTACGAACCATGTAAACTCTTTAATCAAGCTATTATCAAAATGTGGTCATTCACAGTAATCAAAGTAATCACAGTAATCATAAGGATTAAAATTACTTGAAAAGCAGCCATTCATACAGCCAAGTGCTGCATGTGTCTAGACTAGCACTAACTTTGACAGCTGGCTAAGTTAACTAGCTTATTAACTTAGCAGATAAGCAAACACTTAGCGCAGGGTTTTCTGCCAGAACAGCTGTCAACACGGCGATAAGCATCGCGCACATATCGCGGACCAGATCAATTTAAGAGCCTATACTCATAGAATGGGGGTTACAGTACGTAACGTACACTCGCCTGTTTATCTCTGTTGCTGTCGCAGTGTTTTGGCCTGAGAAATGTTTGGACAGGGTGAGAGAGTGAGACTGAACGTGAAAGTGTGTGTCTCAGCGTGAGAGTTGGCAACACTGATCCTGACATACCTGAATAATATGTTCCAAAACAGTGTCGAGGCGATCTTCTTGTCAAGACGACTCAACTCGACCCCCCCCCCCCCCCACCCCCTTTTAATTTTTTTACGGTTCTGCATGATTCACGTGGGTGACATTTTCAGGTCGGAAAATCCAGAATTCCAGATTAATCCGGAAAAATCACATCCCTAAGTGGGCTTTAAACGGTGTTGGTAGGTGTATTTTTGAAGATTGGACAGAGCCAGACTAGCTGTGCTAAGCTAGACTAGCCACTTCCTGACTCCAGCTGTAACACACAAACATGAGATTAAACACAAGATCTTCTCATCACACTCTCAGAAAGAAAGCGAATAAGTGTATTTCCCAAAAATGTAATTGTTCCTTGATGATGAATTACTAAAGTGGTAAAAAATTCAATATTCAAGATGTAGCAAACTTTCAGCATCATTTCGGTCAGCACATGCTGACATGGTATCTGTGCTCAGTCAGTGACAAAGCAAAAACCTGCTGTGATGGCAATGAGAAATCCTTGGAATCAAATTTGGCAGTTAGCCTCATCAATACTGAGGGACGCCTCATTAGTGTTAGCCCTGGCAGAGCCATGGCTAGTGATCTGTTTACCTTGAGTCACCATCCTGTAATAAATCTAATTTCTCTCATGTAGCTTCAGCGGTGTTTGTTGTTTGATTGATTTCCTCTCTTATGCCACGTGGAACAAACTTTATAAATGTCATTATCATTAGGTTCGTATGTCTGCATTGCCAGTGTAATATTTTGTCACCTGCTTGTAAACATGGAAGACAGCAGACACAAGCAGCTCTGTTTTCAGTTGATTTTATGCCACAACTCTTTTCATGCTGAGCAGCATGCCGCTTTGTACCCTCAAGATGGGCTTCTGTCAGTATTTCTTGAGATCATTAGTCAGTGTGTCATATTTAGTTTCTACTGTGGCCCAAAGCACTGTGTAAAAGGAAAAGGGCAGTAAGAAATAATGAACTGAAATCTTGTATTGTGGGGTGGATTGCTTTCACACCTGCTATAAGGTGCATGAAGCAGACCTCAGACGCCTATTTGAATGAAAAAACCCACTTTTCTGTCCATGTTTGGACAGCAACTCTATCAAACACAGCTCACTGACCAACTGACCGATGGTGGGCGAGACTGGGGGAAATGAACTTGGCTTACCCTGAATTCCTGTCAGGAATGCAACATTGTGTTTCACCATAATTTCAGTGTCAGTTACCTAGGTAGCTACAGTATATAGCAGCGGCTGGGTACACCACATAGTGGCAGTCACTCGTCCATGCGAATGAGGTGTGGCTGGAAGCTTGGTGAAAGGAATGAAATGAATTGAAACTGTGGCATAATTTCACCGTTTTAAATTGTGGTGTGACTGGGCCTTAAAACAAGTGGGTAAGTGGGCACGGTCTCAGTTGTTTTAACCCTTGTGTAGTCTTAACATTCGCTAGACCCCTAAAATAAAGCAGCTTAATTGCATTTTAAACCCCAAATCTATTTTGATGAAGAAACAACCATCACAAACTTTGTGAATATCTGGGTTTTCCCTTTTCACAGTGCAGAAAGACTGCATTTAATCAGTGGACCCCACTCGTTTTTATTACAACACATGGGGGTTTTCTTCTTCATCTGAAGATGATGCATAGTAGGGCTGGGTGATATGGCCAGAAATGTTATCACAATTGTTTTTTTACATATCAGTCGAAATCGATAATTATCACGATGAAGGTCAAATCATTATTTCTTTCAAGTTCAAAGGCAGATTTTTGCTCCTGAGTGAAAGTTGAAGAAACCAGGTGGTTAATTGTGGTTTTAAACTATTCTTTATTGTCAGAACATGACAAACACTTCCCAAACAGTGGAACATTTCACAAATCTGAGGTACTGCAATTTCTTACTTTCTGCGTGTTCTAATGTGTGATATTGTTTCAAATCAGGTTTGTGGTGTTGTTCGTCTTAGCTGGGTCGTGTCTTCAGCACAGTTTGCTCTGTTTTTTATCAGACTGTAAATAGCCAAAATATCTCCAAACTAGTGAAGTTGAGTGAACTTTCTTGTCGACGATGGCTTCGTCCTATTCAAGCTGGTCATGGGCACTGCGTCTTCTTCTGTCGCTCATTTTGCATACTGGTTTGCTTATTCCACTCCAACTACAAGTCTGTTAGCCACTGTGTCTGTAAGCATACCTCTATTTCTTTGAAGTGATTGCTGTTCGTCTTCTTCTTCTTTTGTTTAATGGCAGGTAGCAACTAGCATTTAAGGTGCATTGGCCAGAGACAAGAATCGAATTGAGACTAGGTATCGATTTGGAAAATTCTCATTCTTCCTGTAAACCCCAGCTTGTTGTTTTTGAATTTCTGTTTGTGTACAGATTAAGCAAACCAGATACAACATGTTAATCAATGAGCTTTAGAGACATTGGTAGGCATATTTCTGAACTTTGGACAGAGCCAGGCAAGTTCTAAAATGGCCCAACTGGAGTCCAGGTCTGACTCGGACATCTGCTGATGTGAATTTTGGCTGTTCCAGACTCAGTCGGTCAGTCGAATCGAATTTGACTGTTCAATATTCAACTATTCGTTCCTTTTTTTCCATATAGACTATCAGACTGTTCTATAGACACACCTGTTCAAAAATCTGGCAGTTTAATAAAGATAGTCTGACTCGGACATCTGCTGATGTGAATTTTGGCTGTTCCAGACTCAAAACATACATACACATAAGATAACAATTAATTACCAAGATACAACATAAATGCATAATTATTATATAAATGTACATGAAAATAGCTTGCTGTCCCAGCTGTGACCGTCAGCACTGAAGAGAAACAGCAGTATGATGCAGCTGATGCAGTAGCAGTGTGTATCAGGGGCTAGGGATATTGAACAGGAGTCAGTGATGCCTCATTACCTTTTTCATCCCCCTCATCACGCCAGGAAAATCAGGTAAGAAGACATCAATTCTCATGTGAGCATATCAGTGTAGCAACAAGCTTGGCTGGGCTGCATGTTCACAGCTTTAATATTTCTTACATTTGGTAATGTTCACAGCAAACTTTCTTTTCTGCTCCTTACAAGCAAGATGTGCCATAAACTGCCCAGCACCAGGTATTAAAGGACAATTCTGGTTAATTAAAACCTAGGTCTTATTTTCATAGATTTGTCTATCATATCTATCCGTTATGACAACATTAAACTCACTGAGATCTGGAAACACAGAGATATCACTACAGTGATTAATGTAACAAGTGCTGTTGGCAAGTTTGATTCAAGACTTTCAAGAATCATCCCGTCTACTCAGTGAAGATGTCTGCGTCGTAGTTAGCACGCATTAGCTCGGAGACCTAACTTTTATATTATGTTGCTGTCACACCTGTTAATTATTTAATTCAGGTGTTTCAATCAGACCCCTTGCCACAGGTGTATAAAGTCAAGCACCTAGCCATGCAGTCTCCATTTGCAAACATTTGTGATGCAAAATGGGTCGTTCTGAAGAGCTCACTGACTTCAAGCGTGGTACTGTGATAGGATGCCACCTCTGCAATAAGACGGTTCATGAAATTTCATCCCTGCTGGATATTCCACGGTCAACTGTAAGTGATATTATTAGAAAGTGGAAGCGTTTAGGAACAACAGCAACTCAGCCACGAAGTGGAAGACCACGTGAAATCACAGAGTGGGGTCAACGACTGCTAAGGCGCATGGTGCGTAAAAGTCGCCAACGCTTTGCTGATTCCATAGCTGAAGAGTTCCGAACTTCCACTGGCATTAATGTGAGCACAAAAACTGTGCGGCGGGAGCTTCATGGAATGGGTTTCCATGGCCGAGCAGCTGCACGCAAGCCTTGCATCACCAAGTCCAATGCCAAGCGTCGGATGGAGTTGTGTAAAGCGTATCGTCACTGGACTGTGGAGCAGTGGAAACGTGTTCTGTGGAGTGACGAATCCCGCTTCTCTGTTTGGCAGTCAGATGGTCGAGTCTGGGTTTGGCAGATGCCGGGAGAACGTTACCTTCCTGACTGCATTGTGCCAACTGTGAAGTTTGGTGGAGGAGGGATAATGGTATGGGGCTGTTTTTCAGGGTTTGGGCTAGGCCCCTTATCTCCAGTGAAGGGCTATCTTAATGCTTCAGCATACCAAGACATTTTGGACAATGCTATGCTTCCAACTTTGTGGCAACAGTTTGGGGGAGGCCCTTTTCTGTTCCAACATGACTGTGCCCCAGCGCACAAAGCAAGGTCCATAAAGACATGGTTTGATGAGTTCAGTGTGGAAGAACTTGACTGGCCCACACAGAGCCCTGACCTCAACCCCATCGAGCACCTTTGGGATGAACTGGAACGGAGATTGCGAGCCAGGTCTTCTCGTCCAACATCAGTGCCTGACCTCATAAATGCCCACAGAAACACTCCAATATCTTGTGGAAAGCCTTCCAAGAAGAATGGAAGCTGTTATAGCTGCAAAAGGGGGACCAACTCCATATTAAAGTATATGTATTTGAATACAATGTCATTACAGTCCCTGTTGGTATAATGGTCAGGCATCCGAATACTTTTGTCCATATAGTGTATATTTGAATGGTTTGTATGATTTAAAGGGTTAAATAGCTTTATTGCTGATATTAATTCCCATTTGTTGTAATTATAGAACATATATTGCTATGTCTCTTTGTAGACCACAAACACACAGATGCAACCTCCTGCTAGTTGCATGTATGTCTGTCTACTGCACTTCCTGAAAAATAATAAATCCAGCTGAAGATCCTTTCTCCTGCTCTGCATCTTTGACTGGAATCATCTCCATGTCTGCCAACAAAAACCATTCAATTTTCCAAAGACCCCAGCCTTTATTATAGTAAAGTGTTTATTATTGTGTAGATAGTCACATTTGTGACCAAGGTGTGTGTGTGTGTGTGTATTTTGATTTTTAATATCATCATCATCACTATTTTGTACTCAGAAGCAGCAATATATCTTTAACACAAAAACCCATCTCAATTCTAGACTTTTACCATGTTTGAACTATTTTTAACATGTTCTGCCAAAGTTCAAATTCATTCCAAAAAATTTACAAGAAATCGTTTCCCATCAACTGTATTTGTATTACAAAAGAAATCCCTCACTTTTCACTAAATCAACTCCCCAATAAAATCCAGGATGGCAGTGATTGTAAAATATCAAATAAAACCATATTCATGGAAACGTGTGTGGAGTCTGATCAAAGGACACAAGAATTGCACAAGAATCAATTCATGTTCCCATATTCATCCTGTGTAGTATCAGTCAATAGTAAATATGCAAACAGACTGTATCATATCCATCATACTATATGAGGTTCATTACACAATAGGCAATATACAACTTTTAAAGGATGGCCTATATTTGCCTAATGTATGACTAACAGTTGAATAGTGAATTTTACATTCAGTCAATAACTAATGATCGATAAAAGTGATATTCTAAACACTCTATTTTGAAATGAATGGTTGAGTTGGAGCATCGAATGAGCTCAGTAGCCCAGGTATCATTGAGGTGATGTAATCACCTGCCATAAATCATACAGCACAGGTCAATGGGACCCTCGACTCCATTCAAGGCCTGAATTTCCATTTTAATTTTCTGCTCAGTGGAGTTGATGTATGCAGGGACACAGTGAGTAGCCAGGCTCATCACTCCCTTCTATTCATTATTAAATGACGATGACCTTTTTCCTTTCTGGATCTATGAAAACTAGACTCTCTCTCATGAGGAGACAGGTAGGTGTGGGTACACACAGTGACACCAGACACAATGAAGAGAGATGTCAAACATCATGTAGGGGGGATTTAGAATTCATTTCTTCAAGGTTTACTCATTTTGGTTTGAAAATTACTTATATGTGTTTACCTGCTCAGTAGTTGTAAACCTGGAGGATAAAGTCTAGTAAATAAAATTCACATACAGAATTCAGAAGCTTGGTGATGTAGACTACTACTACGGCTAGTTGGTGGGACTACTAGCAGGTGAGCTACCAGCTAACACAGCCAGTAACATGCTAGGACGTCATTCAATCCCCTCACAATAGCTCTCTGAGCTAGCTTGCTTGCTAACTGTCAGCAAGCTCATTAGCTGGGCCGCTATCGGGACAAGTTAAATTCAAAAGATGTGTTGGTACCATCGACTTCTGCGTCTGTCTAAAAACCATTAGAAAGCAGACAATGCAACACGGCTAACAAGCTACAATAGCCTCCTCTGTTATGCTGTACATTACAGTGATGTGTCAACACAGCCACCATATTGGTACAGGGAATTCACACAAAATCTGCCTACCCAGAGCCTGGTTCTGGTTCTGGTTCTGCTCAAGGTTTCTGCTTGTAAAAAGGGACTTTTTCCTTGCCACTGTCGCCTAGTGCTTGCTTATTGTGGGAGTTGTTGGGTCTCCATAAGTAATATTATACTTTTACAGTCTAGACCTGCTCTATGTGAAAAGAGCCCTGAGATAACTTCTGTTATGATTTGGCGCTATATAAATAAAATTGAACTGATTCAACAACTGAAGCTCATCTTTAAAGCTGGGGTAGGCAAAATCTGTGCAACCTATGCAAAACCTTCCGCCTCTCTCTCTGCTGCCTCGTATCACTCCGCTAAGCCCCTTCCACCAAACCCACAACTTTGACCGGCAGCAGAAGGACTCGGTATCCCTGCGAAACCATATCCCTTGTAGGGCTCTCTCTCCACGTCCTGAGCCTCACCGAGACAGCGGTCCCTTCCGCCGTGACTTGTTTTCTCAAAGACGCCCCTCCAGCGCTTCGCCGCCGCAGAGCAGAGCGCCCCAGGCTTCAGAGGCAGCTGTAACGCCGTCTAGTAGGTCTAGGTCTAGTAGGCTACACCACACACACACCACTGTCCCCCGTCAAAAGTTATTCCCCACTGTTTGTCAACCAGCCTCTTTGCCACTTGTCGTTACGAGCGCATTGAACGTAATGAGCCTGAAGCTCCGTGTGGAGCCGGGACGTGTTTTTTTGTATATACTATACCCCGCTGTAGGCAAAGGAGGTGTTGGAAATTCAGGATTTTGGCAGGATTTTCCACCATCCAGTCAGGTTTTCACCATCTGAAGGAACACGCACACACATCTGCTCTTGTAGCTTAGCCAATACGAACGCACCGTCTCTCCGAAATAACCTGTGATAGGCTAAAGTCTACTGTCATGGGCTAGATTTTCTGAAGCCTGAAAACAGAGGCAAGAGGGGGGGCTGAAGTAGAGGTCTGCTCTTAGACCACTTGAATTACAATATGTTGCACGGTTAATATGGCATTTTTGCCCAATGACGCCTACCCAACCTTTAAGCCCCATTCTTTCTGAGAGTTTAAAAACAAACTGAGCCATAATATTGGATCCCTTCAAAGCCACAAGTAGATTCAATGGAACTTCAACATCTGAAAGTGATAATAGGCAGCTGAAAATCTTTGCGTTGATTTGATATACTGCTGGAAAATCAAATCCACATAATAAACATTAAGCAAACGCTGACTTCATGAAAAGGATTATTTGAATTTTGTTGTTTCTTGTATTAAATCTCAAAGACATTCCTGGTTGCAAAGATAAAAAGCTAACTGTTCCTATGTGTTTCCAGTCTTTGTGCTAAGCTAGGCTAAACATGTCCTTGAGCTACATTTCTGTTCTGCTTTTAGAGATGAAGTTGATATCAATCTTCTCACCACCTTCTCCCCAAGATGTTCCTTTTTAAAAGTACAGTTCATAAGTAAAATGTAAACCAAAGGACACCATATAGGGTTGGTTGTATACAACCAAAAATCAAAACGCAGGATTGGAACATGCTAACCTCACTACTAAACATTTGCATGACCTTGGGGTTATGTCTAATTCCTGCAATATTGCTGCAAGACACTAAACTCTAGTTAATCTATTGTTTTGTGACAGTTTTGTTCTGTTAAGGGTTCCTTATTTTTTTGTATACACAGACAAACATTTTTTTATTTTATTTTTATGTTTAGTTCACAAATAAAATCCAGATTGTCCTTCTCAAACACAATCAACTTCAATTTTACAGTCTATGTGAATATACCTTTAATTTATATGGCCAAACAAACACTGAAGTTGCCATTAACATGATTCGGATAAGATAATATTAAGAATAACAGCAGACAATTTGCATTTAAATGTGTATGTTTGACCTTTCCACTCAGTATGGTTGTCCACCAGTGGGTCCAAATGTCACCAATGAGCTAAAGTTCAAGATAAAGAAGTGACATCTGTCTGTAATCTCAGTGACATTAGAATATTAGACATCCATGACAAAGTCAAACGCTAGTGGAATATTTACTGTACCATGCCACAGTCTGTTGGAGCTGATATGTGAGAGTGTAATGTGAGACATGATGCTGTGATGAAAGTGCAAAGATGATCTGAACGCACGATTTTGCGTTAATTTGTACATTAATGAGGAAAAATTAGTGAAATGTCTGTAGTGGCTCAAGGTTCAGTCAATATTAATATAAACATGAAAACAAGCATACTGACATACAAATGTGTCCTAATGAATGCTTATTACACGTCTTAATTAGCATGTTTTGTTTTACAGAATATGTGGGACAAAAGTCACTTCAAGTCTCCTTTGTTTTAAATATGGCTGTCTAATTGGTGTGTGAGCCTGAGGTGACTGTTGCATGTCATCTGATATCTGACTTTTTATGCTTTCCTGCAGCCTCAAGATACTGCACCTTAACTGTGCTGTTTATTAATTCTTTTCTCCCCTTTCTATATTCACTGTATTGGAAATTGGTATTATCTGTATATACCAATTTCAGACTGGTCAGTAATTTAAACACCTCTGTACAATGGAACATTTTCACATTGAGTGGTTAGATATTTGTTTAAAGGAGTCAATGTTGCATTGTGAAGAAGTGCTGAAACATATCTGCCATCTTGTGGTTATAATGTTTAGTACAGCAACAGTGTTACTTGGAGCTGCTGTCTGCCTTATTAATACTTAGAAAGGAAACATTCATTTTCATTGAATGAATACGTAATTGTTTATATTTAAACAAATGTGCTTTGCTTTCCATTTTGCTGAAAAGTTCAAGGAGATAGATAGATAGATAGATAGATAGATAGATAGATAGATAGATAGATAGATAGATAGATAGATAGATAGATAGATAAATCTAGCCTGTGACAGTAGACTTTAGCCTATCACAGGTTATTTCAGAGAGACCGTGCGTTTGTATTGGCTAAGCTACAAGAGCAGATGTGTGTGCTCTTGTAGCTTGTAGCCAATACGAACTGCCTAACCTACCTTTAAAAACTAAAAACAGCGCAAGAATAAGGATACTGCGGATGATATACATAAAATACAATTAAAGCACCATTTTACAGATAAAAAAAACATACATACAGTAGGCACATGACATCGTTTTCCTAATATCCAGTGTGCAACACCGTTTCAGTTGTGATCCATTCTTATACAGGAAACAACATTTCACATGGAATGGATTCACATAGGCATATGTGGTTTTCAGACATTGAAATGTAATATTTCACATTGCATTGGGGGGACGTGGACATGTGAACAATATGTCTGGTCCATTTTTAGTTATTATTGTTACTGTTGCATAGTTGCATGCAGTGCAGTCTTTTCAAATGAATCAAGTGATGGACAACCTATCTCAAACAAACTTAAATGGTCCGTTCACACAAAGAAACATTTTTCTAACATACCCCTAGCTTTGGTTTAATGTGCAGAGATAGCCGTGATAGGTGAATGGAATTTTGTTTGTGTTGCTAAAAGCATTGAAAAATTTAATTTGAAAAAGCTCAACAGCAATGTGTCTTAACAGAAAGTCTTCAGTAGAGAGGAATTCTGTTTGCCACCTAAAGAAAGATTTAAGCTTTCTGTAAGATCACACAACAGCAATGCCATAGATGTTTGGCTTTTGGGGTATAGTTTGGTGTTATAGAGAAATCAAGGAGTTTACCTTTGTACTGGTAAACTTGCTACAGTGTGTGTGTCCAGAAAATGATACAGGTGTCTGGATGTGGATACATTCCCTCTAAATAGCTGTAGTAATATACAGCTTTCTGTCTAGAAATGTAAAGAGAGAGAGAGAGAGACAGAGAGAGAGAGAGAGAGAGAGAGACTCAGAAGCAAGGATCAACCAAATTAGTGCTATGAAGTGTGACAAAAGTAAAGTTGTTTAATGTATTTGACTGAAGAGAATGTTATATATATAATATATAATTGATTACTTTAAAAAGAAATATTTCTGCTTTATCTGATAACTGGATGACAGTTCAAACACACCGATTAGTGAAAGAACCAAACAGCCACATCCCATTGGTTTAGTACAATTACGTCACAGCGCACTCGTTTAAATGGCGGAAGAGGCGGATCGTGGAGTGGCTAAATCTGTAAAGTAAATAGTAACGCTAGTTAAACATCTGCTGGTTTGCAGTATCGGAAAACTCGGTAACTGATAACGGCAAAATCAACAATTGGTAACTTACCTAGTAATTAATGCCGTATCTTTCACTTTCAAAGTCCACATTCACAGCTTATATTAAGTGGTAACGTTACCTTGTTAGCTAAAGTTACAGAAGCTAACCGAGCTCTAGAGTTGAAAATGCTTAACGTTACTTGGTTGCAGATATATGGAAGTAGCTTATCAACCTATCTTAATAGACCGTTTGTGGAGAAACTGCATATGAAATGTACCTAATTGATGACGAACTCCATTGAAAACGTGGCAGTTTAATGCTTTTTTAAATGAATTAAAAGTCTTGCTTGGTTGGCTACTTGTATGCCGAATTTACCAGAATAACCTCAAGATTCCTAAATGGTATAATTTCCCTAATTTGTACTTGTGTGTTGTTAACGACATTCAAGCAGCTTTAAATTGCCAGATTTTGAAATTGAGTTCTGCGTCGAATTTAGTCTGGACAGGAAAAAAACGTAACGCTACTCGGAACACTAACGCCCTGCACATTGTCTTATTTCCTGCAGTGGGGTGAAAAGATGGAACGGGTAAGTCAACGCTAACAAAATAACGTGTGTGTGTGTGTGTGTGTGTGTGTGTGCGCGCGCGCGCGCAGTAGTGGCAGCCCATCTCAGCTGTAGGAACTGCAGAAACCTGATCAGTAGGAGGCAACTCTTTAAACTAAGGCACTCAAGTCCTGCAATGATTACAGTGAGGCTGTGGAGCTACATTTGTGCTGAATAGAGGACCTTTAAGATCTGACATGGACAGCAGGACCACTCATTTTTTGCAATCAGGAAATAAGACATATGTTTATCTGTGGACTTGCAGGCAGTTCCAGGTAGAGCTCAGCTTTCTTCAACAGGTTCACATTGCTATGTGGTATTTTTCTGACAGGTCGCTTCTGTCTGTATTGCAGCAGGAGCAGGTCGAATGGGATGATGTGAATAAACTTCTGCAGCATCATGGTTTTAAGCCAGTGCATTTTGCTGATCCCTTAGAGAATAAGAGCCTTTCAGGTAAGAGTCAGTGGTTCCAATTTCTTGGCAAAATATCAATTTCTAAGTAAGATCCAGTTACATTGATAATGTGTTTGAAGGAAGTAACTCATGTTCTTAGATTTAAGTTATTGCTACATTGTGCAGAATATTAAAATCGTATTTTTCTTTTGGCTTGAAATGTTATCAAGTTTAGTAGCATTTTTGGCTCAGTGGTTTATTCTTGTCACAGTGATATTATAGTTTTAGGTAGCATTTGAAAATGATTGCTAATGCTTACTTTTGGCTTTGAGATTTGAGTGTAGTCCTGCTTATTAGTGAAGCCTCTGTCACGGGACTCTCCGTGTGTCCTCAGATCTGGTTCTGCTGGACAAGGAGTCAGCTGGTGAGATCAGGATGACTCTGAGGATGATGCTCACAGACTCAGAGAGGAGACAGGCCCTCGTTCAGGAGCTCATCAAGTCTAACAACCAACTCAAGTAAGTCCAACAGTTAAGCAGTCAGTCATTCCCTTTAGAAATGTAGATTTGTCTCCTAACAGAAAAGCATTCTACTAAGTACCAACATCCTGGACCAGTTGTTTCATTAGTCACTGCCCAAAGCAGCGACATGGTAATAAGGTTTTTAGAGGGTTTGGTCCTGTATGTTGTAGATCCTGATGAAGGCCTCCAGGATGCTTACTTCATTTGTCTTAAATGTAGCGTAGGGCTGAGCAGATCAGACATTTCTAGCAGTTGATAAGTTGGGGGGAAATTATTGATAAATATCAAAATTCTTTTGAAAATAATAAAAACATGACATTTATTGGGCTTTTCCATATGCAAATACAAACTTCAGATGTTCACATCCAGTGTTTTTCTTTTGTGGCAGTGAGGAGTGACAGAGCAAATAGTGAAAATACAAGAACACTGCGTAAAACAGTTAATGAATAAACTGAGGCCAAACGGACACCATGACAAACAGGAGGAGAAACTAAATTGCTTTGTTTGAGCTGGAGGAGGTTCATCTCTCAGAATAAAACCTCACACATTTGAATTGGAACAATCAGACATTAGCGAGTGTTATGTGAGGTACAAAGGCCCTACAATGGCAGTTAGTGTGGTTTGTTGCAACCATATTAGGATTCAGCATTATTATTCAGGAACCAGGTGTGGTTTCATATGTGTTCATGTATGTTCTTCATTTTTTATTGCTTTGAATAGGGCTTAAAAACACTTAAATGATGTAGCTGAACAGTTACTGGTAATATACTGTATCTTTTATTTCTGCATATTGTTGGATTCTGTTCTCATTACCACAAATAGCTGGCCAAACATGGACGACTTTACATCATTTTGAGATCTTTTAAGTGAAACTGCGATGAAGTTTATTAGCAGAATAAGATTAATCTACTTAAACAGCAGTAAATATCAAAAGGCAGAGTAGAGGCCAAGTGTTGGAATATAGAAACTAGCAGTATGTAGCAGACTCCATCATGTCATCCTCCTGGAATGTATGAAGAAAATTCAAATAACCCTAACAGTGGAAGCACAGCTGAGGGTCTTTCCCAGTGTATACATGCCTGCGGTGTGTATTACTGTTGGTGGTGACTGTTGCGTCCTTATCTGTTTAATATTGTATATGCAGTGTGTGTCGACCACCTGTCTTCCTGCCATCTAATCTCATCAGAGATACACCTCCTGAATCCTGTAGCTCAGTGCAGGTATGAGGTCTGCTGACTAATACTGGTCATATTTCTCCACAACATCTCCAGGGCAAAGAAATGCTGTAGTCATATTGTGTTACGTCAGCATTAGCAAATCACGTGTAGCGTCAGCCTCAACCAGATCTATATTTCAAAAAGACCTAAAAATTCACATTTTCCTTATGTTCCAATTATCAATTCACTGTTTCCTATTTAATCTACTTATATTGACAAATTGCTAGCTAGATCTCTACACTATGTTTGCACTGTGCAGGACTCGGTGAAAGGCATGGCTAAACCCACAGTCACATTTTAAAGTAAAACAATCTGTAATTCATGTTTACACCAGTTCCCCTCTCCTGTGCATTGAGTATCCTGCAGTTTGGTCGAGTCTGGGAATGAAACAGAACCAGCAAGCAATGAAAGACTTCAACTAGAAACTGTATGTAATGTGTCAAATCTAGGAAGATCACTATGTATCACTAATATCACTAACAGAAAGTCTTGGAGGTGTGGAGTTTGAAAAGTGTGGCAGACAGGCTCTGATGAATGATGCTATGAAGCTGCATCATGGGAAATGCAGGGTTCGACGTTAACCAAGGCTCTATGGCCTGTGGCCACAAAAAGTTACTTTGTTACTTTGTTACTTGTTATTACCGTCTATCCCTGAAATGGTTTTGGAGCTTGAGCCATACCAGGGACTAAACATCGGGATATCTCGGCCACTTTCTTTTTGAAGTCTCTTGTGAGTCCTCCATATTTATGAAAGCAGATTAGTACATCTCGGGAAGACTCCTTTAAACTGCTTAGTACTGAAAGTTTGCACCAAATGCTCAGTCTTGTTGACCTATTCTTTGGTCAGATATATTCTGATTTAAGTTATCATGTTGGTCATTATATGCGGATTTTGATGCAATAAATTAAATCACATCCCACCGATTTTCCCATAAAATGTCAAAATTATTGATGAATTTTGGTAGATCAAGTATTAGGTCTGTTATAGTTTGGTGAGCAGTTCTGGACCATACCCTTCCTTCTAAAGCATTCTGCAAGGAACCGTAGAATGCTTGGACTCCAGTCCCCTAAACCCTGAGAAGAATGAAGTAGGTGAAGAAGATGCACTTACTGCATTGTGGGAGTAAACCTCTCCTGTGTGTGTCTTTTTAGAGAGGAGGTTCATGAGCACATGAGTCGAGCGGCTCAGCACTCTCAGAGGGCCACAGAGCTGGAGGGGCTGCTGGACATGGTGAAGACCAGAGTCCAGGACCTGGAGGACCGCTACCTGGGCAAGGCTGTCCAGCAGCACAGCCACACACAACAACTACAGCAGGAAAAACAAGGAGCGCAGGTATGTCAGCAGACTTACAAGCCACCAAAGGCTGAGATGTGTTGCTCAGATTGCACACAAGTTTACATCAATGATTAATTATCTTGGGGAATTTATACATGAGTAAATAATTATCTGTTTAAGGATCACATAGCTTTTTAAAAAACAAAAAACGCCTTCACAAAATGGATTTCTCATGGGGATACTGAATGATTTTGTTTGCCATGAAAGTAGACTAATAGATATAATAGTGAATATTGTCCACCATCAGCTTCAGTCAGAGCATATCGTTTTCTCAGCGAGAAAAAAATCTTTAGTTTCATCTTTGTAGAAACGGTGTCAGGTTCTGGAGCAGCGGCTGTCTAAACAGAAGGAGGAAGCAGTGCAGCTTCAGAGAAAACTTTATTTCACCATCAAAGAAGAAGAGCGGCGATTGGCTCGACGGAGTCAGACTTTCCAGCACATCTGCAACAAAGTCAGCCAGCAGAACTCCCCAGCAGACCAGCAGTAAGAACACGACTGACAGTAGCCTCCAAAATGAACCATTAATAGTTATTCTCTGTACTGGCTTTAACATATGAACACATGTGAATTTAACAAAGATATCCATTCATTTGTAAGGATTGCTTCCATTAGGCTTTGGCAGCATGGAATATGTGAGGCCATTTTAAAGTTGGAACAGTTCAAACTGTTGAGTATTTCAAGAAATCCTATCTTAAGGTCCACTTACTAGCTTTTCCCACAGCTTTCAGCTGCATTGCAGTCTTCCTCAGACAGAACATGGTCTTTTTGATGAGTTGATTGCGACACTTCTCCTGGTTCTTGTCTCTGCAGGGTGTTGGATGTGATTGACTTCTATGAGACTAAAATGACTCAGCTGATGAATGAGCTCAGGTAACACATGCCTCCCAAGATGTCTTCTTGTCAAAGACTGACACACTTTAAAAAAGAATGCAGTGTCGTGTATTGTGGGTCTAGTTTATTACAAATGAATTACAACACATTGTCTTAAAACACTGACTTAATACATTGTTTATACTAATACTAATGTTTTTGAAATGTTGTTACGAGGCTGTAGTGGCAGGTTCACTGGAATGCTGCCTTTGTTGGCTCACTGAAGTCAGGATCAACCTGGCAGTATGTTTACAATGGCTGCATCTTGTCAGGCAGACTGTATTACGCCTGGACCACAGCGTCTACCTCTACCTGTGCGTGACGGCTGCCTCGCTAAACTGCTGTGGCTCGCAGCGTGTGGTGTCCACACAGACAGCGCTGCTGCTGCAGTTCTGTCTTTCTACATTGAGTTAGCCTTTGATAATGACCATCAGTAATAGAATGTTTCATTTCATTATACATTTCATTTATATTTAGTTTGGACAGAAAAGGGTAAGAGGCTTGTGCTCAATTGTGTTGAGTTAAAAAGAATATATTTTTTTCATGTCTGTGACATTGTACAGATATAGACATTGAGACTAGTGAAAGGTGTACTGTTGCTGGTTTGATGTCAGTTTGACTATCAACTGATCATTTTCACTGTCTATTTTTGCTGAGAACCACACCACGTGGAAAAACTGCTGCAGCCATGCTGCTCACGTGGGCTGTGTGGCTGCTGTGACCTGTTAGCTAGAGGTTCTGCAACGCACACGTGCTGCTTAGGTAGGCAGTGTAGCCTGGGCGTTAGTGACTAGTATGCTAGAGCAATGATTCCCAGCCTGGGGGATGAGACCCCAACAAGGGGGATACATTTAAGGGGTCACAGGATTATTATGGGGTAGGAAATAAGAAACCACATTTTCTGTACAAAATTATGCTAACTTATCTCTGACTCTTTTCTTTTGAAATAGCCTAGTTTTACCTCGTAAAGGCTCTAAAATGAATTCAAATGAAAGATGTGAGAAAATCAACTGAGCTTCTCACAACCCGTAGACATGCACTCTGTGATGAAGACTTTGTGTTAAGCACTAGAAATGGTTGGGAACATCTGTGCTGGATGAAAAAAGTACATGTGATTGGAGAACTCCCTCCTGGATGTACAGATATGTTATTATGGATCTTCTCATCTGACGATGGATATAGACACAAAATGTTAGCTCAAGAAATAGCTGTCATAAACCATATAGATCAGACCCTACAGTGGACACTGTTGCCTTTGCCTGTACTAAGCTCATTTCCATCCCAGATCTGTCAAAGGACAACCAGAAGGATCTCAAGTGGCTCATCAGACAAGAATCAAGAAGGCATCCAGCCACAGTACTCCATCTTTCAAAACCATTCTCAAGGTAACCTGCCAAACATTTATTCTTTTTCAGATTAGTTTTCCCTAAAGCAGCAGCTAACCCTCTTGCATTTCTTCCAAGGCATACCAAGAACAGCAAAAGGGAAGCAAACGTCAAATGGAAGAGCTACAGAGGGAGGTGGAGTACCTGAAGCAAGAGTTGGAGACAAGGTGGGTGTGTGTGTGTGTGTGTGTGTGAATGCATGTGCTATCATATCAGTATTCATGCTGACTGTCTTCCTCTGTGCAGGCCGACACTCAAAGAAGTGAAGATCTACAAACACAAACTCCGCCATTTGGAGGGGTTTTTTTTTTTGCTGAAACCCATGGAAGTTCCTTTTTAAAAAAACAAACAAAAGTGTCCTTTCTCCATTCACTCGTTTGTTTTTTGTCCAAGTTAAAAGTAAGAAAGACAACCATTCACTCAGGCAATATCCATTCTTGTTATCAGTTGCCTAGTAACATCATTCTTGCGACTCAACCACTTGAACGCCAAGCATATTGTTTATTGTGCATGTCAAAACGGAGAGTGCAGTAGCTCTGTGAGGAAGGCAAGCTATGCTTTAGCATACGGTACATCAAGTAACTGTACTGCAGGTAACTGTGATGGAAATCAGGAAGCTGGTTGACTGAAGAAGTTTCAGGAGACCTGGATGTCTTACATTTATCAAAGCTCGATCGAGGAGAATAGAGAACAGCAGTACAAGTAAACACTGTATTGCCACCCAAGTCTGAAGGTTACTCCATGGAGATGAGTATTTAACTCTATGCAGCTAGAGATGTGGGAAGATTTTATTGGGTATTGGATTCTAAACAATAAACTATGCTTACCTAAGTTAACGAAAGTCACGTTGTATGTTACTTCAAGCCTCCATCATTGCATGCCTTGGAGGACACAAAGAGGAGCCAGTATACCGATGTGGAGTCTGGAGCATAGCGCTGTCTATCGCTAATGACCTTTGTCTACTGGGAAATGGTGACAGTCTTATCAGGACAGCTGCGCCCTGACCAGTTATGTTCAGAGACAGAGAGCTGAACTATTTCTCTGAAAGAGACAGTATATGACCTAATACTTTCAGGTTTACAAATGCCTGAATGTAACCTGCGGAACGCCTGTGTCGTATTACCTTTAGCCTAAAGAAGGAAAATTCCTTCACAGTAACAAGCATTATCCAAAGAGTGAAGATGTACACTTCACACTAACGGTGCAATTGCTTATTATTCCTGTAGATTCATAATTGCTGAAATCAGTCTTTATTGTTTTTACAAACAATTTAGTTAGTATCCCGGTATTGATCTCATTAGAAGCATGCCACTCATGTACAGTACCAACCATCTTTGCAGACTGTCCAAAGAAGACAACACAGCCGAGGTCAGTGAGAACATCGGTGACCAAGCCAAGGAAGCCAGTCTGTGTGCTCACTATCACCATGTAAGCATATTGTTTGGTTCCACACAGTCTGGTAGGTTTTGTAGCTCAATATTTCTTCTTCTCACTGGGGTTCACTCCTTGTTGTACTAACTAACAGGATTTTTCTTTGCAATTTCTTCTCATGAATTCCAGTTGTTGAATGAGATCAGTACTGTCGTGACCAATCCCAACGCTCCCTTTCGACTGCACAGACAGAAACCCTCCTCTGTTGGTTTGGAGCTGGCTGGGTTTCAGACTCTCCTCCCCTCACTGGAGGTCTGGGCCCAGCAGCTCCACCTACTGAAGGTAAACGCCACCTGCCCACAGGCTTCAGACTAGTTGATGGGGAAACACTAGTATAAGAGAGCTTTGTGTAGTTTCTCACTGATCATTCACCAGGAGTCAGTCCTGATTAACCTGCTGTGAAGAGTCGAAGCTGAGGACGTTTCCCACATTTTCGACACTTGCTTTACTTTTTGACCTGACTAGAATTCTTGTATGTGTATGCTGGCAGGATCTGCAGCGGGGTTTAAATAAACTGACTGCCAGACTGATGCCCTGGCAGCCATCTGATGGGGGCCGTAATGCTGCAGAAGCAGTGAAGGTGGAGGACATGATGTTGCTGGTGGACACCATGCTGGAAAACACCTCGACTGACGATGAGAAGGTAGGACACTGCACTACTTTTGTACTACTTACTCAGGGTAGTGTTTTGGTGTTTTTTTAGTGGTGCAAAATTGTCCAGTGAAGCCTACTTCTTTAAAGCGTCTTTTCTGTGGTGTTGTTGGTCCTGCTAGGTGCTCAGGAGTCCAACACGATACACTCTGGGCTCCATGGTGTCTCATTTCCAGAAGCTGTTTGACGTGACCTCCCTCAGCGGAGTGTACCCACGTATGAACGAGGTCTACACCAGGCTGGGAGAGATGTCCAACACCATGAGGAATCTCCGAGATGTTCTGGAGCTAGGTAACCTACAGCTATGTGTTCTTCACTCAGTGCTGGAGATTTGTAGTTCTGATACAGTGGCCTAAACATGTTCAGTTGATGTTTGTGGTTTTGTGTCAGACAGCAGGGTTCCTCCTGGTGAGGTAGTGAACCAGGTGGCCAGCCTGGTTTCCTCCACTGAACACAGAGCTGGAATCCATAATCTGCTGGCAGATGTTGACATTGACAGGTTCACATATACAGAAATCACACATTTTGTTTGGAATATCAGACACGAGCAGCTGAAGCCCAGACCGCTCCTTCACTCTTTTTCACTCTCTCCTTGTGTTTTTTCAGAATCATTGTCAAAGTGAAGCAGCACGAGGAGTTCTTCCCTGCTTTCCATGCCCTCATTAAGGACATTTTACAGACTCTAGGTAAATATGACACAATAAACACACAACAGCTGTGTCATGGGCTACGTTTCGTTGCAGCGCTCTGGTCATAATAATGACGGTGTGGATTCAATTCCTGAGTGAATGAAAGGTGAACTTTGTTTGTATAAGAAGTGCTGAAAATTAATGTCTTGAATGTAGATGTATAAGGTGCAAAATACTACCAAAAAACTTTGACGTATCAAATACAACCATCATCATTTATTTTACAGCAAGAGAATAAGAAAAGATTTGAAGCATGCAGCTCATGTCAAAAATGTATGCATTTGACATGAACTACTATGAACAGATTGTTTCTAACACTGGTTCAGCAAGCTAAACCTGAAAACCTCCTTTATGAAAGACAACTTACTGAAAGAAGCCTGGTTTAACTGCTAATCTGCTTTCTGAAACATCCATCAGGTGTGGGTGAATATAGACAGGAAGCAGGTCCTGGATTTGACACCTGTGCTTTCCACTGTATGTGTGTTTTTGTGTGTGTGTTTTTGTGTGTTTCAGGAGTGAGTCACCTGCACGACATCCTTCCAGCTCTGAAGGCTTTGAAACAAACGGCACAATGACACATTGCATCAGATGAACCGAGTGCTGTGTGTTGTGAAATGTAATGATTGTGGAGTTGTTTTGAATAAAACTTTGGATGATAGAAGCTGAATATTGGATAAAGGACTGGCAGTGAAAATATATAAATATACTGGAAAACAAACAAAGACAGGAGCATATTTGAAAATAAACCTTTTTATTGGGAATAAAAACCATATAAAACAATTACCAGTACTTCATTTATTCTAATTCCAGGTCAAACTAAACCAGATTATTTCTCTCGGAACTAAAATCGAACCAGCTAAATCAACCTAATCTCAGCTAGTAGGAACAAACAACATGGAGTGGAAAGCTGACCTGAGATCACTTATCAAATCAAATGTATGGGAAATTGAAAATATGGTTAGTCTCTATTATTTTATCCCTGAGCTTATTCATATTATTTAGTAAGGTTGTGAGACTACCAGAAAGCTACCCAATTCTTTGATATGTCACCTAAATTATGCTTTTAATTAAACACTGATTTCACCTCTTAATTTGGAGAATATAGGTTTTCCACACTGCATTTCAGTACCCAACATATTTCTCCAAAAGTCAGACATATTTTGGAATCTTTTGAAACATTTGCATCTCCAGTAGATGGCAGCAGTCTTAAAGGGGCTGAAGAGGTGAGTAAAAAGCAGATCACTGTTGTAGCATGATTATTGCTGTTTTAAATAATGCTGTGAGCACCACAAACAAACACTGTTGAGGTGGTAGCAGAAATATCAGAGACAGACATCTAAAAACAAAACAATCTTAGAGATACCACTCCAGTAATGTAGAAAATATGTTTTGAAATTTGGTGAACCAACCCCTTTAAAGTGTCTACTGAAGTCAAGGTTAATTTGTTTGACACGGGGTTGCACAATGAATTGTAAGTTGTAGCCCCTTCACACTACACATACATGGATCATATATAGGAATATTTGAATAGAATAAAATAAAACTATATAGTTACTTATATACATATATACCTATACATGTATACACAAAGTATGTACAGTATGCAAAAAGAAAGACTTATAGTGGGAATGAGGGTTGTGCAAAATCAGCATAACAAAGTTCCATGTCATTTATTTATGGTACAATGAGGTGGAGTTGAAGAGTCTCAGTCTGAGTAAAGAAGCTGCTCTGTGGTCTGGTGGTATGGCAGCGGAACCTTCTGTATCGCTTGCCAGATGGCAGCAGGGTGAATAGGCTGTGGCTGTAGTGAGTATAGTCTTTTAGTATCCTTCCGGCTCTGCGCAGGCACCTCACCTCTGCGATATCACTGATGCTCTGTAGGTGGGTACCAGTTATGTTCTGGGCAGTTTTAATTATCCGATGCAGAGTCCTCCTGTCCTGGGCAATACATATCCCATGCCAGTTTGTAATGTTTCAAGTAGGATGCTTTCTATTGCTCCTCTGTAAAATCAGCTCCTTGATTTTGCTGATAGTGAGCAGTAGGTTGTTCTTTATGCACCACTCTGCAAGATTGTTGATTTCTTCATGATTTGAATTCTCATTGTTGTTTGAAATCTAATCACTTATAGATCACCTTTTGTGACAGTAGATGAAAATATAAACCTGGTTAATAAATGTGTCTGCGGTCAGCCAGAGCTGCTTGCTTATAAAAGCAGTGTGCTTATAAAAGCACAGTTCTTCCAGTGACGTGCGGTGAGGTTCATGACTGGTGAGGCACTGACTCCTCTGGAGTCGGGTGTAAAAATATATGAACCCAAAATAGAAGCTTATATTTCAATTTTGACCTTAATTGAGACATTTAGTTGTTTTAAAAGCTTTTAATTATGCTTTAATCAATTCCACACTGTTCAACAATACGATAGCAAGAAAAACAAAAGAATATTTAATATAAGGTCAAAGTCGATTCCCCATTGTGCCTATGGGGCTCAGCACTGCCCCCTATCAGTGCGGCACGGTGCTTTCTGCCTCACCCTGTGCATTTTCACTGCGCATTTATGGCCGATCAGAAAGACTAAATATGTCACACACATTCATTAAATATATTAGACAGACTGTGGAACGTCTGCATGTATAGTACATGTGTAATCAAACATGTATATTGGCGATATAAAGAGAGACAGCAATGGGCATGCACCAACTGCCTGCGTCAGTCAGTGTGTGTAGCACAGCGCCGTCAGGTGAGGCGCAGGTCATCGCTGCCTCACCTCGCCCTTCTCCCATGGATTTGAACAGGAAATGCGTAAATTTAGCGATTTTGACCATAGAAATGTTGAAATCATACAGAAAACAAATTTAAAGAACAGTCAAGTGGACAAATTGATTTTCTCTTATCATTGTTAGTATTGTTAGTTTTTTTTATAACAGGTGAGGCACTGCCTCACCTGCCTCCCCTGACTGCACGTCACTGAGTTTTTCAGGGACATTACAGCACTATAAAGCATACTTCACATTACTAAGCAACATTTTCTAAAGCCTGCTGTGTTTATTAAGATTTTTTATTGTATGTCCTACTTGCAGGCAGCTACAACTTTTCTCAATCATCTTCTATAGTAAACATGCAGGGACTTAACACTTGCTTGAGTTAGTAATCCATCAAAGTTAACATGTCTGTCTACTTGATTCTTTTTCCTTTCTCTTGAGAATGAGTATAGTTCTGGATTCAGCAGAGGAATCTGTTGTTTTTTTTATAATCACATGCTACACTTAAGAGATACTTACTGGAAGACACTGATTTCTCTACATTTGTACCAAAAGGGAACTAATGTCACTTATTAAACACGTTTGGATTTGAAAGTACAAGAGTACTCTGTAATCCAGGACTTTACACTTAAAATGAAACAGTGACTATGAGCGCTGACTCTCAGCTTTCATTTGAGGGAGTTTACAACCACATCCTATGAACCACATAGAAACTGAAGCCCTTTTAATGCCCCTCCCCAAGGGTAAAAAGGGCTGCAACTGCTACACTTTTAATCCACTATGGATGTGAACACCCCTACACATCCATGAAGCTGAACCACTTTAACCACATAGTGACTGTTTCATTGAAGAGCCATTTATTTAAAGAGCCAAAGTATCGCAGAACATATCACTGTCCGCACTACAGTATGTCAGCCTTTAAACTGGCCCCTCTCAACAAAGTACTGCCTCTAAGGAGCAGGGTTGTCAATTTTTGGACTTTTCTGAAACAGACAAAAGATATTTTGTTAAGTTATATTATTAAGCTATTTGTCACTTAAACATAACAATTCAAATTGTTTCATTAAAAAAATAAATTATTGTTTTGTATCCGTTTGAGCTACATTTTCTATGTCAAAAACAGAGGAAATGTTTTCCTTTTATCCTCTGTACTGTCTTATCATGTATTTTATATGTTGCATTGCAATCCATTATCTTTATCCACCTAAGTAATGAATTGCCAAAATGGATAAATTGCATTGAACTGAAATCCAGTGCTTTCAGAAAGTATTCAGACCCCTTCACTTTTTCACATTTTGTTATGTTGCAGCCCTATGCTGAAATCGTTTAAATTCATTTCCCCCCCTCATCAATCTTCTCTCAATACCCCATAATCACAAGCAAAAACTGGATTTTAACTGAAATATCACAAGAGTGTCTGGGCTACGCGAGGACATTCACAGAGTTGTCCCTAAGCCAGTCCTGCGTTGTCTTGGCTGTGTGCTGAGGGTCATTGTCCTGCCGGAAGGTGACCCTTCGGCCCAGTCTGAGGTTCTGAGCGCTCTGGACCAGGTTTTGAATATCTCTGTATTTTGCTCCGTTCAGCTTTCCCTCCACCCTGACCATTCGGATTGTTCCAAACTTCTTCCATTTAAGAATTATGGAGACCACTGTGCTCTTGGGAACCTTCATTGCAGCAGAAATGTTTTGTAGACTTCTCCAGATCTGCGCCTTGACACAATCCTGTCTCTGCAGGCAGTTCCTTCGACCTCATAGCTTGCTTTTTGCTCTGATATGCATCGTCAGCTGTGAGAGCTTATATAGACAGGCGTGTGACTTTCCAAATCATGTCCAATCAATTGAATTTACCACAGGTGGACTCTAATTAAGGTGTAGAAACATCTCAAAGATGATCAAATGATATTAGCATAAGGCTGCAACATAACAAAATGTGAAAAAACTGATGGAGTCTGAATACTTTCTGAATGTACTGTAAATAAATAAATAAAATCCAAACAGGCTATATTAAATTAATAAATAAAAGATTCAATCATTTGTATTATTTGTCCATTGTCAGTTGTCACTGAATGCAGCATCAGCATCTGAGGGGTGTACTACGAAGTGAGATTAATGGGTTAGCGAGGTATGTTGAGCCTAAAGCCAGAGTTTTCAATGTCGCAAAGGTGGCTTTCCTTTAACCTCGCCATGGTAATTTATGCTCCAGAGTAGGTCAGGTGAATCTGCTGTTGTAAATCTGCTTTCTTAGATTTACAATGAAAGAGTGTTGATATAATTATGACTTTAGAAGAGAACATGTTATTGTAAAATCACTATGATCAGTTGGTGTAATTATCACAATTATTTTTTCACAAGAGTTACCTATACATGATAAAATAAAAAAAAAAATAAAAACAGTTTGTAAACTAAAAAGAACCAAACCAAAGTTAGTTTGAGATAGTATGAGCAAAAAGAAATAAACTTAACTAAAAGATTCTGACTATTAAAAGACCAATGGAGCCAGAACAATCACATTTGACATGAAAACGGGAATTTGTCACTTGAACACTAAAACTTCAGATTAAATGATTAACTGCAGAACTCACTTTGCAGAACATTGTTCATTCAATAGCTGCTTTTTAAGAGATTTTGTAAGGGTTGCACATCCACTGGAAACCCCCACCAACCATGCACCAACATCACTTGTAGTCTGACCACATTCACTGGTAACATCTAATTTTAACAGTGATGATTGTGTGGAAACATTGTGAAGCACAATGTAGAACAAAATGACCCCCCTAACAATGCAGGAATACACATAAAATGACACTTATGTCCATAAACCTACTGGTTTCAACTCTCTCCTCATTTTGCCTTTATTTCAAAATAAGAGAGCACTGTTACCTGGATGACCTGCAATTTTCTGATGTTAAATAACCGAAGTTATTGTACTTGGCCCCGAACACCTTCGAAACACATTATCTAAAGATATAGTTTCTCTAGATGGCATTGCCCTGGCCTCCAGCGAAACCGTAAGGAATCTTGGAGTTATCTTTGATCAGGATATGTCCTTTAACTCCCACATAAAACAAACTTCAAGAACTGCCTTTTTTCATTTACGTAACATTGCAAAAATCAGGCACATCCTATCTCAAACAGATGCAGAAAAACTAGTCCATGCATTTGTTACGTCTAGGCTGGACTATTGCAACTCTCTATTATCAGGCTGCCCCAATAAATCCCTTAAGACTCTCCAGCTGATTCAGAATGCTGCGGCACGTTTACTGACAAGAACCAGAAAAAGAGAACATATTTCTCCAATTTTAGCTTCTCTACACTGGCTCCCTGTAAAATCCAGAATAGAATTTAAAATCCTTCTCCTCACCTTCAAAGCCCTAAATGGTCAGGCACCATCATATCTTAAAGAGCTCATAGTACCCTATTGCCCCACTAGAGCACTGCGCTCCCAGAATGCAGGGTTCCTTGTGGTTCCTAGAGTATCTAAAAGTAGAATGGGAGCCAGAGCCTTCAGCTATTAAGCTCCTCTCCTGTGGAACCAGATCCCAGTTTGTGTACGGGAGGCGGACAACCTCCTCACATTTAAGAGTAGGCTTAAGACTTTCCTCTTTGATAAAGCTTATAGTAGGGCTGACTCAGGTGACCCCTGAGCCCCCCCTTAGTTATGCTGCTATAGGCCTAGACTGCCGGGGGACTTCCTATGATGCACTGAGCTCCTTTCTCCTCCTCTTCCTCTCCATCTGTACGCCCTCATATCCCATCAATGCTTGTTATTAATTTACTTAACTTCTTCCCGTAGTTGTGTGCTTTCTCTCCTCTCTCTCTCTCTCTCTCTCTCTCTCCCCTTCTGTTGCTTTCTGCAGGTATTTCTGCCTCTGGAGCTGTTGAGTCTGGGTCTGTGGTTGCTGCCGCCTGCTGCCCCCGTGCTCCTGCTCTGCACCCGCTGCTGCTATTGCTGTTGTTGCTGTTGTTATTAGTATTGCTATTATAATGTTGCTCTTAGTGTTGTTTCCGTTGGTGTTAACATCAATGCCATTACCATATCTATGCTGTATTGTGCTGCTGTATGTTCTCTTTCCTCCTGCTCTCTCTCTCCCGCTCCCCCCTTCCCCCTTCAACCCAACCGGTCGAGGCAGATGACCGCCCACCTTGAGCCTGGTTCTGCTCGAGGTTTCTACCTGTTAAAAGGGAGTTTTTCCTTGCCACTGTCGCATAGTGCTTGCTCATGGTGGGAACTGTTGGGTCTCTGTAAATATAAAGAGTCGGTCTAGACCTGCTCTATTCGAAAAAGTGCCCTGAGATAACTTTGTTATGATATGGCGCTATATAAATAAAAACTGAATTGAATTGTTATACAAGAGAACGCCATCTAGAATTAACAAATCATTTCTCAAACTGCTTTCAAAGAACCAATTTACCCGTATTGGTCCCAGGCTCTGTTCTTCAAACGTGGCGTAACTTATTCCAGCTAACATGCTGTTATCAGGCTAAGATAATCATCTTTATTCTCATTCAGCTAGTAGGTAAAGTAAAAGGCTACATTTAACTCTGATAGTTTGGAGATAAATAATAATAAATAAAACTGCTACAATGAAATAAAAATACAAACAAAATGAATTACCATTTCATAATATCACACTACGGAAGCCGAGAACGGCCGTGCTTGCAATTATTTTTTTTAACGCTTTGTTATCTCGAGATCACGAGTTAATTATTCCGTTATCTCGAGAAAACGGTCTTTGTTATCTCGAGATCACGAGTTAATTACACACCTGATTTCAGCCTTCAAGATCACTGTCATGACTGTCGCAGAGGATTCATAACTGAACAGAGGACTGATCTGAATGTTATCTCTGACAGAAAGACACAATGCAATTTATGCCTGTGTTAGACCTTGACTGAAGTACAGTCTGATGCGTTGATAAATAATGGGTAGGCCTACTCCTTGGTCAATTTTTTCCCCCGTTTAACTCAGTTGCCGTCAAGACGTCATCTAAGCATGCTGGCATGGCACTCCTGATCACTGATTAACAATAAGAGGAAACGGCCTTTTGTTTTCTCGAGATAACGGCATTAAAAAATATAATTGCAAGCACAGCCGTTCTCGGCTTCCTTAATCACACTTTCCTGGTTATCTTTTATATTTTGTCTGTAGTTCTTTTATATGATTATTTATTTCATAATGTCTTATCTATTTATTAAATACATTTTGAACACTTGGGGGGTTCCATATGATATATGCAGAATAAAACCCAGGTGTAGATTTATAGTGGAAAACCTAGATGTGTGGTGCTTTAAAGTGAGTCCAGGCCAAGTGATTCACCTTGGCCCCTTATCATAACCCATCAGACTTGGGACTTCTTGAAAAGTCTGTATTACCTAGAATACTTGACATGATCTGACACATCCTTTCTCTTGAACTGAAATGACAGTGAAACATTAATCTACCTCTTGTACAGTTTTGAGCAAAGTTGCTGACTCAGGCCCGTTGCCCGTGACTCATGCCAGACATGTTCAGTCATGTTGTGCAACCCAGCAACCAGTCCATGTTTCCCATAACAAACAGTACATGCATGATTCATTAAAAACAAATGAATAACCTGAGACAATATTTTTTTGATCTACAGGAGCATTCTCCATCGATTTCTTCAAGTAGCAAGTGGCACTATTCACCAACAGGTGGTGTCAATGCAAAGCTGTTAATGCCACTGAGAACCACTTTAGAAGGGACAAAACAAAGCAAGTTAGTAATGTATTATTACTATCTCATTTTTTCTAACACAATCATGTTGAAAAGTGTACATAATTTAAAATAAATTTAATTCTTTAGAAGTGTATAGCAACAACAATGACGTTTTAACCATTCAATCCCCCACAGATGACATGGTACGGTCCGCAAGTGTCAGTTTCCTGCACTTGGTTGCTAGGAGGCGGAGAACGCCTGAAGGCTAGACATAAAACGCAGGGAAAAGCTTCACACTTCAACATTAACGGTTCTACTGTATGCATTTCTTTACCGAGGGATAATTCGGTGGATAATTCGGTATGGGACGGTACGGCAAAGAAGCATGTTTACATGTTGTTTTGCTCCTTTAACCGTTAATGTCCCGCCGCTACAGCGTATTATAACTTTTAAGTGTCGTATTTATAATTGTTTACAATGGCTGCCGAGTGTACTCGTGAGGCAATTCTGGACTTTCTGAAAGAGAAAGGGGGCAAAGTGAAAAACACGGATTTAATTGAGCAGTTTAAGGCTATATTCCCGGAGGAGACGGAGAAGAAGGCGGCTGTCCGTGAGAGATTTAAAAACTACGTCGACAACATTGCTTTTGTAAAAACTGAGAGTGGAGTTAAATATGTCTGCCTGAAGAAAAAGTTTCGCGGTTCAGTGAAGGAACAGCATAGCTCGAGTGTCAGCAATGGGACAGACACGGGACCAGTACACGTTTTAAATCAAGAGAAACTCATTCACCGTTATCCCGCAGGTTCAGAGCGAGCAGACAGCAGGCAGGTTAACGTTAGTGGTAACGGTAATGACGGAGTGGAGGATCCAGCCGCAGGTGGTGAAGTGCAACAACAAATACTACCTAGCTCAGGTTACGGAAATGACAGCCAGGTGAGACTTCCGCATGATTTCCCCTCTGAAACCATTTCGCCGGACAAAACAGACGACAAAAGTAAGTGTCATGAGTTTGTTTGTATAGTGGAGGAGGTGGGCAGCAGCTCAGGTGAGATGGGAAACAGAGGAAGCTTTCGACGAGAGAAGAGGGAGTCAAAGAATGAGCTGGATAGAAAAGTGCCTGACAAACCAGAGATTGCAGTGATTGCAGCTTCGCCTCTTCCTGCAGAGGGATCTATGTTCACGCTGCCTGGGCCTGTACAAACCGGTACTACAGGACAGGTAGACACAGCTACTGCTCGACTCAATCCCAGAGACAGACAGGTTGAGACTGAGTCCCTATCCCTACAAGGCCTGAAGGAAACAGAGCAGATTAATGTGGTGACCAGGCGCCGAAACTCAAAAGGGTCCCAGCACAGATCCAGACAGCCGCAGTCAGACGAAGAGGAGGATGAAGGGCAGTTGGATACACATAGTTTGTCTGGTAGTGAAGGAAACGGCACCCCAAAAGGCAGCCGCAAACATTTTATCAAGGTCATGATGAACAGTTCCCCCCAGGTGAGGCGTAGCATGTTACGTAACTCAGTTTACCTGTCCTCGAGGAGTGACAGTGACTCAGCTTCCTTGGTTTCCTCCAACCTGGATGACGACAGGACCTCAGTCACTCTGGACCCGCTGGAACATGAGTGGATGATGTGTGCTTCAGATGGGGAGTGGAGCAGCTTGTACAGCCTCCTTGCCACAGAGCCCAGCCTCATCCTGAGGAAGGATTTCGTCACTGGTTTCACCTGCCTGCACTGGGCAGCCAAGCATGGCAAGCCTGAGCTGATAGCCCTAATTATCAACTTTGCCAAACAGCACAATATTCCCATCAGTGTTGATGTTCGATCCAACACCGGCTACACGCCGTTGCACATAGCTGCCATGCACAACCACATGGAGGTGGTGAAGCTCCTGGTGGGCGCCTACAGCGCAGATGTGGAGATCAGAGACTACGGTGGGAGGAAGGCATGCCAGTACCTCACTGACAATGTGAGTGTGGACATCCGTGACATCATAGGAGCATATGAGTGTTCTGACTCAGAGGACTCAGACCGCAGGGATGGAGGCCGCTGGAGGTTCTCCAAGGTTCTCCAGTCTAACCTGAAGCCCCTCAGGCTCCTCAACTCCAATGACTGTGACTCTGTGGACAGGGAGGTTGGACCCAGAGAGAAACCCCTCAGGAGGAAGTCTTCACTCAGCAGGATGAAGCCCAAACTGCAGAGGCTCCGCTTGAGGACGTCACAGATTGTCCACAGCACGTCGTTCCGTGACACCAAGGAGCTGGAGGGGTCTGGGAAGGGTTCCTTTAAGTCCAGACCGAAGACACATTTCTTTGGGTGAGATCAGTACTGATACAGGACAGGAAATGGTGTACAGGGATGTCGACAGTTAAAGCACAGAATGTTTGCAGAAATGTGGCAGAAGACACTTTTTACATTGCACTGAAAGACTGGTTTTGTTTGGAACTTGGGTTCAATATTTGTGGTCTTTTGTTTATATGTGTATGTGTATGTGTGTGTGTGTGTGTGTGTGTGTATGTATATATATATATATATATATATATATATATATATATATATATATATATTAAATGCAGTTAGGCTCTTTAGCACCACAATGAATCGGTATTAATTTGCAGTTTTCCTCTTTCAATTCATTTTCTTTATGATATAAATGGTTTTTCACTACAGAAGCAGCGCAGTAAGAACTTTCTGGTGATATACTGTATATGACAAATTTTTGGCTCCATGATCTACCACAAATGCACATTGTGTTACAATATTGATCAGTTTGATAACCTAGATTAGATGTTCAAACACAGTGTAGATGGTGACATTCCTTGTGATGTGACTACAGGGCAGCCTGCTTCTCTTTATCCATGCACAGCTGACACTAAAGCCTATTGACCTTGAGTCTGTAATCTGGAACACTGCAGGCAGATTTCTGTGAGGCCAGTCGGCCTGGCTGGCCTCACAGTGGTATTAAGAGAAAAGTTCTGGTCTTGGGTAATTTTACTTTTCATACTTTACAGGGCCAGAATTGTAATGTGGTAACTCATGTCACCAACATTTGAGGGTAAAATAAAGTAGCAAGCCTCCCCTGGAATTCCTTAAGCCATCTGGAGAGGGCTGAATCCAAGAAACTGGATAAATCCTCTGGTTAAGGAACTGCACAGCACTGAAGTTTACAAATGGTTTACTTAACAGGAACGTAGCAGAATGTACACTATTTTACAAGTTGTTTAATAAATGTATTGCATGAGATGGGTGGATGGAATCGACTGGAAAAACAACATTATCAAACCAGCATAAAAGGACAGTTTTATAGCATGGAAACACTTTGTCTTAAGTATAGAAAGTAATCAAATTATACGTTAGTAAGCCTGTGACACAGCAGGGTTATGACTCACACATGAAACACAAATTCATTTAATCCACAACATGCTGCTTCATGCTGCTTGCTCATGGTAGAAATTGTTGGGTCTCTGTAAAGAGTCGGTCCAGACCTGCTCTATATGAAAATGTGCCCTGAGATAACTTTGTTATGATATGGCGCTATAGAAATAAAACTGAATTGAATTGAATTCATGTCAGAGCTTGACCTACTGGACAAGCTCTGCATGTCAAGCTGTGTTAAGGTTCCTAACTAGAGGCCTGTGGAGATGAAGGTCAATTCCTTACATTTCTGGGAAGACTTTATCAAAGGTACATTTAATAATGATGTCCTATATGTCCAGTGATGGTTTGTCAATGTTGCAGATTTCACAGTGGATCATCTTGCTTGTTTCCATATGAGGAATCCAAGACTGTCTCTCTGTTACTATGCTAGCCAGTCCCTTTGCTGTGTAGAAGTAATTATACAGCACTCTTCATTCATTCATACACCATTTTGACTGAGGATGTAATATCCTTAAATTTGCCCTGAAATGATTGACTTCACACTTAAAACTGATAATTAATGTTGTCTCCAGTAGAACCCAATTGATAAATTGGCGGGGGCCTATATATTGGCTGATATTAGCTTATATATCAGTATTGGTCAGCTGATAAGTAAGAGTAAATTTCAGTAGAGAAATATCAACCCTGTTTGAGGTCAAAACAGGGTTTCTATTACATAGTTTGTCCACTGACACTAATAAAATGTCCCACTCAGAAGCTTGGTCACAATTCTTTAAAAAAAACAAATTTAAGGGATGCTTGTCAAAAATTTTCTGTTAAAAAATGTACATCAGTCGATATATCATTATCAGACTTTTTAAAACTCAATTATCCATATCGGTTTGAGATCAAAACTCCTTTATCAGTCGGGCTATAATTTCCATTTTAACTTTAGGGTTACAGCAACATTGTTTATTTGTATTTTATTTGTGTAGTTCAGTAGTTTACAGGCCTCGGTATATGGAAGCCCATTCCTGCCAGGTATTTAAATCAGTAGATGTAAAGTCTGGAATGGTCAAACCCCAAAATTTGCATTTGAGTATATTCTTATTACAGGATGAATCAGTATCTAGTATCTCATAATTTTGACAAACACATGACTTATCTTACAAGATAGTGTCTTAGAATTATGACTTACCAAGTCATCATTTTTGAAACAGTCATAATTTAGAGATAACTCATGACAATTCATATTTTCATCATTCCTAACTTTTCATCTATTTGTTTATTTGGTGGCATTAAGCTTCCACACTGAGCTTTCTTCTTCAGGTATGGAAGCTAAGTGATGCTTAAAGAAAACGTCCACCAGGTTTTGTCCAACAGAAACTGCTGGCTGAATCTCATTGTATTTAAGTTGTAAATGAACAACTACAGTGTGACATTTTACTTTTCTATCATTTACTGCACATTCATTATCCTCATTTCTATGCAACTAATTTACCTAAGACTTTCCTTGACTCGATGGCACCTTTTTCATCTTTTTTTCATCACACCTTTGCACATTTTAACAAAAACAACTGTTAGACTTTTATTTGCACAATCTGTTACATAACTTTACTTTTAAAGAGCTCAAACAAAAGTAAATATTTACTCGGAGTACTTGTACTTGGGTTATGGGAGCCATTTTAATGGTGTGTGTTTGTTGTTTTTACTCTGATTTAATAAATAATACTCTACAAAATTTGCACTTGTATTAAAGGACTGTGTCTGTGTCTTGGTAGGTGCTAATGCGAAAATACGAATTTTTATGTCACCTATGTCTTTAGGGGGCTTCAAGTTGTCCATGTAGATCAAGTGGGGTTTCCAGTGATCCATGAAGGGCTTCTGTGGGGTCCCCAGCAAAATGAACAATTTCAATGACATGTAATCTAGCTCCTTTCCCAATTGACCAAACTATTGTCAAACTAGTGTTCATTTACTAGCTTTTTCTCAAGCTTTTTACACATGGCTAGCAAGTGAAACCTTGAGTTATGATTATTCTGCCTTAAGTCAAGAATGAACTTTCATGCCCATGAAAATGAATAGTTTCAGTTTTCACCTTTATAATTTACTAGTACATGGCCAAAAGTATGTGGACAATCTACTCTTCCTGCCATATGAAACAGTCATCTTAAAATCAGGCTTTGCTCCCATTCAGCCACAGGAGCAGTAGTGAGGTCCAACACAGATGTTGGGTGATAAGGTCTGGCTTGCAGTCTGTGTTTTAGTTCATCCCAAAGGTGATGGATGGTGTTGGGGTCAGGGCTCTGTGCAGGCCAGTCAAGTTCTTCCAGACCAAACGACCTGGCTTTGTGTTCAGGAGCATTGTCATGCTGAAACACTACAGTACCAAACACAAACTGTTGATGCAAAGTTAGAAGAATGCTGCTGTCTAAAATATGCTGCAGCATCAAGATTTCCCTTCACTGGCACCCAAACCATGAAAAACAGACTCAGACCTAAAGTGCATTGAAGTATGTGGAAAGGGGTGCCATACAGTCAGTGTTTAGTGTACACTTTCAGTATGGATCTGTGAGACAAAGTTTAATCAACTGGGGACCCAGTGTAATGTTTGATTATATGGTAACGATGTGGTCCTAACTAGATGGCACTATAGCAGAGGGATGGTCCTGAAGTCTCCCCTGCATGAGGCCGGACTGCAGCAGAATCATCCTCTCTCCTCTCTGTATCATTATGACTCACCAGAGGTGGATAACACACACTGGATTCTCCACAGAGAGAGGAGTATAATCTATGGCTGCTGCACATAATGACAGTTTGTGCTGAATGAATGCTTTTCATTGTGCCCTAAATTCTCCCACAGGGAAGTCAATTCCCAGTGAGCCAGCCTTCACATGATCAAAAACACCATGTCTGGGGTGAGTGAAATCTGAGAAAGATTACATAAAGTTATCTGCAAATGAATCAGCCAGAAGCAGTGAATTTCCTCTTCAAGAGTATGCTTCTAAAGAGAAGAGAAGCCTTGTTTGCCTGCTTTTTTACCCTGCCCAGACTGAAAAAGGTTAGAAATGTCTCCTCACAAATGTTTCCCTGTCAGACATGATGTATCTATCTGCTCTCAGGATTAGCCTCTGCACCAAATCCTATTTTCCTGTCTAGGGAGGCTGCCTTGAAATACCCACCAGACCAAGATCAATTTAGAGAGAAAAGCACAGATTTGTCAGGGTTATTTCTCAGGATCATGTTGTTTTACAAATCGGCCATGTTGCTTAACAATGTAAAGGTCAAGCTTTGGTCAACTGACAGCTCATTTGAACTGTTCAGCCAAATCACAAAAACTATATTTTCACTCTTACCCATTGATCTAGCCAGATAGGTTTGGTTTTATTCCACAAGATAGGGTGGGCAGTTTCACCATCATTTATCCAATGAGAGTCTGTGGATTATACAGACATTGTTTCCGGAAAGGTATGTTCAAATGTTGTGTAAGCTTAATGCACACCTGGTAGACAGGTCTATGACCAAAATGTTGCATTTTCAATAAAAAGGTTCGTAAAAGCTCAGGAAATAAAACCAAAATTATCTACTACAGGGGCTAAAGAGTAAAAATGTGGTTTTTTTTTTGTTATTTTGGTGATTCAATCCTTTAAGCTCTCAGTGTCCCTCTGTGTCTTTGTCTTGATCCACTGTTACATACAAAATTATGGAAGGCCATAGACGCCATCGTTATTTTGTTAAAACTCATGAACACAGAATAGTTATTCTGTCATATTTTTATTGCGAAATATGTGGACATTGCAGATGAAAAATATCTTTTAATGGCTACATTTTATATGATTTATATTCAGGAAATCCTCACAATCCCCACACTGCTGCCCTATCTTTCAGAAATCAGATGTTTCTCTCACGCCTATTACAAAAGTTCCTGATTACTGTGTTGATGCTCAGAATCTACTAATACAAACATTTGATAGCTTTTTTGTTATTATTTAGATAAATATTTATATATTTTAAAAAAGAATATGTATAGTGTGTTCAATAGCCTGCACCCCCCCCCCCCCTCTTTATCTATCTCTTTTATTCTTTTTCACAATTTCATCTGATTGTTTCATTCTTTTCTTAATTAAATATACAAAAGACAACGGCTTGTTGAATCTTCATTTTATTTGCTCGCTTCTCCAAAGGAAATACACAATTTCCACCACAAACTTGGCGACGAGGATGGGATTGGACGTTTGATCTGGACTCCGTGGAGAACAGAGGCCAGCTTACAAAGGAAGATTCCTCCCTACGGGTGAGAAGCTGTCCTCGGACGGAGCCCGGGTCTTCGCTTCAATCCTGGATTTGGGAAAAGAACTCCCACGGTGAGAAGTGAACAAATAATTGTGTTGTATATTAGTAGAGGGGGGCTCACAGAGTTAATCTGGGGAACACCGGTGAAATCTCGCATAAGGGGTTGATTTTGTAGCATCACGGAGGTATCGGTGCATCCAGTTCGAAAGAGAACCGGACCGGTATCCTGTGAGGCAAGAGACGAAACGACCTATGCAGACAGACGTGTCTTGGTTAATGTTGTAGTGTTCGAGAGTGATTGGTGTATCCGCCGGACAGGTGGACCAGTATACTCTGTGTAATACGAGAGACAAATTAATCAGAGATGGGCAAAAGTCAGAGTAAAGTGCCTGGGGACAACACCGGTCCCAGAATCCTTCCACCCATCATAAAATATATGACCGAGAAAGATGGAAAGACAAACAAAAAAAAAAAGATAGGAATATTGGGCATAAGCAAATTGAATAAGCAGCATTTGGGGTATAAAATACAGTGGAAGAATAAGAAGTTTGGCACATTTAATTAAGTGGAATTGAAAGAGGTAACGATTGGCAGTATTAGCGGACTCCGAAAAGTACACGGTAGAAGACTTAAGTGAAGTCTTCACGGGTCTGGGACCCAGGGGTCTGGGACCCTTAAAATTACGTTTAACCAAGGTTATGGCAAAAACCTGGAAGAGAAGTTGATGAATTTCTCTTGACTACTAAGACCACAGTAGGGACGAGTGGGAACAGTAAGGAGACTGTTCAAGGGTCAGGGACCCTGAACTTACTGTGTGAAGTATGTCTGAATCGTGTACACAGCGGGATAAATACGGATCGAGCCTCTTGATTTTTCACTTCAAAGAAAAAAAAAAAAAAAAAAAGGGAAGTTTTAATCTCAATCAGCTAAGCCAGCTAAAGGTGTGTTTGGAGACGAAAAGAGCAGACAGACACAGAGGAGCATGCAGCCATGTCCAGATAACAACAAAGAAAACAAACCATTTAAGGCTGACTGGAGAGCTTGTAGTATGTGGAAAGAGAAAAGCAGAGTTGAGCTGTACTTGCACCACGTGACATTGTGGGGTACAGTGACCTCACTTAAGGTGTAATGTACTTAACCCTGCAACTCTCTTCCCTACTGTGGGGAATAAAAGTTATATAGCATAGCTTAACACTAGAAACGAAATAATGAACACTGGAAAACAAATAATGATCGTTTGATAAATCACTGGAAGTTTGATAATATACCGCTATATAGGTAAAGAGCACAAGTATCACAGCAAAATTAGATGCAGGGCAACAGAACAATGTACAGAGCAAGTAAGAGCACTAATGACATGGTAAATATCTGAGTGAAGAGTACACATGGACAAGGCAAACACCTAGCAGGAGTGATAAGATAAACAGAGCCCTAATGAGCATGGAAAGCACCTCGAAACACATGAAGCAATGTTTTTTAAATGTTTTTTAAAAAAAGACGAAGCACTATGAGTAGACACCATTAGTTATGGATCAATAAAGATGATCCTTTGGGGGCAGGAAAAGCACCTAGCAGTTGACACGATCATTTATCATGATCCAAGGAGCCTAGAGACCTCGGGGCATGAACCATCTGGCAGACGCCACCATTGTTTACTGAGAATGGAAAAATGCGTAAAAATGAAAAACAATGGTGTCCGACAGAAGGTACGAGATGTAGCAGCTCAAAGTCAGGAGGAGGTACTAGGTTGTAAGACCACAGAAGGAGGGGTAACAGAAAGAGTATAAAAGGCAGGATTTGTGCACTGTATGGTCAGTCGTTCCATGGAAGGACTCATGTTTGCTGTACCGCTTGCTTTGCTTGAACAGTAAACTTTGCTCACATCTGAACTCATCCGGACTCAGTGTTTTTTTTATTAGTGCCTGTTAGTCTTTAAAGTGTGGTAAAGATCCTGAAGACATCCGGCCCAGCTTCTCGATTTTTCCTCCACACTACTCCAGCAGATGGTGAACCACATGACTGTATTGTGTCCATTGATCAGGTCTGCACACCTAGACCTGACCTGTCCTCCTCTCCCCTTCCAAATGCAAACATGGAGCTGTTTGTGGACGGATCGGCATCCCGCTCCCCGGACACAGGTGAAGGGTTGGTGGGCTGTGCAGTTGTTACTCCACATGAAACATTGTTCAGTGGAAATTACCATCAAATCTGTCTGCACAGGCAGCAGAACTAGTAGCTCTCACTGAAAGCTTGCAAATTGGCAAAAGGCAAGCCCAAAAAAACCACCACCGCCTGGTGTCGGCCATGCTTGATGCCATTCTGCTCCCTTCAGCCATTGCGGTAATGAAATGTGAAGCTCATATAAATAACCTTGATCCTATTTCTGCAGGAAATGCAGCCGCAGATGCAGCTGTGACTGGTAACACCTATTTTCTTTCCCGTTTGCTAGGTACACCTGATGAGATCGAGCCACACACTGATGTTTCAGTTTTACAAACACTTTCCACCCCACAGGAACGTACATGTTGGGCTAAATCGGGTGCTACATTTGCTAATAACATGTGGGTGGGGCCAGATGGCAAGCCCTGTTTGCTACGTGCCCTCTTTCACTGCTATGCCAAATTGGAGCATGGCAGAGACCACGCAGGCAAAGGGGGAATGTGTGTTGCCATCAATTCTGCATGGTACACAAGAGGTTTCTCAGTGTTTGCTCAAGATCTTTGCAAAAAATGTATGGTTTGTGCAGCTAACAATGCCTCAGGGGCTATTCATATGCCACATGCAGGCCACCCACCACCAAACAGGCCATTTGATCATGTTATGATGGATTTCAGTTGACACCATGTGAAGGGAAGAAAAATTGTCTTGTGATGGTTGATATGTTCAGTAAATGGGTTGAAGTGTTTCCTTCCCCAAAACAGGATGCCAAGGCAGTGGCGAAAGCTCTTTTAACTGAAATTATTCCACGCTGGGGAATACCAAGTGTAATTAGCAGTGATAATGGACCTGCATTTGTGAATGAAGCCTTGCAGGATGTTACACATTATTTGGGTTTTGACATACGCCACCATTGTTCATATCATCCCCAGAGTGCAGGTGCAGTGGAGAGAAAAAACGGCACCATCAAGACAAAATTGGCAAAATGTTGTGATGAAACAGGGCTGACTTGGGTGAAGGCCCTGCCACTGGTGTTGTTTCACATGCGCACGCAACTCAGAAACAAACCACCCCAAACAGGCGTGGGGCCCAAAAAGCCTTTTCTTTCTAATACAACTTCATGTGATGATGATATGTTGAGATATTGTGCCAACCTTTCTGCAACTCTCTCAGCATTGCATTCACAGGTTAAGTGTGCCCTGCCACGAGCAGCAGACGGGTACATGCACCACCTGAAACCAGGTGACTGGGTCCTGATCAAGGACCATCGGAGGCGCCACTGGAAACAAAGACGGTACTACAGACCATTCCAGGTGCTCCTAACCATGGAGACGGCGGTTAAGGTCGCAGGGAAAGCGACGTGGGTGCACGCCAGCCATTGTAAAGCCATCCCAGAGCCAAGCGGGGACATCACCCCGCACAAGCAAGCCACTGCCCAAGAGAGGCATTAAGTGGCCAACAAGTCACCACAATGCGCTGAGGAGTCGTCAGGAGTGTAGGTGGAACACTGCTCCTAAGGTGACCAACAAAACCACCACGAGTGAGGGGTGAAAGAGCGCCCTCCTCCAACACACGGCCTGCCGAGCCGCTCATCAAGAGAGAGGGGTGAAAAAAGCGCCCTCCTCCAACTAGTAGCACCAGGCTACCAACACGTGCCTCTGAAACCGGTGGGTTCTTAGCTCCTCACTTGGAAAATCACAGTTGGAGAGAGAAGGCAGGGGTGCGTTTAGAGCTTTGCTCGCCCCCTGGCTTCTCAAGCTGCAAGTAAACTGTGTTCTTTCTGAGTGTGGAAGGGAGTCCCCACTGGTGAATGATGGCGCCACCGGCTGAGAGGAATCGACCAGGCGACAAGGATGTGGCCTGAGGGGTGGCCTTTGCTTTTGTGTGTCTTTAACTGCCATCATAGTGACTTCCATCATCATTGTGTATGAGAAGTCAGACAGTCACACAAACTCCACAGCCAGCCAGACTGATAACTCCACTCATCACAATCGCACCAAACTCTCAATTTCCCCTCCAGGGGACAGCATTAACTTTTGGCATCTGATGGCAAACTTCACAGTGAGGGAGGTCACCAATTCCTCCTGTTATGCCTGCATGACAGCCCGGCCCTCAAAGCTGCAAGTGCCGTTGCCCTACACGGCGTGCCAGCAAACGTGCTGTTGAACCAGCTCAGAGCCATCCCAGATGTATACTGGTCATGGGGAGGCGGCCTTCTCAGGCCAGTCCTCCCGGTGAATTGGACAGGGGTCTGTGCTAGGGTGGTGTTGGCATACGAGGTTGCCATTCACCCAGAAGCACCAACAACCAAAACAACTAGGCAACGGAGGTCGCTGACCCTGGAAGACCCCAGAGTGTACATAGACTCCATCGGCATCCCCAGGGGTGTGCCTGACGAATTTAAGGCCAGGAATCAAATTTCAGCAGGGTTCGAGTCAGCATTTTTCTGGTGGGTAACCATCAACAAGAATGTTGACTGGATCAATTATGTCTACTACAACCAGCAGCGCCTCGTTAATTATACCAAGAATGCGCTTCAGGCCCTGGGGGAGCAGGGCCACCTCTCTGATGGCATGGCAAAACCGAATGGCACTGGACATGTTACTGGCAGGAAAAGGAGGTGTGTGTGTCATATTTGGTGATGCCTGCTGCACATTCATCCCAAAAAACACAGCACCAGACGACTCTTTCACAAAGGCATTGACTGAACTAGAGACACTTGCCAAGGAGCTGAAAGACAATGCCGGAGAAGACACATGGAAAATGGACTGGTTTAATTAAATGTTTGGGAAGTGGAAATCAATCATTTTGACTGTGATATCTGTAATGATTGTTGCCTTGATGTTGTTTGCCCTGTTAGGATGTTGCATAATTCCTTGTACCAGAGATCTCATTGTTAGGTCCATTGACAGATCAGTCACACATCAGATGGCTTCACTGACGGTCAAGCAGTCTTTGCTGACCGAGGGGAGGGAACCAGTCCTGGCCAGTCTGGGCCCCCCCCCTTTTCAGGGTTGCAGTCTAGATGATGACAGCAGTGACAGTGAAGATCAGGACTCTAACGAAAGTCCCTGTTAAATTGTTGCTTTTCCCCCATGCTTGCTCATCTACATCAGAATGTCTATGTTCTACAAAAACAGCAGAAGCAGAAATTTCAGTTTGTCAATTAGTGATGCGTTTGCTTAAACATGATGAAGTGTGCACTCAATGTCATGACAAATTTTGCATGTACTTTGTGGCCATAGAATGGCCAAAGGGGGAATTATAAGGGCAAAATGTCTCTTTTCCTTTCTTACTAGATATGTTTAGTGTAATTAAATTTCTCTCTTTATGTCCCATATATATGTCTAGTGTGATAACTTGTTTTTTCCTGTTAATCAGTCTTAATTCTGTACACTCAGATAATCTCTGTTTTAGGTACATTGGTATCTTGGCTGGTTGCAGCGGGAGGACAAATTGTTTGTAATCAGGGGAAAAGACAGCTGCAGTATGGGGTCTGCCCTGGGTTTCCAGCCTTGGGCAGGGAAACTTAGCTGGAGACAGACTATCTTTGTTAAAGGTGATTCTGTACTCTGATATGTCTGTCTGTGGATTGTAAGGTTATAAGTATGTGACAGCATCTTTCCTTCTTTGTCAGATGCTTCATATACATTTTGGTGTATGATCTGTCCTTCAGCTGAATTGGATTGACTCTGTGTGCTCGCCTGCACCCCCCCTTCCATTTACTTTTTATTCTTATTTACCATTTCATCTGATTGTTTCATTCTTTTCTTAATTAAATATACAAAAGACAACGGCTTGTTGAATCTTCATTTTATTTGCTCGCTTCTCCAAAGGAAATGCACAATTTCCACCACACTCATGATATCTTTAAAATCAAAAATAAGTAAAGTAAAATAAAAACATTTCACTAAAATAATAATAGAAAAACTAAATAATATGAATATAATCAAAAATAACATGAAATGATAAAACGTCAGGTGGCTAAGTGGGACATCTTTCTCAGTCTGTTGATATAATAAATGTAAACAGTCTATTCATACGAATATAAATTAATACACGCTGGAAAAAGGCATCATTCACAGTGATCATGGTAAACCATTTGTGCGCAATATATAATCAATAAATTGGACATTTGATTGGAATACAGTTTCCATCTGAAATGTATACAGTACATTGTCCAGGTGGCATAACAACAGACCAGAGGATATTAGAGACACAAATACAATATCTTATATTAACTCTAATAGAAGAAAACACCTTCAACCTGGACATGGTCATTTACACTTAAAGTAACTGCTACACAGATGAAGGACAGTCTGGTTGATGACTTTGGTAAGTCTTTTACAATCTTTTTGGCATGTCAAGCAGATGGGGCTGTTCGCCTAGACCTTTGCTGATTGGATACCTGCATGTTAAATCTAACTAATCACAACTGATCATTACTTAAGTAGGCTTGCATTATTATTTCCCCCAGATTTGGAGTTGGTGTCTGAAAAGGGACACAGCTAGAGTCATGTTGTCTTGATCAGCCGACAAGAGACACTTTACATTCAACTAACCAATTAAAATAAATGTAGCAGCTTGCAGTAGTTTAGCATGGAAAGATATACAATTACACCTGATCATTTAAAATATAAATAATATGAATTACTTCGCTGTATTTCACAGATTCAAGCAGCCATTGAACCACAACACTAAAATTGATTTTTGATATACACTTATTGCTTGGAAAATACACATCCAAAATTCACTAGATGTCATGACTAACAATTTGAAAAACATTTTTCTACATATTTGAAATTGAAAATGTTAAAGGATAAGGCTGGCATTATTTTATATTTTTCTTACTGTCAACAAATCAAAAGACACAAACCAACAATGTGTTAGTCCGTCACTTAATACTTTCTGACTTCCTGTCTGTTTAAGGAGGTACATCTTTAAAAACAGCTCACACATATATGGTTTCATTTTGAAGAAACCATTTTGGTTCAGTTATTTCAGTTTCAGTTATTTCCTAAATCATCTGGTCATTATAGTTTTTAACAAACGTTACTCAAACAGGAGGAAATAGTGCATTTGTTGGGGACTATTGTCAGCGGCATTAGATCTGGTACAGTCAGTTTTGAAATCTTTTTGGCCTAGAAATAAACAAATTAAAATATATTTTAAACTTAATTAACAGAATACCAATATTTTGTCAGTAGACTCAAAGTTTAAATGAAGTCCGTCCTGGTGAAAAATCTCCAGGATTTTTTCTGATGAAATCATATTGTAGAATTCTGATTCTATTCAATTTACATACTCACACATCACATTATATCACAAATATGGAAATGGAAAATGGAGACAGTGCCAGAATATAAAAAAGAAAAAAACAATACAGAATCATTTGTAGGCTTAAATGGGCACTGCTAAGGCATTTAGGTTGTTCATGTGCTCAGATTGTCTGTGATTATTTAACACAGTAAAGCTGCTCTACTAGAAACACTTGCTGTGATACCCATATTAAAGTCTAGTTTAGTGCCTATAAACATAACTCCGTACTTGACTCCATAGCTGAGCCATTTCTCTGTATAATAACAGTTTTACACAGGATTACAGGTGATTGGGGTTTGGCTTGGATTCCCTCCTCTGATAAAAGACTTATTTTTTGTTGACCGCTACTTTCTTTTGATCACTGTGATTATTCTGATTATAGTTTTGTGCATGTTATAATGAGTTGATTTGTTTCATTAATAAAACATATTTAATGTATCCTATTTTCTTATCAGACAAAGCAAACAGGCCCGACCTCAGCCTCTCAGCGACTTTTAGTTTGTTTCTACATTGCCATTTTTGTGGTTATTTTTAATTGATATAGCTAGGTAACTAGCTAGCTATGTAAAATGATGAAAATCCCACTGGTAATCCTGACTATAGAGCTCTGATTGGTTGAATGTTTCTCCAACCAGGTCACAAATGAGCACAACAACAGACCTGTTTGAATCACTGAATTAATCAGAGATGTGGGCAGTAATACAAAGGTATGGCGCCAGGCTAACAAATACATGGTTTGTGTAATTGAATAACCTCAGTAAAAAGTCTATGTTATAGCATCAGTTATAGTCATATGATTATTATTATTTCTTAATTTACGTACCTGCAGGCCATAACATATGAGCCATAGCTGACATAACTGCTATTACTGTATTACTCAATTACCAAACTAAAAGGTAAGTCCTTTTAGTTTGGTTAATTTTAGTGGCCTACTATGGCTCGACCTGATGAATATCATGGCGACAACTTTCGTCAAACATAATGTTTGCCACAGCATTAGCTGTAAGCATGGAGGCACATATTATAATTCTAAATATTAAACTATCAGAACAATATAAAGTGAGGCAGTGGTTCAATATCGTTAGTGAGCTCCAGATACCAGAACCATAGAACCATAAAACTATCCCAGTGTGAGGCTCCCAGCAGGGTGTGTCAGGCCTCCTGAAGGCTTGCTAGCTCACAGCTCTTCTTCCACAGCTCGGCTTGTAGCTCAGAGTCGTAGGAAATGTCGGAGGACTGCCTCTTCTGGCCATTGTACAGGTAGCAGCCCCCGACCCCCTCCATCTCAGAGGCAGCTGCAGCATAGATGGCTGTGGATGCTCCCTCTGCTGGAGTCTGAGCAGGACATGCATGAAGAAAAGAAGTGTCAACAGGTTGTGGAAAATAATTCTGAGGTGGGTGTTCACCTTCTACTTTAACAAGCAGACCTAAAGTCAATGGGCCTCATGCCACAACATTCGTATTCTTATCCTAAACTTCTCTTACGCTTTCTCTTTGCTCAGAATCCCCAAACTGTCTTAACTGCACAAACCTGATGAACACCACCTGTTCATGAGGAGGTGCACCTTTCTAAGAATGGATCATTTGCATAAATAATGTCAGAAGGCTACCTATTCTGCTCTGCTTGAGTTTCATTCACAAAAATTACCCAAAAGTTACCCAAGAGTACAAAGAACTTCACAGTGCACACACCTGTTAGACATCAACAGACAAGAAGATGACAAATTTAGCAGTGTCAGCAGTCGCATTAGGGAAGCCAAAAAAAGAGAAAATATTACTGACTGTCAGAGGCATGACAAAATACTGCACAGTCTTGTATACATATTTTTTTACTTTGTTTCTTACTATAGACTGTTTTATAAATATTGCCCCTTTGCCGCTACTTAAAAAACAAACAAAAAAAAAACTTTTAATTCTAAGCAATTCTAAATTTTGACAAGATCAAAATCATCGTCAAACACTACTTTGTCCACAGATATGGATACAGCCCCACCTTGCAACCATTTTGTCACACTACACCAGTTCACATCCATCTCTCTGAATACCTTCATGGAGACAGAGTTACATTTGCCACGCCAAAACTTTGGACTAGCTTACCTCTCACTATCAAAACATCCAGTTCAATGGACATCTAAAAAATCTTCAGACTTACTTATGGAACCTTGCTTTTTGTAACTGGTGTTTTCCTGCTGTTTACTATGCTGTGCATTGCTGTCTGATTGATATTTTATACACAATGCTTTTATTGTGAAGCTATTTGAATCTTTTGTTGAAAAGTGCTATATAAATAAACCTTTACTTAAATACTTACCAGCCAGGCCATGTTACAAAATTCACAAATCACAAATCACATGATGGGATAGATCAGGGCTGGGTGATACTGTATATCGGATTGATTCCATTCATTTTAATTTTTGTGTAAAATGTTTACATTGTGAAAATGTTATATTCTCTACCTTAATATTCAGTGAAAAGGTAACGTAACCTCATGCCATGCTCATAAACTGAGACGTGGATAGTTACTGTCCCTGCCCGATCCGTACCGGAAACCCCATTTGTTCTGAACATGCAGTATGTCAAAGCAAATTACTTTTATTTAAATAAAATACTGTTATCTTTGGTTTCACCAGTAATGAAATAGAAGACTCAAATATTCCTTATTTAATAAATACTTTTTTTCATGTTTTGGTAAAGAATGTCTAATATATGGAGCTAATTTCGTCATTTATTTAAAAAAAGCTGGTATAACAATGCATTGCTTGAATAAAGTAATTGTTAAATTCATTCAATTATGAAAAATGAAATATATATGAATATGCCTTTCCCTTGCTGCTGGATAGCTAACACTAACGCTAATGCTAACTAGCCGCTGTCTGCAAATAACAGGCAGATGTCTTGCAGATGAATTAATGTGTGCATTTCCGGCTCTATCTGTGCTGAAACTGATTATTAAAATGGATGTCCGTGCTCCACTTAGTTGAAGCATCAGGTACTGACAGTCCATAGCTATATGGGATAACATTAACTTCTTGAATATGCATAACAGTAACAGCACTGTTCAGCTGTTCTTGCACAAAAAGTCCAAAAATATGACGTTTTAATCACATTTTAGTCCTCCTGCATTTTGCATGAAATCAAAAAACCCAATTTCAATTGTAAATTGTCCCCAAACTTGGTAGAAATCATGATTAAGATAAATAGATATAGCCTGTGTTAACGCAGGACAAGTCCTGTTAGTAGAAATGTACCCTGAACAGTATCCTGGCCACTGGTTTCTTCAGTGCCTGTGCGAGGCTCCACAGGTTGTTGTACAGCGCTGTGTCCACCATGCCAGGGTCCACGGCGTTGACGGTCAGTGGGAAGCCGCCAGCCGTCAGCTGCTCCTGCAGGTAGTAGGTGAAGAGGACCAGAGCCAGTTTGCTTTGCGCGTAGGCACCATGGGAACTGTAGCAGATCCTGGAGACAGGGACGGGACGGGGGGTCGTGTAGTCATTGAAATGACCACAAATTCTCAATCTGACATACTGCTTTCTCAGCTTCGAAGACTGAGCCATACCAGTCGATATGTTTCTGAGCTGTAGAGGTTTAGAATTTGAAACATCATTGTTGTTGTCGATATTTTGCCTGCACTGTGTAATATTTATATTAACAAAGAACTATCAAGGGACACAGAATGTCTCCACTGAAAACAGATTAAAAAATGTTTAATGTGTTGGCAGCTACTGAGACAGAGTGAGGCTACATCTGATTTAAAGGGACACTCCGGTGTTTTTAAACCTGGTCTCTATTTTTACAAGTTTTGGGGTCTAAATGACAAATAGTTAAAAGTTAAAAGTTTTGGAACTGGTCCAGTAGATCGCCTCAGCCGGCATCTGCAAACGTGCTAAAATGGCTGCAACATAATTCTTTGGGGAAAGTGTGCCTGTGAAAAGTGCAGGAAGACGACGGTGGAATCATGAATCAGAGTTGGAGAGTTTACATAGAGGTTGCTAGACTGCTAGCAAGAATGTATTTCCAAAGACATGGCTGAATATTTAGCTGATTTCGACAATGTAGATGAGGCATTTGAATTCGATGGAGTATATGCATCTTCCTGCAACAACTCAACCTCTCGTGAGATTTCAGAGCGAGACTTTCTGTTTCTGGTTAAACAAAAAGGATGTTACTCTTTAACAAAAGGTCTGTCTCTGTAGGGATCCTTGTTGTCAGACACTTAGAATAACAGTCTGAGCCTGTCAGTGGCAAAAACAAGCATTTTTAGTGGACGCACTTTAACGGGCGCAGTTGCCCACAAGGATTACTTTGCAGCCATTGCAGCCAGTTCACGGATGCTGGCGGAGGCGATCTACTGGACCAATTCCAAAACTTTTGGTAAGCATTAGTCATTTCGACCCCAAGATTTATTAAAATAGGACCCGGGTTTAAAAACCAGAGTTTCCCTTTAAAAATAAGAGCAGTGGTAATAACACCATATTAATATTCACTTTCCTCTTCAGTTCCGAAGCTTAAATACCTAAACTAGCCTGTCTCCCTGCATTCCCTTCAGATCGTTTCCACACACACAGCAAAGACAACACGCACTCATTTCCTGAGATGAGAAAAGGCGAGCTGCACTACTGTGATGCCCTTGAGGAAGGACTCCTCTGTAGTCTTCTTTGTGTTATCTATGTAGCAATATTGCTATGAAAAGCAATAACCACAGGATATTCAACTGCTGTCGACCACAAACCTACACAGATTTGTAACTACTGTCCATGTACAAAGCCCTTTTATATTTTAAGCAATTTAACTTTGTTGTGTGTATACAACTCTTTCATGGTGGTGCAATGACCAGTGCAAACAGCACGTGGAAGGTTCAGTATTTTCCTGACCTTGAAACTCTCTTTGCCTGTCTGTGTGGTATTTTGGTGCACAGTGCACTGTATTTTGGTGAAACGTCTCAGAACCACGTCTTTTTATAGCATCAACCTGCTGCCAATCTGATGCCTTTATCATAGAGATTTAAACTAAATACTTGGAGCAAATGCACAGCAATAACAGAGTAACGCTCAAAATGTAAATGAACTATTTTAATGAATCACTCTCCAGTCAGTAGATATGTTTAAATCTGCATCAAAAGAAAAAAAACTCTGCATGTATATGTGATCTATACATGCAGAGTGATTCTGACAGGAGTTTTTTTATATGGTGTGAAAAGCTTCTCCTTCAGCTCATGAAGTCCCTGTAGACATCTGAAGGCAGGATACACATGTTGATAAATCTGCAGCCTCTGATCTGAGAAGTGCCGCACCAGACCGCAGTGCCATTACACACACTGTTCACTGTGTTAACCTTCATTACATCATGTGCATATGACATCAGGCTGCTCTGTTCTAACTTGGTATTCTGCCTGTTTATGTGGACATGTCAGATGACCGGGCCTCATTAACCCTGGTGGGTCACAGCCTCCTTAAAGTTTTCTTCTTGAAATGCATAACGAAGCAATCACTGCACTGTCACATTTTAAGATGTAATGTAAGCATTTACAATGTGAAATCCAGTAGATTTATGACTGAAATAGCAGTGGATTGGTGCACTCATGTTACTGCTACACCAAACCATTTTTTATTTCTTTGTTTCTGTCATCATTGCACTGTTAAAAAAAGACCCACAGCAGCTGCCTCTTCACACCGCTCTGCAGCATCCAGACAAAAATCTGATTTCCTGAAGAAGCGTCTTTCCATTTGTTGACCTTGTTATGCTCCACTGTGATTGGCTCCGTTGTTTCCGAGCACTGAGACCAGTGAGGTGACTGGCTGAGAGTGCATTTATTAATCTATATTCCACGTCACCCAGCCATTTTGCACTTTGCGCTGCTGCACATACATGAGCCAGAATTGCACGATTAAAATAGGACGCTAAGTGACTGCCAAGTGACCAAAAGAACAACAGTTTACGATTTCCATTGTTCCTCTTACCTTCTGTTTAAGTCATCCATGTTCACAACTCCTGCGTAGTGTGTAGCAGAGGACATGTTGATGATTCTGGAGCAGCAGCCCTGTCTTCCTGACCTCTTCAGCACGTCCAGCAGCAGGTTGGTGAGCAGGAAGTGGCCGAGGTAGTTGAGCCCAAAGTGGAACTCAAAGCCATCCTCTGTCTGTGTCTCAGGAACCAGCATGGTCCCAGCTACATGAGAGAATGACAGAAGATAGGAGATGTGTTTTTAGTGTATGCACGCAATCACTCAACAGTGTAAAAATTGTTTGACAAACATCCAGACTTTTTAAAACGGAAGGCTATCATGACTTTTTATGCATTTACGGAGACCATCAAAGCAGCCCACCATTGTTAACCAGAACATGGAGGGGCAGACCTCTGTCTTTGAACGTCTGAACAAACTGCTGCACAGATTTCAGTGAGGTCAGGTCCAGGAAGACAAACTCAGCTGTGAACAGAAAAAGCTTGTTAGCACAGATTAAGATAAAAATAAATAGGATTTGACGAGTTAGTCTGACCAGTTTCAAACATTTAAAACAGCATCACGATTTCAAGATTTTAAAGCTAAATTGTAGAAAATGTATCTAGAATATTTCCATGATGTAATGGTGCAGAGCAGTCACCAGATTTTGTTTTATTTTTTTACCTAGGATGGTAGGAGAGGAGGGCTACTCCTTCCAATGTGTGACCCCTTCAGCTCATTTTGCTCTCTGTTGCTTGTGCTCATGTGGAACTCTACTCCATTTCTTTCTGAGATTAATAGTACAACAGCATGTACTATCAAGTATATTAATCCCTATAGAAAAGCGTTATTATTCAAGAAATGCATGCTCTTTATCATTTTGTACAAACAGGAAATGATACATGGCATGCTCTCAAAGCTGGATGATCCAGCTCATATTTGGCTGGACCGCAGCAAAAGCAGGGCAAATCTGTCCCTGACTTACTGAGTGAGACACCAACCCTCAGCAGATGGCGCATGACCTACCAGCGCACACAGAGGCTTTATGCTCAATGCGGAACCGTTGCAGTATTCTCCAAAACAAGCAAGCAATTCTTAAATCTAAAAAACTAAAATGAAAATGCAATTTTCTAACAATTTCAGAAGGTTAAGTGAAATGTCAAATGTTGTTTTCATTTTCAAATTGTTAGAAAATTGCATTTTAATTAGAATTGTGACTTAAATATTGCTTGCATTAGTGACACATTAGTCTATAATCCCATTCGAATTTCATTCCTTATTATTTTTAATATTCAAGTTATATTAAAATTTTTAATGCTCAAATTTAGCCTATTATTAATATTTCCTATGGACCTATTAAAAGGCTTTGCCAATGCCACTATCAGCATGTGGTTATTAAACACTCTGTCCACTAGAGGGCATTCCAACGTTTCCAATAAACATTTGGAATTATCAACAGGTGATAGCTTTCTTGCCAAGTAATAATTAAGCTTAGGCACAAAGCATTAATTTTGCAGGCAGCTGGTGATCCCCGTGAGCCCCTTCTTAAATGGTAAGGAGTGGTGATCTCCGGTACATTGCTTTCTGCCATTTCTGATAGTGAGATTGTGATTCAGAAAACTTTATTGTTCATCAGATGTGACAAAAGCATTTCGATTTCACATGCAGGTAGGTGAGAAGGGCGAGAATCACTAATGTTAGCCAACAATACACATGTATTTAAAAAATAAATCAATACACATTTGAATAGTAATTTCAGTATTCAGTTAGTTTTAATTAACTTAAATTAACTTAATTTACTATTTGATTTATATGTGACTCCTGAAATTTGTTCCAATAGCCCTAGCTTACATAAATGGAAAATCAGACTACATTGTTTATATTGCATTTTGATTCTCAAATTTGAATTAACATTTGAATATTGTCCACTGTACAGCAGGGAACAAAATGTCAAACAGCTTTTCCATTTTAATTTTAATATGGTCATAGAATGCCCATACGAGTATGTGAAAATGAAAATGCTAATTGGATTAGAGCATTTTAATTTTAATTTGTACACAAATAACACACGTGGAAAATTATAATGCTAATGTGGAATTACACTTTAATTTTCAAGTTTACATTATCATTTTAATGTAGTCCCCTATAGGCTTCCATAAACTTCAATGAAGTGCTGGAACACACAAACAAAGAATACAATATATAAACTATGTGCTATCTATGTGACATTGTGATACAGTGTGAAAACATATTCACTCCAGTACTTTACTTAAGTACAGTTTTGACGTACTTGTACTTCACTTGAGCATTTTTGGCTTTGTATTACTATACTTCCACTCCACTATATTTCAGAGGGAAATACTGTACTTTATTATCATTATTTGATAGCTATAATTACTAGTTATGTTATTTACAGATGAAGATTTTACATTACAAAAACATATGATGAGCTTATACAATATGAAACCATTGGTTCCCAACCATTTTGGCTTGTGACCTCTTATAAAAAGGCAGTGTCCTGTTTCAGATGTCTAAACTAAACTTGCTAAACTTAAATGGTTTCATTTAAATAACACTTTGAGGCTCAAAGAAGTCAAATTATCATTTCACTAAAAATTAAAGATTAGAGAAAAGTCCAAAAACTGAAAACAGATTTGTGTTTTCGTTTCTCCTCATGACACCTCAGATTTATCGGGTCACAAGACGGAGGCTTGGAGGGGCCCCACCCCTAGTTTGGGAACCACTAAATGCTTAATGTATATAAAGTAGTTCAAACTAAACTAGCTCCACATCGAGCAGCTACAACAGTAAAATGCATCAGTATTATATATTCCTATTATATACTCCTTCTGCAGATATATCCTAATCCTAATCATAGAATTTAGTCTCTATTAACACATGGTGTAATTATGAATACTATTTTATGTAATAAACATCTCTGTTGAATAAATTGTAAGCCATACTTAGCCTACAAAAGGTTTGAAAACACAGGCCTTCTCGCGCAGCAACCTGCTTACATAAAAAGCTTATCTTGTAGAATATAAAAGCATTGTTTAAGTTGCTACTAAAACAGGGTTGAGATAGCTGTTTATTTGCTTACATTTATTTACCATGCTCGTCTTTTTAGTACTTTATCTTTGATATCAACGGGGGGAAATGGCTCAGGCTTTATCAATTTCTGTGATTGCTGGCCAGTCTATATAAGTCATCACTGCCACACTGTTGAATTTTTCCAGTGGCCAAATATCTTAGTGTTGTGACCACTTTCATTTCTGGTGTTACAGCATTATTGTGTTGGGTGAGTCATTCAGCGTTTGGAGAATATTTCTCCTACCTCTTTGTCCCTTTGCCATTTTCTCCTCTGCTTAAGAGACTCTTAAGCCTCTTACAAGTCCTCCTCCATGCTCCAGTTTTTACCTTAGGAGCTCTCTTAAGGGCAAAGATGCTTTGTGAATAACCTTTATCTTTATCAGGATCTAGTCTTAACTGTAAGGGGAAATTCTTAGAAAACTTAATGTTATTATTAGTATAAGAGTTTTTTTTTTAGAATTTTGTCACTAGGAGCAACTCTTTGTACTAGGAAGCTTCATGAATACGGCCCCCAGAGCAGGGGGAGGGGTCCCCCTGCTCTGAGTGCCAGAGAAGGAGCATCCTGCTGTGGTGACAGTGGCAGCTGTAACAAGTTAAAACCATCGGGAATACACACATGAAGTGCATGCACACACATGCACCTCTTTATTTAACAGTTGCTGAAAAGCTGGCAAATGTCTGGGTCTACAATTTACACACTGCCATATTGTCTACTGACATAACTGATAATTCCAGATAATCCAGATGTTGGCTATCACTGCTGTGTCAATTCACATCTTATACCAGACTATTTTATAAAAGTTTTTGTTTTGGCTAAAAATGTGCTAAAATGACAGGTGTGAGCAAAGACAAAGATGAGACAGACAGATGATTACCTTTACCCGTGCTGCCTTCTTCATGAATCATCCTGACGGCTGCTGTGCCCTCTTCTTTCTCGTTCCCAGCTGGAGATGATGGAGATCAGAGAGGCTTGCTGGGCAGATGTCCAGCAGATATCCACTTCAACTCAATCCAACTGCCTACACTGACTCAATAAGACTGGCTAAAAAATGCCATGTTATCTCTGTTCATAGCAGTACTAATTATCCATGTATCCTGAAAATTATTACCTGTCATATATAAAACATAATCAATCTAAGCTTTATTTTTTTTAAATCATGTAATCATACTAAACCAAACACTGCATGAACTAAAATGACACAACATGTAATCACAAAGCACCTGACTATTGGGGATAGTTCCTGTTTAATTGAAATGTAAGACCATTACTTCAGTCAGTTCAATGGAATTTAGTCTGATGGAGGAGAAACGAAAACACTGGGTTCCATGAGTCCAATCTTAGGATATAAACTGCAAATTAAAAAGTACAGCCAATTGACTTAATTTATTCACCGTAAAGAAATTAAGATGAGGGGACAATTGCAAATTACAACTGGACTGCAGAAATGTATTAACTTTAAAAGGCATATGATTTGACAGTAGCCTACCTATGACAACATGCATGCCCAGGCTTGCCAGGTGTCTCGCTGTCTGAAAACCCATTCCTCTGGTACCCCCAGTCACAATGGCAACCCTTCCATTTTGCTTGGGTAAGACTGTGTAGGAGGAGAGAGGGGACCACATGAGAACATTATGCAATCTTTCATTTTCATTTCTTTGGGGATCAGTATCAATATGACTGTATTCTTTCTGTGTAAATAACAGGTAGAGTTAAATGTGTTTAAATCACGTTTGGACATCAACCAGTCAGGCAAATGTTAAAAACAAAATCTTTAAATTCAAAGAGTTGTTTAATATGATAATTTATATGTACTGGTGTTCTGCAGAGCAAGACATTTTAAAAACGTGTCCATTGTTAATGCTGCCATATCCATATACAGCAGGTATTTACAAAGTACATCCCAAACAAAACTAAAAAAGTTGAATCAAAGAGCCTGAGGGGAAAAAAATGCAACTGAAAAGGCCAAAAAGACACAACAGAGCTTATAACATACCAAGGAAGAAGGTAGAGGCATAGATTGTGAGACAACACACAGTATTACTATTCTGTAATCACTAGAATTATTTTGATTACAGATGTGTTGGATCCAATATGACGGCATTATGGCTGGTTCTGTCGTTATGTTTATTTCAGTGAACTACATTTTCTGTGCAGAGTTTGACAGACAGACAGTTTAATGAATTCCTCTCAGTTGTGCAATAGGTAAATGAAAAAGCTATTTATATATTTGACTTATAGGCTTTAATACACTCATTCCATCTTGAAGTTGTTTCTTTCTGTTACTGAGATGAGAAGGTTAAGTGCAATCAAATTTTTGTGTGTTAGGTACAGAGAGTCACGATATGATTAGCCTAGCTTAGCATTAAGGCTGGACACAGGGAAAAACAGCTAGCCTGGCTCTGCACAAAGTAGAAAACAGCACCTCTAAAGCTTTTCTAATTAATACAATGTGTCTTATTTCTTTAACCCATACATGAACAGAAATGTAACAAGACTAAGAGTCTACAGCCATGCTACCTCTGTGAGGCTGTACTTTTACATAGCTGTGATTTGAGCTAAATGCTAACATCAGCATGCTAACATGCTCACAATGACGATGCTAAAATGCAGGTATAATGGACACTGGATGGATCACTAAAGTCATTTGGTTTCATCCTTTGGGGAACATATGTAGAAAAGTTATGGCAATCCATTCAATGCTTGTTGAGATATATTCAGTTTGGACCTAGAGCCACAACACTAGCATGGCTAAAAACAGCAATGCATGGTTCTATGGAGAGTGACGTGTTGGAGCCATTTCTTGAGCAACAACAGTTCAACAGTTGTTTTTTTTACATTTCTGTTTACAGATTAAACAAATGGGAGTTAACTAGTGGGCTTTGGAGGTGTTGGTAGGTGTGATTTTGAACTTTAGACAAATGCAGGCTAGCTGGTTCTCCTGCTTCCAGTCTTGTGCTAGCTAGGCTAGACATGTCTTGGCTTTAGCTCTGTACTTCACGCACAGACATGAGATTGGTAACGATCTTCTTATCTCACTCTCAGAAAGAACGCAAGTAAGTGTTTTCCCCCAAAATATTACACAATTGTTTTAAGATGACTCGGCGAGACAATATAGGCCAAACTCTTTTCATATAGATCATAAGCCAAACTCAAAGAAAGGTTATTATAAACAGGACCATTACATTTTCATATTACTGACTGATACACCTTGATTATATTTTTAATGCTTCAACAGGTCTGGCATGTAGGCCCACCGTATGCAGGGAATCAAGTCATCAAAATTCTTTGACTTTTTGCAATTTTAAGCACACAGTCATTCAAGTGGCTGACCCAGACTACAGTTTCCTTCCCAAACATTGTTCAAATCATCCTCACAGGGTTCAGGCTCATAGTAGTTTCGCGAGTTCTCATACAAGAAGACCTGCTGATCTACTAAAGCTGGAGCTATACGGTTCCTTTTCCCACACAGAACAGTCCCAGAGGAGCTGAACAGCCTGTGACAAGGTACACTCATGGCAGGAACACACCAGTACTTCTGGAGCACCTTGGGTAGGGTGGGGAACAAGGGTGCATGACTTGACCACCACAGTAAAGGGTCTTCATCCAGACCTAGGACTCTTTGTGATTTGTAGTTGCTCAGCTCTTCTACCACCTGTGCATGCAGCTCCTCCTGGCTCTGGTCTGCATCAGACTGGCAAAATATGGCAGCCAAAGGGTTGTTCTGAGTTACACTGCTGGCTGAAGATTCTCTTAGAGGTGTCTGCTTTTTGCTAGGTGGCTCATCAGATACCAAAGAGAAATCTAGGCATGGTCGCTCCGCAATCTGCTTCTCAAGGATTGCTTTTGCCTCCTCGATGATGTTATTCTCAACTTTGGAGCGTTCCTGAGTGGACAGGAAAGGCAACTTCTTGTACCGAGGATCCAGGAAGGTAGCAATGTTGAGGAATGTTGAAATTTCTTGCGATAGTTGTGAATTCTGTGAATAGGTGTTCGATAGAACCTTTGAGATGACCTCTTTGGTCATGCTGATCTCTTTGAGGTCCCCTTCCTTGACCTTGAGGGTGGTATTCAATAGCATATGAAGCACAGGCCTAACCATGCTAATGGTTGGGTACCTGCAAGAAGTTATCATGTTTGCCACAACTTTAAAAGGCTGGAGGACTTCAATCAAACCCTCCAACAAAGCCCAGTCAGGGCCATCAAAGCTGAAATGATGGCTGCTGGAATTCTCTATAAGTGTTGCAGTTACAGCAACCTGTTGCCCTTTCAGTCTCTGTAACATTGCCAATGTGGCCAACCAAGACCTACCCCTGTCTGTGATAAGTGCACACTGAGAGAGGCCATGTTGCTTCTGTTTTTCCTTCAGCAGATACATTGACGGTTCTCTGAAATGATCAACAAGTTTGCGGCAGCATCCCAAAAAGCTGTCAACTCGTGGCAGCTGAAAGGCTTCGTCCATTGCACGATTGACGGTATGTCCAAGGCAAGGCATTTCCACTGATAGTTCCAGGAGCGAGCATGCTTTGACAATGTCCACTGAACCATTTGTGGTGGCACCACTGACTTTATGAGTTATCCCCCATTCAACAAAGGCTTCATACATCGCTCTGGTGATATTCTCAGCTGTGTTGTCCTCTTGTACTTCAAAAGTTTTAAGGCACTTGTTGGTCACAGAGAAGCCAGTTGAACTGTTGTAATTAACTGAATGCATAGAGAGTGAAATGTATGTTCTATTTTGGGTTTGGCTTTGCCAAAGGTCTGTAGTAACGCCACAGTTCAAAACCCCTGCAATCTCACTAAAGACCATGTCCCGGGTACGGCAGTACATCTGAGGAAGCATTTTAACTGCCAGGTCGCTTTTGCTTGGTGGAGAGTACCCAGGATCAATGGTACTCATTAATGTCTTGAAAGTAGGCTCTTCAACTACAGATACAGGGTACAATCCCTCGCAGATAAAGTTGATGACCGCTGCAGTCAGATCATTGTGTCGTCTGTTTTCATAGTCTAAGCTCTGTCTTAAGTTTGTGTCCTGGGATTGTTGCTGAACATGTAGACCTGAAGGCTCAGTCTTTATCCTAGAGAATGCTGTGGCGAATGCCTCGCGCATCTGATCCGTGTTGCTCTTCACAAACTCACTGAATTCTACAGGGTGGTTTTTTTCAAGGTGGTAAGACAGATTGGAGGTGTTTCCAGAGTACGCAATTTGACTCATACATACACGACAGTAAATCCGTTTCCAGTGCAATATGCAGCCATCTGCATCTGTGTCAAAGCCAAAGTATTTCCAGACTTTGCTTTTTGCCCGTGGGTGTGCAACCAGATTGAGGCCAGAGCATGAAGGTCCTGAACTTTTACCCTCCATTGGTTCCTTCAGTAAGCAATCCACTTGGATGCCTTCACTTATTGAGTACCTAACAAGAATAGTGAAATAAACATTTGAGGATGTTGATAAAAACATTATAGCCATTTGTGAAGCTACACTGAGATGGAGAACTGTAAAATATTTCAGCTATGTTTACATGCACACAAGAAACCAGATTACTGTGAGAAATCAGTTTAAGGCAAGAAATCAGTTTACGTTTACCTGTGCTGCTGTCTGATCTGATCTCCAAAAACCCCCTTCACATGCAAATGGTCATTAAATTCCCTTTCTCCCATACCCTTTTCCACATTTTTCAACCAAGACTGAAAAATTACAAACAGGATGGAGGCTACAACATCTCCTCTGCCATGTCCATTATTGATGCAAAATCCCATTTGAGGAAGAAGAAAAACTGAGGCTGTTCTTGTTAGTTTCAGTTTTAGCTCATGTCATATTCAGGATTGATTTACGTTTGAAACAATGGTACAACTACAAGTTATGTTTGTTGGCTACAGGATTTTCATCAAACACATGCCCACATATAAAAAAATGCTTAAAGACCAAGTCCACACTAGATTTTGGAAAAAGGAAAACATTGCTGCTCTGTCCTCTATGGGTTGAAAGGTATAGGTCTCTCAAACCTCAGACCAAAAACAGCATCACAGCTAGGTGTGGTCAGGTGTTGGTCTGTCATACTTGTGACCACACTCAGCTGTGATGTAGCATGGTACTATAGTGCACATAACCTCCCCTACAATGTGTCATTTTTACACAGAGGTTTTTGTACAGATTAAACAAGATACAACATTTAATTAGTGAGCTTTAGAAGTGCTGGTAGGTGGATTTTGTTACCTTTGGACAGAACCAAGCTAGCCGAGAGTGGAAACAATCTTCTCATCTCATTCTAGATGTTCTAAATGTTAAACTATTCCTTTAATATTAAGTAATTTGAGATAGTACTGAAACGTGCCTGACTAGCTAATTCATCAAGACACACCATAGACTGTATATACAGATGGACGACGTGACATCTCGATTGCTCACTGGTGGCTGGCTGCAGTATAGGCCTTCTCCATGTTAGCGGATGGGACATCAGCCAAACTGAAAAATCAAAGTACACGTCAAATACATTTTTCCCAAAGATGGTTTCTGTCATTTTAGGTAGTTCTTATCACGCTGCTGTTTGTTCAAGTGTTCACTTTTCTGATAAGTTTGGTTTTAATTAGTTATTTGATGCTATAAAAAAGGGGTGTCACATCATGATTGACAACTGTTAGTGTGCTCGCGATTGGTTTGGGTGGGTGTGTAGGTGGGAACTCAAGCCGCAAATCACTACTGCGCAGACTTTGGCTCCAAATGACGTCACCAGTGCAAGATGGCAGCTCCCATATCCAGGATATTTTGGCTTTATTTTTGTACAGTAGGAAGAAGTGGAGATGTGTCGTCCATCTTTATTTACAGTCTATGAGACACACAGGAAGCTAATCTGTTGTGCAGCAAGAGCTAGTATTGTCATTTCACATTTTACTTTTTGCACATTTTACATACAATTATTGAAATTGTACCTAAGGATAAATTATGTGATTTTTTTTCCGATCTAGGCATAATTTTTTAATAGTTTTAGTAATCAAATCATACTGGTTATGACAACATTTAAGCTTAACCCCCAAGGGTTCACTGGGGCACAGCTCAATGCAGCTTTACAATGGTGTCCAGTGGACACTGCAACATAAAGCATCAGACAGATTTTTGACAAGTCCACAAATTAACTGATCGTCTAAACCACTTATTTGAAGGTGAAAATGAAGGAAGATGTAAAAAATTATCACCTGAACTATTTACTGTATAATCTTATTAGACCTCACAGAGATCTGATTCAACTTTGGGGCTGCAAAACTGGAATTTTTGCTTCTTAGATCATGAGCCAGTGAGGCTTTATCTTTTTGTCATGGTGTGGAATATTCCATGTAAATAACAGGAATTTAGGAAATCCCCTTACTACCTATTACAGCCTTCATTCTTTGTGAGATTAAACAAGTGTGTGTCTGGAGACACAATTACCTCTTTGTCTTAAAGTGTAAGCCTAATGCATTAATGAGCGAAATAGTTGTTATTTACACGCAACTGTTCCATGTGTTGCTTCATTGTTTTCAGGGTTTGACAAAATCATTTGAACTCAAAGTCCACTTACTAGCTTTTTCCACAGCTTTTAATCACATCTCATGGTCTTCAGCAGATGGGCTCTAGAGAGCCTCAGGAACAAGTTGAGTTTGATTTTATCAAGCTTACAACTACTCACTACTTCCAAGGTCAAGAGTGAAGTTTGATGCTTAATATTCTCAGACTTACCCGACTTTTTTAGGCAGGTTTCCAGTTACAATTTTACAATTAGATAGGCAGGAAAACCCCTGTAATTCAACTGACAATAAATAAATAAAAACATTTTAGGCTACTGTATGTGATAGTAAGCCTATTAATAATGGCATGGCACTCATTTGACTATTTGACCCATGGAAGGTGTTAATAACAAACACTTTCTGTCTGCTGTGTTTGCATTTCTGCTGTTATTTTGAATAGAGCAGTCTATGGAGAATGTATCCCTCCTGTAGTCATGTTAAAGGTTATTCAAGTTTGCATGTCAAAAAGAGTATTGTGATACAGTTTGACTTCAGCACTTATAAACCTGCAAAGAAATTATTCATGCATGAGTGCTGCTCTATATTTTAGATCCTAATGAAAAGGTCAAACAATGTCACATCCCCTGATCAATAACAGAAAAAATTGCTGGGCATTAATTCAATATTATCATGTATCAAATTTCATCAAAATGACATTGTGATGATATGATCTTTTAGACATTTCTTTTATTCAAATGAATGATTCTGAGTAACCTGTGATTAAAAACAAACAAAATTATCTACCTAAGTTTTTGTTTGTCACATATAAAGAATTTGCTCTCATGGCATACATGACAGTGGAACACAATACATTGCTTTCAGCATCAGTTTGACTAGTTTGTGTGTGATTTTGCTTACATTCGCCATATTGTGATATATATTTCGATGTCAGAAAATATCCTTATTGATATTGTGATATATAGTATTTTCAACAATATCACCATACCAGGGCATTTTCATGGCTACGAACTACTGCTGCTCTCCAAATGAAAAGATTAGGCTAACTAAGGCTTCAATAGATTATTTTATACATAACAGAATTTCATTTGGAATGGACTAGCCTGTTAGTCGACGTAAGATATTTTTTTACCCTCACTGAATATATATGATTATGAATAGAATGTAAGGATGCATGTAATCCAGATTTTGTTGACATTTTTATGAATGCACTCACATTTAATACTTCATAATACAGCCACATTTTCAGTGGCTCATGTATCAAGCCTTATCCCTGGAAAGTTACACAGTTTCAATGTAGAGGCTGGGGGAACAACTATCCGTTTGTATCAGACAACCAGACATGTTTGATTAACCATGATAAAATTGATTTTTATGCTAACATCCAGTTGTACTTGCCTCAAAGTTTGGATTGTCAAGTGGGGAGGTCTCAGACTTATAGTTCTAGTTAACATGCTATTAAATCATACATGTAAGAGCGCTATTAATGTCAGTTCATTTGAAGAAAAAAAAAACAGCATTATTCTAGCAGGTACACTATCCTGAAATTCTGTCTAGTTAACAGCAAATGTTTTAATGTTCATATGGGCACCTGATTGCTGTTTTAAGACAGACTTGAAAAAATGTGAACCTATCATTTTACTGTCACCGTAGCTGACAAAATAGAACAGTGACAGGTTGTGCACTCATATAGACAGAGTCACCAAATTCCGTTAAGAATATCCCCAATTTAACGTTCCCTTGACTGTTTACAAGAAGAAACCCCTTTAAATAATCTGGTTCTCTTTCGTATCTCTTTCAATAGTTGCTGGTCTAGCTAGTTAATTCCACACACATGATCGTTCTGGCAGCAGTTACTTCCAGTACAGTCGCATTTTTCAGATTTGGTTCACAAGGTCAGCTACCTGTCATTATTTAGTTGAAAAATTATGAGGAGTGAAGCACTCATCGAACTTTACATGGTTGGCGAATCAGAAGTATGCCGAACTGACCAGAAGACACCGTTTTTAAAAGTCGTAACTCAGGTTCCATCAACTATGTTCATTTGTCGATGAATAAGGTAATATTTTTGTAAACTGTCACATTTCTAAAGGGGTTCGGCATGCAGACGGCACGTATTGTGGACACTCGGAAATTAAAGAATAACTTTAAATACAGATTAGCAGACAGTAACAGACATTTAGGAAACATTAATTGACCTGACCTGGTAGCGTAAAAGAGCTGTTGAACATCTGATAGAGAAGAACTTTAACTCCGCATAAATACAGCCTGACAAGAGGCACCAACACTGACAGCAGCCACATCCCTCTGTTTCCGACGGAACAGCTTCCGAGTCCAACTGTGCTTCACGTCAATGAGTCCGGCTCGGCGCCTGCATAGGATTCCTCTGTCCTTGGTTCCGCCCCTAAGAAAACTGCGTCACAAGATGCTGGTGCAGATTAACTGTTAAGACAAGAAAGCTTATTTTTTGGGCTTTTCTTTTTATTCTACTACATTTTATTGTAGGCTAAAGCTGTGTGTAGTTCAAAATAATTGACGTAGACCTGGTGGAGGGGTAGATCCACGTAACAAACCACACCCAGAAAGAAAGAAAGATGGGGCGTTGTTGTTTCCTATTACTGCCACATGATGCTGCTTAAAACCTACATTGCACTGCCTTACACCTTAGCTAGATTAACACACAGGCTGGCCAAGGCTGCATCCTAGGGGCCCCACAAGTGCATAATAGCCACCTTTTATAATAATTTGAATTTACGTCAGAGAAAACGGGACCCCTAAAAATGTTTAAATTCTGTAAGTGAGTAATTGGGTAGATGTGGTTGGATACATTTTGCTTTGGAATAATAAGTCACTCACTGTTATGTCAGTCTGGGTAACTGGGCAATATAGCAGCAACACAGCTGAATGGTCAGCGTCAGTAAAACCTCTTGATATTTCAAGGCTGCCAGATCTTCATCTAGTCAGCCACATAATGCAGAGCCGCAGCAGGAGGACCCGCTAAAGTCAAGCGTAGCCGAAACAAATGCCTTTAGATGTAGCCGCAGCTTGCTCTAGCTTTGGTGAAGGCACCAGCCGAACTGACCATTGCCATGCCCCACAGCCATCTCCTTTAGGTAAAAAGGAGCCTGAAACAGAGGGACAGATACTTCAGCAACCCAAAACACCACCATGTCCTGCCACCAGAAGACATACGCTTCTATTCTAATAGATGCAGCTGTCTACACAGGCCGCGGAACGGCTCATGTTTCAGTCACACTTTACACACTTCTTCTATGATCCTGTATAACAGACACTAACAAAGGACTGAAGCTGCTGCTGATGTACTGCTTTCATTGTGTAGACTCAGCCTGTACCTGTGTACACACAATCTTTAATATTCCAAAACAGAACAAAAACATGCTCATATGGTTTTACCAACATTTACTGTTTATACTACATTCTGGGCTGCACGCGGGACTGTAGGCAGGATTTTCCTGAGGTCCAGACAGTTTGGACCAGCTGACAAAAAGAAGGTCTCTACCCTTGTTTTAATTATCTGCATTTCTCATGTTGTATTTTTTTTAGTTAACTGGTTAATTATGTTTTCTGTAAATTTAGTTTCCCAACACGAAGGTCTAAATCCTGCTAAAGTCGGAATATATTATGTTTAATGGAATAAATTTATAGAATTATATTCCAGAATCAGCCTATAAAATAGCCCTCTTGTGTAAGTTTTTAATTATAGAATGTTAAATCCCTCAGGTTGCGAAATCCCCAAATTCTCAGAAAAATCTGCACAGATCATCACAGACATACTGGCAGATAACAAAATTATGTCACACGGACCCTCGCAGCTCTCCGGACAGGGAAAGTATAATGTGTGCTTTGATGAGTGGTGCGGTAGACTTCAAAGGCACAAATTAACAATTTAGTTTACAGGGACAAATGGTCTGGATGAATCAATATCCACTATTGAATCATTTGTCATGGTCTGCTGTCACACAGATGCACATTCATTCATGTGGGGAAGGGGTAAAGGTCTCCTATAGAGTGGGATTATTTTTCTGCTCTCAGGGTATATTCAACATTTGGGACCGTATTTTCTAATTATACGCTTGCAATTTTATAACTACCAGTTGAAATGTGACCGAGTAGGTCATGGCTGCATGACAGAAAGCATTCAGATTTCAGATTTCCTCACAGGGAAATATATGAAGATAATTAAGGCTGCTGAATTTTAATTGTCCACATTTTTACCTTGTTGTTTTGTCATTTGGTCAGTCTGTCAAACAATTTGGTCCAGAGCAAGATATCACTACAACTACGGGCCAGTAAGCTGAAACTAGGTATGAAATTCAGGGTCCCAGAAGACGAGCCCTGGTGATTATGTCGACCCCCTGACCTTTCCTGCCACCAAGAAGCCAGAATGTCCACTTTCTTCTGCCCTCCAGAAGATGAACCTTTTCCATGTTGGACACTCCATGAAAGGTCCTCTAGAACCCCCCTCAGGACAACATGTCAGCTTTGTATACATGATATCCAACAGGCATGTTAGCATGAAATGTGCTGAGCCTGAAGCCTAGTGCAGACTACATGACTTCTGATGACAGAGACATGTGGGAACTCTACTACTACTACTAATGTAGTGGCAGCACGGTGGCTCTGTGGTTAGCACTGTTGCCTCACAGCAAGAGGGTCTGGTTTCCCCTGCCATCCAAACATGTATGTTAGGTTAATTCTCCTGTCAGTGCCCTTGACGAAGGCACTGCCTTAGAACTGGATTTGGTCCCCGGACGCTGCACAGCGGCTGCCCACTGTTCCTAACACTTAGGATGGGTTAAATGCAGAGAATGAATTTCCCTACAGTTAACAGTAATATCAAAATATATCCAAGACAACCTGGCTCAAAAGTGTGTGATAAAGCAGGCAGACCACACATAGTTCTTACATGAATAATGCAAAATGTTTGAATTAAATATAAGAAATACAAATATGTTATGTCTGTAAGCAGGTCAAAGAACAATGTCAGTTGGCAGGCCGGGGGAAAGTGTGAGAGGATCTTGCAGGTCTGATTTATAGACTCCTGATCCCAGCCTACTGACAGGGTCTCAGCTCCACCCTCTGACTTCCTGGAACAAACACAGCCAACCAGAGAAGACAAGATAGGGCCATCCCTGGGGCCATCACATTTGTTCCATCCAACACTTTCAAATTGTGACAGCCCCTCTGCTTGGTTCACTCTGCTGTTGCTTTTCTTCTCTGTCTCCATGAAGCATGGGACACACCTGTGCCCCATATCTTGATTATTTGAGGATAAATAAATGACTTTGTTATTTAATATACCCGTGTGTCTCACGTTTTTGTCGCAGCCTCAGAGCCAGACAACATTAGCTTCTTGGAGCTGCTAGCAGGGCTTCTTTTGCCAAACTGGGTCACGTTTTGCAGTGAAACTCTTTTCTCTCACTCTGTATTATCTGTGCACAACACAGCTCTCCCTTATTTTGTATTTTCATCACCAAAAGGCTCACAGCTGTAAATCAAGTATCCTCTGAACGACTGTTCTTTATTGAATAAATTAACTGGATTAAAAAGACATTAGGCACACAAATCTATGATGATCAGGTTTTCAGGACAAAGTCTCTGTGAAAACACACAGCTTTTATATCATTAGAAAAAAGGTGAGGAATAAATCACACACACAGAGAGCAGAAAGCAGAGACATTAAAACAGACAGCATAACTGGCCAGGTTAGCTCACTCTTAACTTGCCACTGGCATCCACACAGCAGATGGTAAGTTATGAATGAGCTGTGTTACGTGGAAATATTTCGGAAAGAAACAGATGATGTCAACATGGATGGCTGCTAGTGTTTGTAAAAACAGTCTGCAAGCTCCTGGCTAAAATCAAGACGTGTGAAATAATAAGTCATCCAAAAAGAACACAAGGACAAATCCTCATTCATCAAGTTCAGTGATGAGGTGAATCCAGGTTAAACTCAGACTTCTGGCTGCAACTCAATATTGCTTCACTCTAATATTTAGTATATTGTGTGTTTTACCTGTTGAAATGGCCGGGTACAGTTTTAGGTCCCATCAGCCTATAAATGGAGAAAAAGACACAAAAATGATGTTTCCCCGACCTAACCAATAAGTTAGTCTAAAGCTGCATAAATGGGTTTTTGGCCACTTAGGGGCAGCAGAACAACCTGTAAACACAACACTGACATAATATTATGAAGCTGTTATGACTAACATTTTAGCTTATTTCCTCATCCAGCAGACACAGAGCAACATTATCATTCATTTAGGGTCACTTTTGTGTCCACCTGATGAATGTAAGTCCAATATTCACCTTCCTTTTAGATCAGGTTTGGTCTCCACCAACTCCTGACAAAAATATCTGGCTCTTTAGCTGCTATGTTCACCAGCTAGTCTCTAACTTGTTTTTTTCCAGTGATTCGAATAGTTCTGGTGTTGGTGTATGTCTGCCATGAATTTATTATAAGAACTGGACAAGTCAAAAAAGTTTTCTAGCTTCCTGGTTTGCACTGCACATGCACAGTAGTGTTCTTCCCAATGGCCCTACTGCACGTTTCCGCTTGGTCCATAGACTTTAATTCAATTCAATTCAGTTTTATTTATATAGCGCCATATCATAACAAAGTTATCTCAGGGCACTTTTTCGAATAGAGCAGGTCTAGACCGACTCTTTATATTTACAGAGACCCAACAGTTCCCACCATGAGCAAGCACTATGCGACAGTGGCAAGGAAAAACTCCCTTTTAACAGGTAGAAACCTCGAGCAGAACCAGGCTCAAGGTGGGCGGTCATCTGCCTCGACCGGTTGGGTTGAAGGGGGAAGGGGGGGAGCGGGAGAGAGAGAGCAGGAGGAAAGAGAACATACAGCAGCACAATACAGTATAGATATGGTAATGGCATTGATGTTAACACCAACAGAAACAACACTAAGAGCAACATTATAATAGCAATACTAATAACAGCAACAACAGCAATAGCATCAGCGGGTGCAGAGCAGGAGCACGGGGCAGCAGGCGGCAGCAACCACAGACCCAGACTCCACAGCTCCAGAGGCAGAAACACCTGCAGAAAGCAACAGAAGGGGAGGGAGAGAGAGAGAGGAGAGAAAGCACACAACTACGGGAAGTAGTTGAATTAATAACAAGCATTGATGGGATATGAGGGCATACAGATGGAGAGGAAGAGGAGGAGAAAGGAGCTCAGTGCATCATAGGAAGTCCCCCGGCAGTCTAGGCCTATAGCAGCATAACTAAGGGGGGGGGGGGGCTCAGGGGTCACCTGAGTCAGCCCTACTATAAGCTTTATCAAAGAGGAAAGTCTTAAGCCTACTCTTAAATGTGAGGAGGTTGTCCGCCTCCCGTACACAAACTGGGATCTGGTTCCACAGGAGAGGAGCTTGATAGCTGAAGGCTCTGGCTCCCATTCTACTTTTAGAGACTCTAGGAACCACAAGGAACCCTGCATTCTGGGAGCGCAGTGCTCTAGTGGGGTAATAGGGTACTATGAGCTCTTTAAGATATGATGGTGCCTGACCATTTAGGGCTTTGAAGGTGAGGAGAAGGATTTTAAATTCTATTCTGGATTTTACAGGGAGCCAGTGTAGAGAAGCTAATATTGGAGAAATATTTCTCTTTTTCTGGTTCTTGTCAGTAAACGTGCCGCAGCATTCTGAATCAGCTGGAGAGTCTTAAGGGATTTATTGGGGCAGCCTGATAATAGAGAGTTGCAATAGTCCAGCCTAGACGTAACAAATGCATGGACTAGTTTTTCTGCATCTTTTTGAGATAGGATGTGCCTGATTTTGCAATGTTACGTAAATGAAAAAAGGCAGTTCTTGAAGTTTGTTTTATTTGGGAGTTAAAGGACATATCCTGATCAAAGATAACTCCAAGATTCCTTACGGTTTCGCTGGAGGCCAGGGCAATGCCATCTAGAGAAACTATATCTTTAGATAATGTGTTTCGAAGGTGTTCGGGGCCAAGTACAATAACTTCGGTTTTGTCTGAGTTTAACATCAGAAAATTGCAGGTCATCCAGCTTTTTATGTCCTTAAGGCATACTTGAAGTTTAGCTAATTGATTGGTTTCATCTGGCTTGATCGATAAATATAATTGGGCATCATCTGCATAACAATGAAAATTTATGGAGTGCTTCCTAATAATATTGCCTAAAGGAAGCATATACAAGGTAAATAGAATTGGTCCAAGCACAGAACCTTGTGGAACTCCGTGACTAACTTTGGCGTGCATAGAGGATTCATCATTAACGTGTACAAACTGATAACGATCTGATAAATAGGATTTAAACCAGCTTAGTGCAGTACCTTTAATGCCAATAAAATGTTCTAGTCTCTGCAATAGAATGTGATGGTCAATGGTATCGAATGCAGCACTAAGATCTAGTAAGACAAGTACAGAGACAAGTCCTTTGTCTGATGCAATTAGAAGGTCATTTGTAGCTTTCACCAGTGCTGTCTCTGTGCTATGATGCACTCTAAATCCTGACTGAAAATCCTCAAACAGCTTGTTGTGTAGAAAGTCACACAACTGATTGGCGACTGCTTTCTCAAGGACCTTAGAGAGAAAAGGAGGGTTAGATATAGGTCTATAATTTGACAAAATCCCTGGATCAAGAGTGGGCTTTTTAAGAAGAGGCTTAATTACAGCTACTTTAAAGGACTGTGGCACATAACCTTTTAATAAGGACAGATTGATCATATCTAGTAAATAAGTGCTAACTAAGGGTAAAATTTCTTTAAGCAGCCTAGTTGGGACGGGGTCTAAGAGACACGTTGATGGCTTAGATGAGGAAATCGTGGAAGTTAGTTGATTACGGTTGATGGGAGAAAAGCAGTCTAAATGTATAGGTTTTACAGTTGTTTCTAAAGTTCCTGTGTTTACATTGATGTCACGCTTTTCAAGGCTCTGGGAAAGTTATACAAATATAAAACCTCCATGGCTTAAAAGTTCATGATACAAAGTGTAATAATTAAAACCTTGCTTGCAGTTGAAGGTGCTCTGTCAACAGTTTTACAGACGCCTCTTTTATAATGGAGGTCTATGGGGAAAATGCTTTTTTTTAAACAGCAGGGGATGTTCTCATTGCAGTGCCACTGTTGGTCACTAGGACAAATTGGCAGCACGGCTGAGTGACGGCGTGGTATCCAGCTCTCCAAATACATCCATGGTATCTGCTAACAACCAAGCAAATGAGAGTAGGCAAGATTAATAATGTCGATATCATCTACAGCTAGCTACCTAGCACACAAAAAAAATAAAAAAATAAAAAAAGTGACCGGTGTGGATGAGATGGTTGCAGTTGTACCAGTTAATGTAAGTCAACTTACAGAAATAACTCTTCAGTCAAGATATTTCTGTGATCATTGTGAAAAACATTAAGTTAACTGTTCCAAGCAGCTTTCGTTTTGCCTGAAAATGACATTGGTGAGACGGGTATGTTACTCACTACTGATTGGTTAGAGCAAAACAAAACACAATAAATTGGCTAACATGAACACAATGTCAGGCCGAATGAATAAAGTGAAACTAAATGGCAGTTCAGTCTGGTTATCAGGCTAAGAATCTGCAGGACCCTGAAGATTTTTGAGAGAATTTCTGTGTTTGAGGGACTTGATTAAAAGCCTGTTTCTGCTTCCTTTCCCTTCCACCCCCAAAACTGCTTTGTGTCCACCAGGGTGCTACTGAAATTAGCTACACATTCCTCACATTCCTCAACCTGTTATTGTGTAACAGATTGAGGAATAATTTCCACCTATTCCTGACTATTGAAGGGAACCTTGCTGTATACATTTGCATATTAGCACAAAAAAACAACAACACACATCCCGCAACTACTAATAAAAACAGCTCCACCTCCACACCACCTGAACCCTAAAACCCAGCTCTCTGACCCAGAAACCCCCATCCATTCAGAAGGAAAGAGAAAAAACAAAAGCAAGAGCTACAAAAGAACAACTATCAGTCTAAGCATCTCAACCAGCGATAGAGAGATCCAAGGACGGACAAGCCTCCATGATCTAAGCCTCTTCAACCCCGAAGATCCAGAACTCAGTGCCAGTGTTGAACTATCACTCTTCCACAAAATACTACCCTCAGAGGGATGAGGGTGAAGCATAAACCCTAGGCTGCTGGGTAGCTGTGTCCACAGTAAAACATTCTGGATACAGTATTCAAGCTAAACAAGGAAACATTTCTACATGGTTCAGACATCTGTGGTGACTGTTGCTTTTTATGGGCAGAGCGCTCACTTCCTTTAACTTAGGAATTACTTTAAAAATATACATAAATCATAAATGTTGTGCTCATATGTTTTGTCACCTCCAAAGTGAGAGTATCTCCGTTTGAAAAAAGGAAAATCTATAACACCTCAGTTAGAGAAGGAAATGGTACTTATAACAAAGAAAATGCATGATTTGTCCTCACTACACTAATTATAATCAGTTATTTTATCTTACAATGGGAGGGATAAGATAAGAGTCCTTACTATGTTAAGATGATCATGAACACAAAGAAAGAAAAATAGTAATTTGTAGAGTTCATCCACTACATAGAATTACACCAATCCTAATTGCAGTAGAAGTTCATGTTAAGTGAATGACTTGTATTTGACAGACTGAGCCATACTGTATGAAAAAGCAAAAATGCATTTCTATTTTTCATTTTTTGTTTTCTGAGTCCCTTTAGCAAGTCCTCATTTTAAATATCAAAGTTTTGAAATCCTCATTATTATAGATTTGATACAGAAATCAAGATTCACCTCATCAAAACTTAAAACAGACGGTGTCACTAATGTTGAAAATTGGATGGCAATAATATATAGATAATTGAAATTTTATGATATTAAGCTTCAACTGAATAACCAAGATGATCCATTCATCATAATAACATAATAACATATAAAAACATCTGCTCCCTCCTCCTCCTCCCAAAAACTAACCGCAGCTCAGTTGGTGCAACATGTTGAATATCAATACAGCTGAAACCAGAGCGCAGTGAAAAAACCAAAGAGGGGGTCACCTGAAGGTGCGCGCCGATCAGGGTCACCCCGCTGTCTCTGGGCTCTCCTGGTTCTCCTTCAGGAAGTCCATGTCATGTCCATCAGATGCCGTGGTCACAGTCCACGTCCCGGCAGATGTACCACAGGATCACGTAGAGGATGAGCAGAATGGCGAAGATGAAGAGAGCCACCAGGATTGCCTTGGACATGGGAGAGATGAAGGACTGCATCTCAGCTGAGGGGGTACTCCGTCTGCACGCGCTGCCGGTGTCAGTGAGGCTACAGACGCGCGCACACCGCGGGGAAGTCCTCCTGACATCCGCAGAGGAGTTGGGGAAGCTCAGTCTGGTAGGAAGAAAGCCTCTGCTCCATGTGCTGGTTAATTCAACATGCATAAACACGTGGAGAGGTGTACCTACAATTTGTTTGTTTCTTTCGATATTTTTCAATATGGCTCATTATTCTTATAAAACCCAATTTTGGTCATAAATGTAGATTTAGATAAAAAAAAAAAAGAGCAGTTATTCAAATATGTGAAATGCAGGCTACATGACACACTTGAGGATTACAGTATGTACAAATCTTGTTTGAAATGTTTTCATGCAGGATGACAGAATTGAACAATGTGAAACTAGGAATCATCATAACCCATCAAGTAATATCAGCCACCTTTTTTCCTCTCAATCCAGTGTACCCCACCTTAAACAAATCAGCAAATTAACTTTGAATATGAAGATATTAGTTTATCACTAAGTGTTCAAAAAGTGAGATCAGTTTGATGCCATGCTGGTCAGTTACCAGGCCAAACTGCAATATTAAAGCAGGGCATTTTCATTGGCTGAGACCAATTTAATTTTATACTGTGTCTCTTATCATTATTGTTTACCAATTATAGCCTTTTTTAGTTTAAAAATAAAAAGTAAAGAATGAAATAAGAATGAAAAAAAATAAAGCAGTGGAATGACTTGTGCATTACTGAGTAATACCTGATAAGGAATGCACATAAAAAGTGATTTCATAGTTATTGAGCACAGGGAGGCTCCTCATTCTGTTCCATAACAAGTAATTACTGCTGATGGAAGTCATTCCCACCACTAATTGTTCTGTAATGATCTAAACTAATCTGTTTTTGTCAGGTTCATGAAGACTATTTTTTCGCAATACACCTTTTGTAACTGCACTCGGAGACTGCCACACCCAGTCTGTTCTTTAAAAGGTAGGAGTCAGGACTGTAGCTGCACAGGACAGTTGCATCTGCAAATAGCCACATCTACTGTGCTGCTGCTGGTTTGTGTTTGGTGTTGAGAGAATAGTTTTAAGTTGGTCTTAAGTAGAAAAAGTGTGAAGCTACAGTGACAATGAAGTCTGGTTTGAGGGTTGCTTTCCTTCTTCTTCTGGTTACTGGAACAGTGACAGTTAAAGGTAAGATGACTTGTTTTTACACTGTTATTTGAAGGTGATGCTTGGAAGGCTCAGAGGCTTTATACAGTTACTCAAGAACAGAGGAGTTATATCTGATCTATTACATTTCATATTCTGACAGAATTATTTGAAACTCTGTTTACTTCTACACAAACTTACCAGATGTTAAGGCTCACCTGGTGTCCACACTGTCATTATTCAAAGGGTGGTTGATAAAGACTAGATGTAGTCTATCAGTTGGTTACTTTGGGTCACCAATACCAATTGAACCATCAGTCAAGAGCGCTTATGCAGTGGTTTTTCTGATAAATCCTTGTTCTGGTTAATGGTAGTCAGCAGGTATTGTCATTCTTGTTTTATAGAGAACTTTCTTCCCTATTACACAGAGGGATCTCTCAAGTCAGAACAGCTTGTAGGTTTACATCTGATGAGGTGCTGCTGGACAGACATACATGTCCAGGAAACATTTATCTATTGGATCTTGGACAAAGCAGATGGAGTTTGCCCAGTTGTCATTGAACTGTAAATATGTAAATGTGCACTTTTTTCTGAGTAGTTGAAAATAACATACTGGATGACTGTGGTTTGTCTTACCTCTGGCTCACACAAAAGTGTAACAACATCAGCTGGTTGAAACTAACTGTTGAGCAGAGGCTGAAACAAGAGGAGATGAGATCATATTGTTACGACCGGCAGACCAGATTGGAATACAAGAGATACAAGAGATTCTTGATACAAGTGTTCTTAGATGTTTACTTTATTATAAGAAATCATTTCCCATGTGTACAGTATGGTTGTTGATGTTTAAAGGATAAGGCTGAAGGTTTCTGATATTTCGTCACCTTGGTTCTATCTTCTTCTTATTATTGTTATTCACATATTCTTATTCTGTGATAATTTATTAATATTATGTGAGGTGTTTTTTTTAAGTTGTATGCATTTTTGGACTTTGTATTTAGAAAACAAAAAGGTTCTATCTCTATCGCTATTGAATGCAAAAACTTTGAAGTTCAATATCTCAAAATCGCTCAGAACGGAGCTGGAACCTTATAATTCCAAGGTGGCGATTTCTCTTACTCTCAGCAAATCCCATGAAAATACTAAAACCAACAAGTGTTAGTCCATCTGCTTGGGATTGATGGGGATTGAGTCCAAATAAACTACAGTGTGTGTGTTCATGGTAATGCAGGAACAACAGTATGGCTCATTGATGTGTTTTTAATAGTTTTTTTTATGGCTCAGAGGAAGAAGATATATTAGGTTTTGATACACACAACACTTGTTAATAGGTACATTCACTGTTGGATTGAGTCTGAACATGAAGAAAAAGAGAACATCACCAGAGTTATCCTTTAAGAAGTAACTGCATGTTAAGAACCTGTTAACGAAGAATCTCAAATGAAGTTAAAGTATGTAAATGTGTTGATGAGCAGGCGTAGGTACAATATTATTCCACCACAGTCCCATCACAAAAACAGGGGCCAGTGGCCAAACCTGCCTGCCTCCCTAATTTAACCAAAACATTACTGCCATCAAAAGCAACAGTTGCAACTAAAAGAGTGTGCTTGTAAGATTAGCATGGTAGCTGTTTGAAGAAAGGCTCAGGTGCTGTATTTTGCAACCGTTGGTCATGGTGTTGGCATACAGGCTTTTGGGAAACAATAGTGACTCATGGTGTCCAAAGCTGCTCAAAGCGTCAGTCAGCACTCCATAGAAACCACAAATATGTCATCCTAACACTGAACACATGTTGTTTGATTGATGGAAAGAAATGGACAGTAGTGAACACAGTTCATATCGGTCATGTTTTCCTGTTGCTCCAACTGTTGCTACCAGTGATGACCTAATGTTCATTTGTAATGGTGTTCCATGTCTTCCTCTTACAGGATCTGACCTGTCTGATGCCCCTGATGGCAACGGTGAGTGACCTTTACTTTAGTCTAATATTGCTGTCCAAAACCATATACAATGAAACTAAGATATAATTTAGTTCTTTGGATATGAAAACCCCTGACCCCCTCAGAGACACCAGTGGGTGTCTGGCCTATGACACCAAATGGCCATGTTAATGAAAGGATAATGGTTATATGCCTGATGTACATATGCACAAACAGGATCTGTGGCTATTGCATTGGCAGAAAAAAACAGGTTGGCCAAAAGATGGAACATCTGAATCCAACAAGCATGAACTGAAGCTGCTTGTGATTTAGTGAGATTATGAAATGAAAAAAGATGGAAAAATAGATGTTGAATGCACTTTAGAACATTAGTGAGTCAGGCTGTGGTGTCTAACTGCTGTCCTAATGAGGCTGAGGACTGGTGGGGCCAACCAAAGACACGCAAGTCCTAACAACAACAACATGTCCTGCTTTCTGCTTGAGAAACAGATCCCGAGGCTCATACTGACAGCTGATCACATCAGACGTCTGGGATAACGCCACAGCATTGCACCATTTCTGCTGCCACCCAAGTATTAAACCTGTGCTGTAACTAATCCCAACAGCACCCTTTCACAGGGGCCCAACCTTTTATTTATAGATACTAGTACTGTCTAGCACCACATGCTTGCAGAGAAACACTGTCACAACTTGAGATGGGAACACTGTATAGACTCTAACTATATACTGTATTTATTTTTGCATCTGCAGTCGTGCATTTTTCAATTGTTTTACATTTATTTATGCCAAAACTACAGTAAACATGGGCTCTGTATGGGCCTTTTACTGGGGTTGTGAATAATTCTTCATTCTTGAGTGAGTTTAAAAAAAATAATTAAAATACTTTTTTAATGTTGTGACATCAGGACCAGATTTACCAGGGACATCGGGGGCCCCTAATGGGCTTCCGCAAACCCATGTCCCCCAACCCATTTTGCCCAGAACAGGCTAGTATTACTAATCTAGTACACTATCCTGCCCCCAGTTTGCTGTAAGTCAGTTAGTTTGTGATAATAATAATAAATACACATTTGTTAAAGAACAAGCACCATGTGAGCACAAATTAGATTGCCCTCTATAAGAACACATTTGGGCCCTTAGCATTTCAGTTTTGACTTGTGTCTTGTGCATATTACCTGACACATTTGTATGAATTAAACCACCACAAACTCATTGCCACACAGACTACCTGGGGCCCATGTAGGTTTGGGGCCTTGTGTGACAAGTTTTTTTGAGTTCTGAAATTTCAAGAGGACTTCAATTTCAATTCAGTTTTATTTATATAGCACCATATCATAACAAAGTTATCTCAGGGCACTTTTTCGAATAGAGCAAGTCTAGACCGACTCTTTATATTTACAGAGACCCAACAGTTCTCACCATGAGCAAGCACTATGCGACAGTGGCAAGGAAAAACTCCCTTTTAACAGGTAGAAACCTCGAGCAGAACCAGGCTCAAGGTGGGCTGTCATCTGCCTCGACCGGTTGGGTTGAAGGGGGAAGGGGGGAGCGGGAGAGAGAGAGCAGGAGGAAAGAGAACATACAGCAGCACAACACAGTTCCACATAGGGATGTAAGGCAATAGATATGGTAATGGAATTGATGTTAACACCAACAGAAACAACACTAAGAGCAACACCATAATAGCAACACTAATAACAAGAGCAACAACAGCAATAGCAGCAGCGGGTGCAGAGCAGGAGCACGGGGCAGCAGGCGGCAGCAACCACAGACCCAGACTCTACAGCTCCGGAGGCAGAAACACCTGCAGAAAGCAACAGAAGGGGAGGGAGAGAGAGAGAGGAGAGAAAGCACACAACTACGGGAAGAAGTTGAATTAATAACAAGCATTGATGGATATGAGGGCGTACAGATGGAGAGGAAGAGGAGGAGAAAGGAGCTCAGTGCATCATAGGAAGTCCCCCGGCAGTCTAGGCCTATAGCAGCATAACCAAGGGGTGGCTCAGGGGTCACCTGAGTCAGCCCTACTATAAGCTTTATCAAAGAGGAAAGTCTTAAGCCTACTCTTAAATGTGAGGAGGTTGTCCGCCTCCCGTACACAAACTGGGATCTGGTTCCACAGGAGAGGAGCTTGATAGCTGAATGCTCTGGCTCCCATTCTACTTTTAGAGACTCTAGGAACCACAAGGAACCCTGCATTCTGGGAGCGCAGGACTTTTTCCCCCTAATGCACTCTAAAGCACACTAAGGCAAGATATCTAACTTAAAATATGTGTTCATAGTAACCTTTAAGACAAATGCAGATATTTAAGTAACTTTCTTTAATAATGACAATGAATCATTTATTAATGCTTTATACATCCGTAATAATACATTCACAAGCACATTTGTTAGGTTGCAAGGTTGTGGAAAATCCATTTGGCTGGTTTATGTCTTCCTTCAGAATAACAACAATCTATGGTCTTATGTTGTACAATGGGTGAGAAGGTGGTGAAAGGTGTACAACACTGAATGTCCAGTGCCGTATTACACAGTAACTAACAGAAACTGATTTCCACACTCATATCAAGCCAGAATGGATATGATAAACCGTTGTCCACAAATGTACCAGGAAGACAAAATACATAAGAAACAAAAAGTCCAGGTCAGTTTAAACATAATTTGTATTTTATTTGATATTCTGCATCAGCTGGCTTTGGATTTGATCTATCTGCAGGACAATCTCAGTCCAGGTAAAGTCATCAGTAATAGATACTCCTCTAGAACCTGTACTGCTTAAAGGTTCTTTTCATCTTCTCACTCTGTTTCTGCTTTCTGTTTTTCTACTTGCTGATGTACTTGATGTTTCTGTACTCACAGATGACAGTCATGAAGCAGCTGTGAACCGACCGAAGCGTTGGAGCGGTGGTGAGTGTGCAAATGCTTCAGACTCATTAGTTTCATCGTTATTTGGTGTATTATATTGGTAATAAATTAGTCAGATATATTAAATGTAATAAGGGTTTGACAGCACATATCAGGAAGGCAATTTCATGTCCAATAAGGAAAAAACATAGCAAGCATTTGTTAGAGAACAAACCAAGTAGACTTCTTGCCATCAGGATAAATTGTTATTTTATTTTACTGTGGGCTGCAATACATTTTATAATCACTGTATTTATTTAAAAGTTTAAAGTGTGTTTTCTAAGCCATGTTGAATATTTGTTCGGCTCTATATATGACCCTTTTATCCAGACCAACATCAGGACTGTGGAGGACCTACCCTGTGGAGGATACACACCCTTATTTTTCCAATAGCAACCACAAATCCCCAAACGTCCTCCCAGCTTAGAGTTTCACAACATCATAAAACTTAAAGTTGGCTGTTGTAACTGAAACAGGGAATGGTTGTTAACCTTGTGTTTTGGAATGATTTTTTCATGTATTTTTCAAACAGGATTTAGCTTGTTTGATACTCTTCGTGGCAATGGTGAGTAGCTTCAGGAGACGTTAATATTTGGCAGAATGTACATGAACAGTTCATGGAGAGCTATGAGATTTGAGCAGGATATATTAGCTGGGGTTGAAGTGGGGATACCATTTAGACTAGATGAGTTGAATTCCCCTGGGTTCATTAGTTACTTTAGTAGTTCTAACTGCTACAAAGTTAATTAAAGGTAATAAGAATTTTGGACAGGTAAATAACAAATTATGTTACTTTTCCCCCCATTTCATTGCCCTTGATTCAAGTCTAATTTTATTAATATGAAGCATTTGAGTTTTTTTTCCCCTTGACTTTTACCTGGAAAAATGAAAAAAACAATATGTTTGCAATGTGTGTGAGAATTAAAAAAAAGGTATGTCATTGTTAACATAAATAGATTGTCTAACCTGGAGGTTTGTCTGATCATCTGACTACTTGTGTCTTGACTTGTTGTACTTCTTGTTAGCGATGTTGCTGCATATTTTATCATGTTATCAAAACCAGTGAGATGTGTAACAGGTGTGCAGAAGACAGTGCGGCCTTCTATTTATGCATCTCTATCTTACAGGACCCAAACCTACTAAACCAACTGGAGGAGGTGAGTCTACAAACCTCATACTACATCACACTGGTAATAAAAATATATATTTAATTCATTTTTTAAAACATATTTCTTTATTTGATATTCTGCATTTTTAGATGGCCTTGGGTTCAATCGGGCAGAGGCTCTTCAAGGTAAAAACTCAGTCATTGATGCTATTTGGAATGACTGATATTAAACTAGAACAGGTCCTACCAATGGTTTGACTAAAAAACACTTTATACAGCTAATAGCAATAATTTACGCCAATGTTGTTTATAATTAAAGCTTCATTAATTGATTTTTTGGCCACTTGTGTTTACAGCTTGTTCTGCTGCCCCCAACACTGACATATTATCATCTTATATCACCAGATTTGTTTTAGCTTGTCTTTGATTTCAGTATTCATTCAGATGTTTTTTTAATCATCTTTTTCATCCAGCAGACACAGATCAACATTAGCATTCATCTGGAGCCATTGTACATAGTCGCTAACATACAATGAGTTTAGCAGAGCTTTACACATAAACTATGGTCCACAGTGGATGTGAAAATATTGATTAGTGCAGATTTTAAAGTATGTGAAAGGGGTTGCTTGGTGATCCCACAGAGAATTATCACCAGATAGACAGTTGCCTTCAGCTCTCTGAGTTTTTTTGCCACTTCTAGCTCATTGTTTTGGTTTTGCGGACAGCTCTACTGAGCAACAAAGTTGTTTTCAGCCAAAAGCCAAAGATATTTCCCTCAGGAGTTGGTGGAGACCAAACCACCTAAAATGAGAGTGAATATTAGACTAACATTCATCAGGTGACACAAACACGACTCCAAAGAAATGCTAGTGTTGCTCTATCTGCTGGATGTGAAAATAGACAACTGTTTGTTTCCCCCAAGTGGCAAACAAATCAATCCATTTTCTAGTGCTGTAGCAGTTACTGTAGTTATTTGATTTGTCTGGCAAATATTCATGAATCTTGCATAGGAAACTGAAAGTAAGCTGCAGTCTGGCCATGTGAGACCAAGGATAAGAATAATTATTATTATTATGCATGAAGCTGTATTTGTGTAGTTTCCAATCAGGTAACCTTCAGGTCAATTACAGTCTGCTGATATAATGTAGTTTGAATCAACATACTTTTTCTGTTTGATCCATAGATCCCAAACCTTCCAAGCCTGCTGGAGGAAGTGAGTACATAAAACTTGCTCATTTCTTGCCAATTCTTGACATACAGATGGGTGACAAATGAAAGTAAAAACCAACATAACATGTATTAGTAAGCCTAAGTGTGTGGAGCTCTACTGGAGGGATGAACAGTGTTCTTCTAAAAGATGTTCCCTCATTTAGTGTTATAATGGTGGTGGTGGAGAGACTCCAAAATTTCCCAGAGGTGTTCAGTTGGGTTGGGAACTGGTGACTGTGAAGGCCATAGCATATGATTCACATCATGTTCATACTCAAACCCTGTATGCAACCATTTGCATTTCTTTCAGTATAATAACAGTTAACATTTATATCATGAAGTTTTGCCAAGAATACGTTCCTTCAGAGATGTTCAGTAAAGCCAAGTTCATTTTAAAAGTATGTGTCTTTGACATTCTTCATTCCTAGATGGCTTTGGGTTCAATCTGGAGGATGCCCTCCGTCCAGGTAAAATTATTAGTTTAAGGTTAAAGTTAAATAATTTGAATTATTATATATTAGAATTAGAATTTGATATTGTATATTGTACATTAGATACTCTGATATTGTTATTTTATAGCTCTAAATGACTCAGCACATCATTTGAGATGCATCTGAAATTTGATTTGCCAGAGACAGTGATGATGAAGCTCTCTTGAATCTTGTGAAGTTTACATGATAAATTCACGGGGGCACATGTGTTTTTTTTACATATCAGTCGGGTTTTTGGTAAGTTACAGTCTATACAGATCAGAACCCACACACATATGTATGTGACTAATATATGTGAATCATGCATAAAGCAGGGGATGACAAGAATAGTTAATAAGAATCAGACGGTTTTGGAAAAATCAACAAGTAAGGTCCAGCAGCAGCAGCCGCTCATTGAGTCAATGAGAGCTTGTCAGGTAATAGCGATGCCTCATGGATTTCCTGACTGTGACTTGTTAAACATAATAATGATGATTATAATAACTGATTAACAGTTGCTGATTCTAACATTTTGTGCGACTTCAGTGTTCTGCCAGAACTGATGTCAGAATTCTTCTTTATTCGATGAACAAACTTAGCCTTTAGTGACATTAACAGGATATCTGACAAAATACTGATTTCAGTCAAATGTGGTGAAACTTAAACCATGGGCCAAAGAACAAGTGATGATACAGTATTTAGATCTGTATAGCATCGCCATGTGGCCATGTGTAGAAGCACTTAATGTTTCGGCTCACACCCTAACTCCTGAACCCTGTGGTGCAGAATTGCATTTTTCTTGTCCTGGATTCCTTGGTTCAAGATGAAAATGGACCACACACGTTTCTGCCCGAAAGATCTCCACTCTTTTATTTATTTTTTTAATATAAACTCCATTCAGTCTTCACTAAAATTGGCATATATGCAGACTTAAATGTGAAAATATGTTTTCTTGTCTGTTGGCATAGACAGTACACATTGCAACCAAATTTACATGACAAGAGCACATATCAACTGTGTGTCCCAGCATATTCTGATGGCATATGTGGTATAACAGAAACATGACGTTTAGATATCCATAACTGAGTGGTTATGAGTCTGAATTACTTCAGTCAGCATCACTATGTGTATTTGGATACAAATCCAAATGCAGATTAAAATTATTTTCTGTTAACATAATAAATTCAGACGATCATTTTGTCTTGTATGTGCTCTCCTGACATAACTAATGTTATGTGCAATGTTCTTGTTCCCACAGCTGTACAACCCACTGAGAAACCCACAGGAGGAGGTGAGTCTACAAACCTCACCTCTTCTTTTGCTACATGGTCATTAGTTTACTTGGATATTATGAAGACGTTTCTCTTTCTAATTTGAAATGAAACTACCTCTGTTTTACTTTGACACATGTGCAGTATTGAAATCTCCTCCTATGACCAAATGAAGGACACTTTTGTAAACTCTTCCTCAGATTGCCAGGGGAATGTGATCCAAAAACTGAGCACGGTCCTTGAGAATCAAAATCAGCAGCTCCGTCTGCTGCTGCAGCTGATGGCTCAGCCATCTTCAGCTTGAATGAAAAACCCATGCGCTAAGTGGGGAGATACAGGAAGACATTTGTGAGTAAAAAAATAAATGTTTTTCCACCTACATGTTCCCAGTTCTATGAAACATAATATTTCCTGTGGCTTTAACAGATCTCTCCAGCATAGAGACACATTTCCTTTCACCCAGACTATCTGCTCACTTTCACTGATTATGTTTCTAGACATGAAGTGGACGGGCTGGATGATGACATCTTCCTGAATATGCTTGAACTTCTTAATCCTGTTTCCTGATCAATAAACATTTAATAAAATACTGATGACATTTATATAGTTATCATGAATTCATTCTTTCAATATACTAATCTACTGTAGTAGTTGTGATACAGAAGGTATGTCTCCAGAACATCCAAGCATAATGAAAGCTTGATGCTTAAAGAGACACTGAAGGCAGGGTTATGCTGACTGCTGGAGGATACTTTCTACACTTCTGGTGAATCACTAAAGATGATCATGAATGCTGAACTTCTGTGTACATTCATTTGTATTAATCTTAATAGTACACCATATTATTTGGTAATGTGTGCTAATCATTGGTTAAAAAAGTGGTTCCAAACTGAGGGAATGAGTCCCCCTGGTGGGGCGCGAAGTCATTGCGGGAGGGGGAGCACTTTGGCAAACATATCAACGTTAAAGTTTGCAAAATGTATTCAGAAAGCAAAATAATTGTGAAATACAAGATGGACAGACTTATGACAGAGAAGAAAAGACAAACTTCACCCAGCAAATCCAAAATGTGAAGAAGCTGATGTTGCTCTTGAGTTCACTGTCAATATAGTAAGAGAGCTTTGTGTCTTTTGTGCCTTGTGGCTAGTTTAGCTTGCAACAACATCCAGTTCATGTTTTGATGATGTTATTTTAGTAAAATTAGACTTGGCTCCTTATATAGTTTCCCAAGTTTGTTATCCGGCTAAAATTTCAATTCTTAGTTCAAACCCTGTAAAAACTAGAATCAAATAAAAATGCTGCCACACATTCTGATGGATAAATATTTAATTACATAAGCAACTATCATAGTTGACGTACTACTGATGTACTCAGCAGTACTAGGCCTTATCAAAGCTTTTTGTTTTTGAAGTGTCAGAAGGAAAAGCACAGGTGTATCTAATACCATTTACATTCCATTCCATTAAAGGCCCTGGACACCTATGTTATACCCACACAGGTGATCTGACTTATTCTGGATGATTAGACCTCTTCCCAGGTCAGTGTGTGTACTGACTATATATCTCCCTGACTCTCCTATCAGCTTTGTTGCACCTGATGATTTCAAATGATTTGTTGGAACAAGTAAGTAGGATCAACCAATACAGTTTTGCAGTTACAATCAGATGACAGTTTAAAAAAAAAAAAGCACATTCAGTAGCTGAGAGGAGTGATCAATTAATAAAGCAATTCTATTTTAAGTTATCTTGAAGCACATAGACCTACTGCACTCCAAAGAGACATGACATATTATGAATCATTTGTTTTAATATTTAATATTCATATTGACAAGATATGCAATACCATTCTTATCAGTCTTGTTAGGAAGAATAGATTGTATAGATTGAATATTACATGATAATTACCTGTGGAGGGTATGCCATGACTTTGTAGTGTTTGGACATGAATACTAGTAATAGTCACAGAGAATCCAACATGTCATAAATGTATCTTCTTCATTTATTTCTGTTGAAATAATGTCAGTCCTAAAACAGGCCTATAGACACACTACCGCCAACAGCTAGACTGGTGTGGCACAGTAGACCGTGGTGAATGGTGGGATGATAGCTCTGATACTGCTTTGAAGAGAAGAAAAGTGCGCATCAAGTGTGGGTTAAGTGCACTGTGCTTTGGTATTTCCCCAACATTTGACCTGCTGTTACATGAAGCACTCAAGACTGCAAGTGTGGGTACTGGGACAGACCCATTGCATCTTTATCATTCTTATTAGTTCAAGGAATCTGGTGACCTCACATACATCTAAGCATACCTCCACCCAACTTCAATCTGAGCACAGGGCTAATCAGCCAGAATAATTAAAAACACCTGACGGGGTGTATAGGGCCTTTCCATGTCCCAGTAAGCCAGCGTGCAGAATACAATGGTCCAAATAGGAAGACATCAATGAGATACAGCTGCCATTAATGTTATTAATTACACCTGCGATTTTCCTGCTATGACATGTCAAAATGTTTGCCATGAAAAAGAACTATTAGTGGTGATGATGTAGTAGAGTCACGTCACTGCAACGTGATCTGATATGATTACACTCTTATTACTAAATGCACATACAGCAGCAGTTGGAAGGGTCAGGCTTTAACATTTCTTTCACTATCATCTGTTTTGACAACTTATAATTAGATAAATGAACAATGAAGACAGATCTCACTGTACAAATGTTGTCATTTTTTTAGTTCGACCAGCAGGGCCTATGTATGACCATGTCAAGGTTCCTAATTGAGTGAAATGACCCGGGAGTCTCTAAGTGTCAGCCATGATAAGAGCTGGGCTGCGGTCGAATCGTCAAAAAAATGACGTCCTATGTCTTTTCCTAAACACGTTTCCTTGACCTCGATTGTTTTTTGACTATTCGGCCGCAGCCATAGTCAAACTCTTCTAACTTTTTACTAATTGGTAAAAAGGAGCAGCTGGGACAGCAGGCTACAGATCAGGGCTGAACTAATGGGCTGACATGCAGTACAGAGGAGCACACTTGCAGATGCCTGGAGGTGAGGAATGGCAGGACAACAGACAGGAAAACCAGAAACAACATGAGAGAAGAAGAGAAGATCTAAGAAAAACTAAAGAAAACAAACAATAGTGCAGCATTCAAATAAGGAAGGTGACGAGATGGAGTCACGGGTGTTGGTGTCTGCTATGTTGACTGACAGATCTGAGTCCTGCAGTGTCAATCCAGTGGAGTATCAACTTATGCTGCAATGCCTCCTCTCTATAGAAATGATGTCTCTGCTCTCAACAGACTGAAGGCAATGTGAGGACACAAAATCAAGATGAAATACTGCTTGGTCTTTACACTATGATCTTGATGGAATGGATCAAATACTGATATTAGGAATGCAGCTGATGATTGAAGATGAATTGGTGTACAACATGTGATTGGAATGATATGCCTGGTTATCTGTCTTGATTTGCTAACAGGGTTTGCTGTAGATAAATGATTGATTTTAGTACTGTTTAATATGAGTGTCCTGTGATAAGTTCTCTGGAGGACCTCCATCCATTTTGGTCATTACATGGTCCCTTACTCTCCCACCAACCTTAGGCCAAGTTGGAAGTTTTGGATATTCATCCCTGCCCAGACGATGAATCTTGTTGATATTGGTACTTAATGTAATAAGAAAAAAGCTTTGCGCTGCATTTACTTTAATGCTTTAATCATCATCATCATCATCAATATCATCATCAGTGAATAACCACAAACAATAACTTTAGAACACCACCTGGTATAAAACAACAGAAGCCCATCCCAGAAGTAATCATTCAAAATGAAAGTTAGATCCACATACACTAGGTGGCACACAAGTTTCAGTAGAAACCGTTGGTTCATGTTGGGCCAGATGGGGAGTAGCCCACACCCACGGGCTACTTCCAAGCTGGCAACTCCTCCTACTGATTTAACATGTCAAAATAGGTTAGTGTAATAAGTTGATGCTATGCCTTAGTGATTTTGGCACTTTATGTTGCTTCAGATATCGATGTAACTTCAATGTTGCATGACAACGTACCTGAATAAAACTCTTTTTAGACAAAATAAAGTAATAATTTTACGCTTTTGTAAGGCGCCCGGCCTTTTTATACTAATAGGACTAGGATAATCTGGTGGTGAATTAGGCTACTACTGTTACTGTACTGTTGCTACTGTTCCATAAAGTAGCACTTTATTTCAACCAAACTTTTGTAAAATGCTCGTTACCGCCAATCTTCGCTGTTACGCTGTTTTGCTTCTATGAAGACAATGGACAAATAAGCATGATAATAGGATATGAAAGTTGCTATTTTATCAAAATTCGAGCTGCAATAAGACTCGAATGTATATGTTTTTCCTTCCATGGCCATTCCTCCGGGGCTCCCTAAATTCAACATTCTTTATACAAGCATGAAACGCCCCTCTGAAAGGCTGCCACACCCAGTCTGCTGCTCTTTATGGAAGGCCCTTTCATAGTTCCAATGTTGACTCACAGAGAACTGAAAGAGGACACCGGACGTGGTTTGCCGTGCAGTCTGTACCAGAAAGCTGTGTCTACAAATACCCAGCCAGCTAACGCTAGCTAAAGCGAGGAGACACTTAAACATAACGTTAGCTAGAAAAGTTTACAGCATCGAAACTAACTAAAAACTCTAAAAATAGCTGTGAAGAAGAAAAAGTCAACATGAGGTTTTGTTTGAGGATTGTTTTACTTCTTTTTCTTGTTTCTGGAACATTAACACAAGACGGTAAGCTTATTATTTGAATTGTTATCACAAATGATAGGTTGTGTAGTGATTATATTATGGTTATGGTATGTATTTTAGTGGCCTTGCTGCCTTTTAAGGTGACGCAGTAAAGACTTATGGCAAATTTAAGGCTACCCTATTTTTTTCTGGCAGCTCTGACCAAGGACATTTTCTATTAGCCTGACAGAAGCTGCAAAGTATAACTTTTGTATCATTTGCTACAAATCAGTAGCTGTGTGGTTAGTAGTGCTTACCTTTTTCCATCATGTGGTCACTGTGTGGCTCAGCTCTCTGTGCTCTCTGTCCACTTCAGCCTGAGGAAGCCACCAGTGGGCTTGTGTGTTCGAGAGCAGGAGCTTTTAAAGGAAACATGACATGTGTTGGGTTGATTTGAGAAGAGCATGGAGTTATAATGAGCTCAGTTTGACTACTGACATGGCAGTTGAGTCCTTGTATTTGATGTTAACATCCCTGAATGACCATAACTGACCCCTGCAAACTGAGTCACTGCATTCAACTTAGACTCATTGAATGAAGAACTGAATCAGAGATTGGATTTACCCTATACACACAGGTGCACCATGCCCAAGGTCGCACCTGGGGTCCAGGCTTTATTCAGCCTTTATCCATAGGGCTGCTGTGTGGTTCATTGCGTTGGATGACTAGAGTCATACAAGGCCGACCAATGAGGTCAGATTGTGCAGGTGTTCTTTTGGGAATATGTGTATGGACTGTAGAAATACTGAGGTCCATGAGAGTTTCTTAGCATATAAAATACCCACTGTGTGTGTGTGTGTGTTTAATTGTAGAATGCAGTTAAAACCCACAAATACCTTGGGAAAAAAATCCAGGTTACATGAGCATAGTCCTCACTGGTGGCTTCGGTCCTTTTCAGTCTGTTGTTGGAATAAAACACCCGATTTCTAGCACAGTGTGAAAATAAAAGTACAGAAACAGGTCCTTTTATGTATTGTATTGGGGCATTTGCCAGGACTGGAAGCAACTTGTGTAGTTTATGTGTGACTGGAACATCCAGTGAACATTTTTATACATTTTACAAATGAATGAAAGTTTGGGTTGCCCGTGGACAAGAGATTTTAATGAGATCATGAGATGAAATGAGCTAGTGGAATATGTTGGAGACCTTAGTTAGTATGTAATTCAAGGGAATGATATTTGGGCTGCAGCAAAGATTGTTTTCATCACTGATTATTCTGCAGAAAAATGCTGTACAATTTTCTAAAGCCCAGATAAATCATCAACAAGCTTGTTTTGTCCAATCAAACCCCCAAATCATTTATTTACTATTATATAGGACAAAGAAAAGCAGCAAATCCTCAAAACTGAGAGGATCAAACTAGGGAAGGTTTGGTATTTTTGCTTGAAAAATGATTAGTGATTGACTGTCAAAATAGTTGCCAATTCTTTTTCTGACTAGCAACTAATCGGTTAATTCCTTCAGCTTTATTTGACACTGCCATTATTAAAATAAAATACAATGTACGTACATGCCCAAAAGTATGTTAACACATACTGTCCATATACTATGTCCTTTTGGTTTGGGGCTGTTTCTCATGGTTTGGACTGGGCCCCTCACAGCCACTTAAGGGTTGTCCTGATGCTGATGCTACAGGATACAATGAAAAAGACAACAGTGTTCTTCCAACTTTGTGGCAAAGGTTTGGGGAAGGAAGAAATGGTTTTCCCAGTTTGGTGTGGAAGAACTTGAATGACCTCAACCTCATCCAACAATTTTGGGATGTACTGGAACACAGACTGTGTGCCAGACCTGATCACCCAACATGGGTGTTGGACCTCACTAATGCTGCTGTGTCTGAATGTGAGCAAAAGAGTGGAGGCTCTTATAGCAGCACATGAATGCCCATGGTGTCCGAATTGCATACGGAGAAAATAATCAGCTGTCCACATACTTTTGGCCATAAAGTGTAACTTCAATTGTTGCTGCAGGGAAATGTAGTTTATTACAACAGTGAAGTAACAATAAATATAGAAAAGAAAAATCATTCTAACTCATCTGACAGACAGTTTGAGTATGAAAAAAAGAAAATGGAAAACCACAGCAGGTTTATAGTTGATGTTGATATTTTGAGAGAGACTGAATATCTTAAAATTTAACTGTATTCATAAATGGTTCTTAACTTTGCAGCGAGATTTAGTTTTTGTCATTTATTCTGGAACAGCACCTGGAACATAGAAACACGCTGAAACCCACAAAAGAGAAGTATTTGTTAGTCAGGTTTCACTGAGGAAAGGAAACAGGAATTCATAATGTTAGATTTAAATGACATCAACTGGCCTGAATAGGCAAAATGGGACTTTGTTAGTCTAACCATGGCTTGGAGAGGAAACAGCCATATTGCATATTAGGGCCCCAGCCTTTTAACTTCATATACCCAAACCACATTAAAACAACACATAAAATAGTGGTCCCAATTAGGCAGAGAAAGTTTTGAAGAGAAAATGAGAAGAGTCTCCTACAGATATAAAATAAAGGATTTTAAAACCAGGCTCAATATATGATGCAACAGCAGCTATGGCACAGGACTTTCTTACTTTGACTTCTATTTGTTTGGAGGTGTTATGTCATAACTACACATTCAAATTCATTGTCTTATCTTGGTTAAAACCTAACCTACAGCTGCAACTCAACATTCCTTTACCTGAAAGTATCCCAAAGTTGTGTAAAATGAGAGAAAATCTATGTGACTTGAGAGGAATGTGCTTGTTTAGAGTCGGGACATGTAAATAATCATTGAAGCAGCATTCATTGATAAAGCCACTGTTCACTAGCTGCTCAGCAGCAAGCAGCAGACAGACACAGTTAGACACTAGCTCGTGAACATAGTGGAGCATGTAGCAGCTAAAGAGCCAGATATGTTTCTCAGGAGTTGGTGGAGACCAAAAACAGAGCTGAAAGAGAGAGAAGAGATTCATCAGGTGGACACAAACACCACTCCAAATGAAACAGGCGACTGTTTGCTAACACGTTAGTCATAACAACTATATAAGGTGATAATATATCAATGTCAAAATCAGTTCTTATAACTTTAATGAACTAATATAAAAATATATGATCAGAATGGCATGTTGGCATTAGTATGGTAGGAATACTGCAGGATTTTATGACGTTGTTGTCCTTTTAGCCTAATGGTTTGTAAAAGTACTTTTAAGACTGAAATTAATACATTCATTCAGTTTTCATGCAGCTGCTTCACTGTAAAAGCAGTTCATCATTTTTGTTGCTGGAAGGCTTTTTTATTTTGAAGTGTTGGTTTAGCAATAACAGCACATCAAAAACATTTTAATTTTTATAAATCAAAAATGTTCCCCCATGTAACTGCAGTGGTTTGTACTACTATACTGTGAAGCTTGTATCAGGACACGTATTGTAGTCTCAGCATAGGGTCCCATGCCTGCGTACAGTATGACACTGTGAGATAAACTATAAACACTCAGTATAAGATTAGTCCTTGAAAGGAGGCTTTTATGGGTGTGTATTTCACAATATCAGCCACTGTAACTCTACAGCCTCCTGGGCAAAAAGTGTTGGCATGTGCTTTTCTGTGGGGAAACAACTCACTAGTTTCAGTTGTGACTCATGCTTCAAAGCTGCTCAGTCAGCGCTGCCATAGCAACCAGCAAATACACTGTGTGACTCCCTGCAAACACCCAAACACAGAACACATGTGCTTCCACTATGAAGGAAAATCCCAGCATACTGTGTGGCTGGTGGTTCATAGGTACTCAGTGAAAAGCAGATAAATACTGTAGCTGGTCAATAGCTAAGAGTCAAAACCAATCTGTCGCTATGGGTTATTGGAGAAAACAGTTGGTGGTTATGGTGAATCAGTCATGACTCTCTTGTTGTCCGGTTACTCCAGCAGGTTCAACTGTTGCTACCAATGTTGCTTTGTAATGATGGTCTTTATGTCTTCCACACACAGCATTTGACCTGTCCGATGCTCTTGATGACGTAGGTAAGTGAGGATGTTTTAGAATCCAATTTGGCAACATGTTAATGATTTTTTTATGCCATTTTATTCAAGTTTCCCAATAGAGTGCTTCAGGGATGAGATATTTTTATAGGCCAACCCTGAAGTTAGCATCGTCCTGGTTCCCTTGACATAAATCCAATGGGATTTTTCCATTGGATTTTGGATTATTGCAGGAAATAAGCTCTGTGGAAAACAAAAGTTTATGATACTTACACATTTCGTTCAGCAAGATAATCTTCACAAGTGAAAACCACTTAAATGATTTGAAGCGTAAATACAATTGCCAGAAGTAAAAAGGTAAGGGTAGTCCTCTTCCTCTTTTACAAACGCTTTTGGGAAAGTTTGAGTTAGAGTAGTTTGTAAGAGTATAAATCCAACGAGGCTGTAAAGGCGGACAAGTGAGTAGATGAGTTTCTGTGTTTGGCGTGATGATGTTTAATGTCCCCGACGACCTCTGTAGTCTCATTTAGCCACTTGTTGTTTTTTTTTGTTTTATTTAGCAACCGCCTTTTTATAAGACACGTCAAAGTTTCAAAATTCACCAGTGGGGTATTTACTGACGTATTTTATGTCGTAGAACAAAATGTGAAAATCTCTTAAGCTTGTGTTAACCACAGACCTTATTTCAGGCATCTAACCAAAAACCCATTCAAAAAACCTATTGACTTCGAGACGAGGGAACTGGAAGTACAAAAATGCTAACTCATTTCCAGGTTTTAGGACCCATTCCTGCAGCACTCTATTCCCAGTGTAAAATGTATGCAAAATGTAAGTCTTCACTGGCCCACACGGTTAGTAACCTGACCCTGGACCAGGGTTACAACATGATCTGATCTGACTGTCGCTGGATTCCTTTCAGATCCTTTTTTGAAAATGAATTGAATGAATCTATTTATAATCAATTTATGACTCACTATAGAGTAAACTGTTGAGTATTTATTATGTAGGGAATTCACTCTGTATAGCTTCTATGAAATATTGGAACAAGCGGATACAATATAGATGTTATATTTTGATAGTTAAAACAAAGCATTTTATAGTTTTGCAGCACTTTAAGGAGATGAGTGTAAAAGTCCACTTACTAGCTTTTTTTCCCAGAGCTTTCATTCACATCTCATAGTTCACACAGGATGGATTTTGCTCAGTTGACATGACCTAAGTATGGAACTTTAGTCATGTCCCAACATGTGATAATGTTCTATCTCCATCTCAACTGAGCAAACTCTCTATCTGCTGAGGAAGACTGTGAGATGTGGATCAAAGTGCCAGAAAAAGCTAGCAAGTGAACCTTTTAAGTTGACTTGCTGTCAGATAGTAACACTGCTCAATTCTTTTGGTTCCTTAGCACCAACACCTGCAAAGCCCAAAGAGCAGCCGAAGGCCCCTGAGAAACCTAAAGCTGATGGTTTGTATCCTTTCACCTGTTCCAGGATAACATCTATTATTGAGAAATAAGCTTACCGAGCCTATCAGGGGGTCAGAGTTTTGAAACGGTGTGGAAGTTATGTCCTTGGTTAAGAGTACTTAGGTTTATTATGTCCTAGTTGGACAGGATAGTAATTGTGCTTTGGCAACACATGTCAATTGTCATGCCATTAAAGCTGACTGATGACACTAAAAAGACTTGCTTGGTTTTCTTGAAAGACTTGCTTTCAAGAAAACCAAAGTGTACTTTCTGCAGTAACCTAAAAGGAAGCTGTGGTCAACACATTACACACGCTACAGTCTGAGTTGTTTCTACTTGTTCAAACTTTTCAGTTGTTATTTTACATGTACCAGGATAAAAGTAATATATCAGACTGTTGTAGCACCAGGGGTATAGTCATTATTTTCACTAGTGGGTTATTACAAAGTCTAACATCTGAATATTACTTAGACCTGCTAACTATATTCTGTAACAACACCACAACACTGCATACATACTGTACCAGTCACACTGTTGGTTGCACAGTGTGATACGCACTGAACTGCATCCGTCAAGATAACACCATGACCCAGATACTGTCACGCAGAGGGTGCTAATGCTAATGCTCCTGTTGCATGAGTTAAGACACACAGAGCAGAAGGTGTGCAGCTGATGCCATTGTGTGGCTTGAAGAGCTTGCTGTCAATCAGCAACTATTGGCCAAGTTTCCTTGCCATCTGTAGATACTCTGATTCCCAGAGGATGAACCCCTAGTGTTTTTGGTGACCCCTGATCTTTTCCCAAGTACACACCATTACACCAAAATGTCCATTTGTACACAAAAAATCTAAAAAGACAAACAACCACAGGTGGTGTTTGAACCATAGATTGTATAAGTCTAACAATCTATGGTTCTAAGACTCTACAGCCATCCTAGCAGTGCTGTGAGGCTAATGCCTGAATGCTTACATACTCAACTATGACAATGCTAACATGTTGATGTAAGCAGGTATAATTTTTATCATGTTCACACAAAGTGCAGCTGAGGCTGATGGGAATGTCATTAGTTCTGCAGGTATTTGGTCATAAACCAAAGTGTTGGACCCATTGAAATGTTCAGTTCATCCTGAGGGGAACATGAATGTTTGTACAAAATATCATGGCAGTCCATCCAATAGTTGTTGATATATTCAGTGTTTTCTTTTAATGGAACAATTCAGTGACTAATTAATGTGTTTAAAGCTTTTCTACTTCCTTTCATCTCCAGGTGGGCTAGACCTTCTTGATGCATTTGGACCAGGTAAAATACATTGTGCAAGTTAAAGCCATTTTCTCTTGTATTACTAAAACAGTTGGAAAAGTGAGGCAGCTACATACTTTAGATTGACCCTACTGCTTACTCTTAGAATTCTTAAAAATAAACCAGATGAAAAGATTATGAACGTGGACAGTTTGGGCTAGAGTGCTGTACCGGGACTGGCACCATGACCACAGATGCTGTCATCAGATAACCCACAAAAAGTGTTTGTAATGGGTAAAAAAACAAAACAAATTACATAGATGGTGGACCATTGGTGATGGTCAGGAGAGACAGGAGAGAGGAAAAATAGAAATGAAAATAATGTTTAGTATTGCATACAGTATACAAAATACATTTTCCAAGTTCTAATCCCGTTCCTTTTGTGTTAATTATTCACTTATCTCTTACTTCCATTTCACTGTGACTAATGTAAAAATTACCACTATGGACTACTCCAAATGATCTCATTGTGGAAAGTTGACATGTTTTGGAACAGCTCACCAGGGTGTAGAAAAGTGCTGAAGGTCAGCTACGTTACATCACAGTGCAGTGTCAGTCTGGTCAATTCAATTCAATTCAGTTTTATTTATATAGCGCCATATCATAACAAAGTCATCTCAGGGCACTTTTTCGAATAGAGCAAGTCTAGACCGACTCTTTATATTTACAGAGACCCAACAGTTCCCACCATGAGCAAGCACTATGCGACAGTGGCAAGGAAAAACTCCCTTTTAACAGGTAGAAACCTTGAGCAGAACCAGGTTCAAGGTGGGCGGTCATCTGCCTCGACCGGTTGGGTTGAAGGGGGGGGGGGAGTGGGAGAGAGAGAGCAGGAGGAAAGAGAACATACAGCAGCACAATACAGTATAGATATGGTAATGGCATTGATGTTAACACCAACGGAAACAACACTAAGAGCAACATTATAATAGCAATACTAATAACAACAGCAACAACAGCAACAGCAGCAGCGGGTGCAGAGCAGGAGCACGGGGGCAGCAGGCGGCAGCAACCACAGACCCAGACTCTACAGCTCCGGAGGCAGAAACACCTGCAGAAAGCAACAGAAGGGAGGAGAGAGAGAGAGAGGAGAGAAAGCACACAACACGGGAAGAAGTTGAATTAATAACAAGCATTGATGGGATATGAGGGCGTACAGATGGAGAGGAAGAGGAGGAGGAGCTCAGTGCATCATAGGAAGTCCCCCGGCAGTCTAGGCCTATAGCAGCATAACTAAGGGGGGGCTCAGGGGTCACCTGAGTCAGCCCTACTATAAGCTTTATCAAAGAGGAAAGTCTTAAGCCTACTCTTAAATGTGAGGAGGTTGTCCGCCTCCCGTACACAAACTGGGATCTGGTTCCACAGGAGAGGAGCTTGATAGCTGAAGGCTCTGGCTCCCATTCTACTTTTAGAGACTCTAGGAACCACAAGGAACCCTGCATTCTGGGAGCGCAGTGCTCTAGTGGGGTAATAGGGTACTATGAGCTCTTTAAGATATGATGGTGCCTGACCATTTAGGGCTTTGAAGGTGAGGAGAAGGATTTTAAATTCTATTCTAGATTTTACAGGGAGCCAGTGTAGAGAAGCTAATATTGGAGAAATATGTTCTCTTTTTCTGGTTCTTGTCAGTAAACGTGCCGCAGCATTCTGAATCAGCTGGAGAGTCTTAAGGGATTTATTGGGGCAGCCTGATAATAGAGAGTTGCAATAGTCCAGCCTAGACGTAACAAATGCATGGACTAGTTTTTCTGCATCTTTTTGAGATAGGATGTGTCTGATTTTTGCAATGTTACGTAAATGAAAAAAGGCAGTTCTTGAAGTTTGTTTTATTTGGGAGTTAAAGGACATATCCTGATCAAAGATAACTCCAAGATTCCTTACGGTTTCGCTGGAGGCCAGGGCAATGCCATCTAGAGAAACTATATCTTTAGATAATGTGTTTCGAAGGTGTTCGGGGCCAAGTACAATAACTTCGGTTTTGTCTGAGTTTAACATCAGAAAATTGCAGGTCATCCAGGTTTTTATGTCCTTAAGGCATGCTTGAAGTTTAGCTAATTGATTGGTTTCATCTGGCTTGATCGATAAATACAATTGGGTATCATCTGCATAACAATGAAAATTTATGGAGTGCTTCCTAATAATATTGCCTAAAGGAAGCATATACAAGGTAAATAGAATTGGTCCAAGCACAGAACCTTGTGGAACTCCGTGACTAACTTGGTCTAACTTGGTCTGTGCAAGTGAACATAATTCATTGACAATATGGATCGCAAATTTGCTTTTGCAATCTGCATGTATCACTGTTGTGTTGTTGAATGTATCTGATCAATTATCTATTTATTTACCTCGGCCGGTGTGTGCCCCTACAGCTCTGAGGTGGTTTGATTTCGGTTGTGTTGGGTTTTCCATAAGCAGGTCGATGTGGCACTGAGCTTTGTGCGTGCGGGGTGGGAACAGGTTTGCAAAACTGTTCATGTGCAGGACTCTGGTTTTGGCTATGCAAAGTTGAGTTCACACGTTCTTGAATTTTAAAATGTGTCGTAATGCAAGTGTGAGCTGCAGTTTCTGCCATGGCAGTGAGGGGTATCATTATAGGCAGAGACAGGATGAAACTTCTTTGTTTGACTTTTTTTTGTCTCTATCATGTTCACATATTTTAAAACAATATGGATGTTTCAGACCTAACAGTAATTGTTCTAAAGATGTTTTGTTGTCCCTTTTTCCCGCAGATGATCCACCGACTAAGAAACCCCAGAAACCAAGTGGTAGGGTTAACGTTTTCCCACTTACCTCTAGTGGTTTCTAGCCATCTACATAGTTTTGCTTTTGACTGCTGAGGTTTAGAGCTATTGTGATGTGGCTGAACCAATCCTTTAAATTTCATAGCTAAATGGTTAAGGTGTGTACCACATAACTGCAACGTCCATGGTTAGACTCCTGGCCGGGGGACCTTTGGCTACTATATCAGAGTGTAGGCTAACATTAAACTGTCCTGCTCTATTGGATTTTTGGAAGTTTAAACTGCAGAAACTCCAGCTAAACTCAGTTACAGTTGTTACATTAAAGCATAAGTAGACATGACAGTAGCAACCTAGCATTACGTCCAAGGCCATTAGATAATAGAAAGCATAAATATAATTTATGCTTTGTATTTGAATCCTCTCTCTTGCTTGTCCAACTATGTAAGCTAATCAGCCAAATGGGGTTATGTTAGAATGAAGTGACAGTCTGATCTTACATTTTCTCATTTCTTATCATACTTATAGTTATTCTGGCCTGTCCAGCTTTTGTTTTGGTTTATTATCACTTGAAAATTATTCGTTTTGCCATTATAATCCTCTGGTGCTGCTCTGATGCCACACCCCAGCATCTGCTTTCTTTCTGTATTTACTTCATTATTGATGCTGATTACGTCTTTGTATCCACAGACCCCAACCCCAAACCTGTTAACCCACCAAAGAGTGGAGGAGGTGAGCCTACAAATATTTCACCTCATTTACTGGTTCTTTGACGTCTTAATTTACGTGGATATTAAAGGACAAGGCTGGTGATATTCTGTGTTTTTCTTCTTGTCAATACATCCCATGTGCAGACCTAAACCAACATTGAATGTATGTTTATTGATCTATTATAGGTGGCTTTGGACTTGATTTGGAGGATGCTCTCGGCCCAGGTAAAGCTGTTGGAAAGTCTCTCTGATATGAAATTTCAAACGGATCTAACTAGGTCTGACCAGTATGGAGTTTTAATGGCTGATGTTTTTATGTTTTTTATTGTTTAGGGGCATACTTGTCCAATAATAGCTTAGCAACCGTAACTAGGCATAGCAGGCCTGTCAAGCTAGATTTGCTGAAGTGGTATGCATGGGGCTGTAGTAAGAGTGATACATAGCATTTAAAGAGTTTGGACGGTGTTTTCTTTTTTTTCCATCTCCAAAACAAACATACAAGAGCAAAAGTGTAAGGAATGGATTCCATAGTATTTTTATCTGATCTAATGTAAACTTCAAACGTCCAGCTATACCATAAAGCATAAATATAATTTATGCTTTCTATTTGAATCCAGTGACAGTCTAATCTTATATTTTTTCTTATCGTACTTACAGCTAGGACTAACTAGCTTCATACACACAAGAACAATGCAGTTTCTTTAATTCAATGTCTTCTGCATGGATCATCAAGTGGTGAGCATTTTAGCCTGGGACATAGTTTTAGCCTTTTTTAGCTTTTAGCACAATATCACATATGTAGCCATCAGCTGTATATTTAAGACCCTTTTACAGAATTATTGTTTTAAATGTTGATTTCTGGCCTGTCCACATTTTTTAAATAATCCTCTGGTAATTTTGCTAAGTGCAAAACCTTTATTTACTTTATTATTGATGCTGATGATGTCTTTGTATCCACAGACCCCAACCCCAAACCTGACAAACCTGCTGTGAACCCACCTAAGAGTGGAGGAGGTTAGCCTACAAACTCTTCAACTCATTTATTGGTTCTTTGACTTCTTAATTTATGTAGATGTTAAAGGATAAGGCTGGTGATATTCTGTATTTTTCTTCCTGTCAATTAATCCCATGTGCAGACCTAAACCAACACTGAATGTATCTACTAACAAGTACTGTGTATGTATCACAGCCTGATATATCTTCTTCTTCTTCTGTGCCATAGAGCTCCATTGTTGTCCAAAAACTGTTAAAAATACATCAGTGAGCCACACTGTTGTTCCTTCATTACCATGAACACACACACTGTACTTTATTTGGACTCAATCCCTCATACACCGTCCTGCTGCCCCAAGTAGTCACTAGAGCACCAAATGTGGATTCATCTGCCGCTGAAAATAGTCCCCAACAAATGCACTATTTCCTCCTGTTTGTTTGATAAAAACTACAGTGAGCAGCTGTTTTAGACAGTTACTGAGCCTTTTTTTTTTTAAATGAAACTATATATTTACGAGCTGCTTTTGAAGATTTGTGTCTTCAGAGCAACAGACAGGGTAGTCAGAGTCAGAGTATTAAGAAACAGACTAACACATTGTTGGTTTTAGTCTTTTCATGGGATTTGTTGACAATAGATAAAGTTCAAAATAACAGCAGTTTTATTCTTCATTTGTAAACTAGTTCCTGGTCAAAATAACACATTTCCTTGTGAAAGTGGACTCAAATATAAGATAAGATAAGATAAGCCTTTATTGTCCCACAGCGGGGAAATTTCAGCGTTACAGCAGCCAGCAAAAGTGTCATATATAGAAATACAATAAAAATAAATAGAAAAATAGTCCTGTACACAGTATAGACAGAAATAAATAATAGAGTGACTGAGTGCAGTTGTAAGTATGAACAAATAGATAAGATAAAGATATTGCACATATATAATATACATGTACATGAAAATATTTCACAGCAACATATGAAGTAGATAACATCATGAATACAATATATGTATGAAGATAATGCACAGCAGCAGATGAAGTATAGTAGCGAATAGTCTGCACACTGACAGTCAAGTGTAGATTACCGGGAGTTGTACTGATTATAGAGTCTGACAGCAGCAGACTTTTATAATTTATAACTTTATAACTTTTCCTGTTATAAATTAAAGAGCCTTTTATGCACTGAAGTGTCGAAAATTGTAATATACAGTTTGTATGTGAGTGGAATGATTATTTTTATAAACTGTGTTTGTGTGTGTCATTTCTTAAAGGTGGTGGAGCTTTTGATGACTCAGACTTGTTAGATGTTAGTGGTGGGGACTACAAGCCTGATGGAGGCCGATCAGGAGGAGGTAAGACATCAGTACCACCCTAAACATTTCTCCATTTTGATTGGCTGCCCTTTTTATCCTTGTTTTGGTTGTGGTGCCAGCTGCTTGATCAAATGTCACCAAAATATGTACTGATGATGTTTTGCAGCCCAACACAATTCACACTTGAGTTTGAAGGCAGTGAGATGGAAGGGAATTTTGATTCTATGGGTTATATAAGTCGATTTAATAAAATCAGGGAGTGAATCTTTAAATCTGAATTGCAGTTGATATACAGCTGGGGTTTCCAAAGTCTGACAGTGCGCAATAGTAATGGATTTTGCCACAGCAATTATTATTCTTGGATAATCATGCTCTTGTGTTTTGGAGTTTCCATGATGCTTTGGGGGATGTAAACAGGAAGTACAATGTTGCCATGGATTCAGTGAGTTCCATTGTAGGCTCCAACTTTACTAGCCTGTATTTCTCAGGCAAGTTGTGGTGTTAGTGCTTGCTCATGGTGGGAACTGTTGGGTCTCTGTAAATATAAAGAGTCGGTCTAGACTTGCTCTATTCGAAAAAGTGCCCTGAGATAACTTTGTTATGATATGGCGCTATATAAATAAAACTGAATTGAATTGAAGAAGGAGGATCTCAGAGATAATGATATCCTTAGAAAGTGTCACGCTATATCTAAAAAGCTATATGTTCACATTTGACTGAGTTATGACTCTGAGTAGGTGGAGTGTGATGTATGATGCAAATTGCAGAAATTGGGCACTAAGGCTTTTTTAAAGTACCCATCGCTTTCATCTCACGCAGTATCTTTGCCTCACGTCTCTCCCTCTGCTTCCCCCCTTTAACCCCCCACCCCCGGCACGAAAGGTGCACCTCATTGTTCTGATATACCAACCAACAGCAATACTAAACACACAACAATTGACATTACATCTGATTTTGTCTTGAACAAAATGATCTTCATATGTACTTGTAGCGTACCCACTGCTACCCTCCCCTGGGCCCGCCAACAGAGACGCACACACACACTGTTCTCGGGTATAACCCGTAGGTTTCTTTATTGACGCTTATCTGCCCGGGCTCTCTCTCTTGCTCCACCCGCGCACTCCCACGGCTGTGGTCCTCCGTCCGGCGTGTCGTCGTGTCGTTTATCCAGCCCAACTGCACTCCCGTCCTCAGGGCTGCTACTGCTTAAGAAGAGCCCACATCAACCCCTGATGCGCTGCACCTGTGCCTCCCCGGGCGACCCGCCCCGAGCTCCAGAGCCACTCCCCCACTTCTCCCTCTCTGCAGCCACGCTCCAACCACGCCCCACCACCACATACCCCCACCGCCCGACTGAGGCCGGGGAGCCATCCGGCCGAACCTACTCCCCCCCCATAGGACGAGAGAGGAAGTCGGCTACAGCCATCTGCACCCCCGGCCTATGGACCACCCTGAACTTAAAGGGCTGTAAAGCCAGATACCACCGGGTGATCCGCGCGTTGGCATCTTTCATGCGGTGGAGCCATTGGAGCGGAGCGTGGTCCGAACAGAGGGTGAAGGCCCGCCCCAGCAAGTAGTACCGCAGGGCCCCGACCGCCCACCGGATAGCCAAGCACTCCTTTTCAATTGTGCTGTACCGGGACTCCCTCTCTGACAGCTTCCGGCTGATGTACACCACTGGGCGGTCGACACCCCGCACCTGCTGGCACAACACGGCCCCCACCCCCCTGTCCGACGCGTCGGTCTGCAGTATGAAAGGGAGAGAGAAGTTAGGTGTGTGGAGCAGAGGCTCCCCACAGAGAGCCTGTTTTAACCCATCAAACGCCATTTGGCACTGCTCCGTCCACTGAACCGGATCTGGGGCACCTTTTCGGGTGAGATCAGTGAGGGGGCTGGCCAGATGTGCAAACCCCGGCACAAACCGGCGGTAGTACCCAGCCAACCCCAAGAACTGTCTCACCTCTTTTTTGAACTTGGGCCTTGGGCAGGCTGCAACCGCTGCGGTCTTGTCTAGCTGCGGCCGCACCTGCCCTCCCCCCAAGAGATGCCCCAGATACCGCACCTCCCTCCGTCCAACCGCACACTTCTTCGGGTTGGCCGTGAGCCCCGCCTGCCTTAATGAACCGAGCACCGCAGCCACCCGCCGCACATGCTCCGCCCAGCTGTCACTATAGATGATCACGTCATCCAGATAGGCGGCAGCATATGCGGCATGTGGCCGCAGCACCCGGTCCATGAGCCGCTGAAACGTGGCTGGAGCCCCGAACAACCCGAACGGGAGTGTGACAAATTGGTACAACCCGTACGGAGTGGAGAAGGCCGTCTTTTCCCTGGACTCCTGAGACAGGGGAATCTGCCAGTAGCCCTTGGTCAAGTCCAGTGTGGTGAAAAAGCGCGCAGTACCAAGACGGTCCAGGAGCTCGTCGACCCTGGGCATAGGATAGGCATCAAACTGTGACACGTCATTAACTTTACGATAGTCCACACAGAACCGAATAGACCCATCCTTCTTAACAACCAGAACGATGGGGCTACTCCAGGCACTGTGTGACTCCTCGATTACTCCCATTTCCAGCATGGCCTTTAACTCCCGCTGAACCACTTTGCGCTTGTGTTCAGGCAACCGATAGGGCCGTGAACGCACCGTCACGCCCGGGTGAGATTCAATGTGGTGCTCTATGAGGGATGTACGCCCTGGCAAGGGGGAGAATACATCCGCAAACTGCTGCTGGAGCCTGATTATGTCTGCCCTCTGGGACGGAGTAAGGAGACGGTCACAGGGGAGTGGAGCTGAGGCGACCGAGGTTGGCACCTCAGGCCCCAGCTCATCCGTCTCCTGCACTGTCGTCACCAGAGCCACAGGCACCACCTCCTTCCACAACTTAAGGAGGTTCAGGTGGTAAATTTGAGCGCCCCCCCCCCTGTCAGTGCGTGCCACCTCATAGTCGACATCACCCACTCGTCGTGTGACCACAAAGGGCCCTTGCCACTTGGCGAGTAAATTAGAGCTGGAAGATGGGAGTAATACAAGTACCTTGTCTCCCGGTGAGAATTGCCTCAGCCTGGTTCCTCTGTTGTACAGGCGCTGCTGACGCTCCTGGGCCTGCAGCAAATTCTCACGTGACAGCTGCCCGAGCGTGTGGAGTTTTGCTCGCAGGTCCAGGGCGTACTGAATCTCATTTTTGCTGGGGCTGGGACCCTCCTCCCAGCTTTCCTTAACTAGGTCCAGTGCCCCGCGTGGTTTTCTGCCGAACAACAGTTCAAAGGGAGAAAATCCCGTGGAGGCCTGGGGAACCTCCCGCACTGCAAACAACAGAGCATCAAGCCATTTATCCCAATTGCGACTATCATCGTGAATGAACTTACGAATCATGGACTTCAGGGTTTTGTTCATCCGCTCCACGAGCCCGTCTGTCTGCGGGTGATAGACACTCGTGCGGACCGATTTGATGCCCAATAATTCGTACAATTCCCTCAGTGTGCGTGACATAAATGACGTGCCCTGATCAGTCAGAATCTCTTTCGGGATTCCAACTCGGGAGACTAATTGAAACAGTGCCTGCGCTACCTTCTTCGCTGAAATGGAGCGCAAGGGCACCGCCTCGGGATATCGGGTTGCATAATCTACCACGACTAGCACAAAACGATATCCCTGTGCGCTACGGGAGAATGGCCCGATGAGGTCCATCCCGATTCTTTCGAACGGGGCCTCCATCAGCGGTAAGGGCCGCAACGGGGCCCTGGGGGTGGCCGGCTGGTTTACCAGCTGGCATTCAGGGCAAGCCGCGCACCACCGGCGGACATCACCCCAAATGCCTGGCCAATAGAAACGGGCCATTATCCGGTTCAGTGTTTTGTCACTCCCCAGGTGCCCAGCCATCGGGTTGTAATGAGCCGTCTGGAAAACCATTTCCCGGCGGCTTTTCGGCACCAACAACTGGGTGTTTATTTCACCGGTTTGAGTGTCACGACTCACTCGGTATAGTCTTTCCCTAATCAAAACAAAGTGCGGGTACGTCTGCACTGCGTCAGGGCGCACCAATTGACCATCAATTTTTATCACTTGGTCGAAGGCTGAGCGTAGAGTATCATCACGAGACTGCTCAAGTGGAAAATCCTCCATGGAGTTAAACACAGGGACCTGCGGAGACGCCCCTCCTCCCTCTCTGCAGTGTCGGATGACCTCGCGTCACCACTGAGCACAGCGCAGATACCACATCTCCCTGCCTGCCGTGTACGCACCCCTATTAACCTATCAAACCCCGGCCAATCTGTGCCTAATACCATAGGGTGCGTCAGACGGGAGCTAACCGCGGCCTGTATCCTATGCATTTTACCACCATATTTAATTTGCACTGGCACCACTGGGTAGTCGTGAATATCCCCATGCACGCACCTAATCTTCACCCATGATGCCTCTAGTAATGCCCCTGGTCGAACCAGGTTCTGGTGAATTAGGGACTGTTGACAGCCCGAATCCACCATAGCCCGGTGTACACCCCCCTGGATCCTTACCGGAACGCTGTATGTCCCCCCTGGACCGGGGGAGGGGACCGGAGGGCCGGCGACCCGGACCACTTGGCCAACCTCCATCAGTGGACACTCTCTGCGGAAGTGTCCGGGCCGCCCGCACCTCCAGCACTCCTGCCCTGCCGTTTGAGGGGCTCTCGGTGGGGTGGAGTCAGGGCGGGCGTCGACAGCCTCCCCAGTCAACGGACGAGGAGGGGGAGCTGGAGGAAGGGCCGAGTGTGGTGTGGCCGCTGCGGCGGCCCCACTGAATCTCCTCCTCGGCGCCGGGACAGGCCGGGCCGCTGTCACCGCCCGGGCCTCTGCTGGCTGACTCCGCGGGTGTACGGCCAGATGGTCTTCCGCCAGGGTGACGGCCGTCTCCAGGTCCTTTGGTCGGTGGCATTTCACCCACGCCGCGGTCCTGGCGGGGAGCGCCTCCACAAATTGCTCCACCACCACCCGGTCGAGCATTCGCCGCTCCCCGGTTAAGTCTCCTGGTTCCAACCACCTCACTGCCGCATCACGAAGCTGCTGCGCGAAGGCGAATGGTCTCTCTTCGGGTCCCAAGCAAGCCTCGCGGAACCGGCGGCGGTAGTCCTCGGGGGAGCAGCCCATCCGGTCCAGGACGGCGCGCTGAACGTCGGCGTAACTCCCCCTCGAGGACGCCGGCAGGCTGAGCGCCGCTGTTTGGGCTTCTCCTGATAGTAGCGGGAGCAGACGCACAGCCCACTCCGCCGCCGGCCAGTCGCATGCCTTCGCCGTTACCTCGAACGCTTCCAGGAAGGAGCGTGGGTCGTCCGTGGCTGTCATTCGCGGCAGTGAGATGCCGGAGAGCGGCGCGGTGGTGGTGGGCCCCCCAATGTTCGCCACCAACCGTTCCAGGACCTGGGTGTGCCGCTCAGACTGGGCCTGGAGTGCCTCCATCTGCCGGCGATTTACCGCCGTCTGCTCCTGGTGCATGACGGCTAGCTCCCCGAGCATTTGGGCCAGGGCCGCTACAGGCTGTACGGCCGCAGGCTCTGACATTTCTCTGTTGGCTTAGGCCCCACGTTGGGCGCCAATGTAGCGTACCCACTGCTACCCTCCCCTGGGCCCGCCAACAGAGACACACACACACACTGTTCTCGGGTATAACCCGTAGGTTTCTTTAATCACGCTTATCTGCCCGGGCTCTCTCTCTCGCTCCACCCGCGCACTCCCACGGCTGTGGTCCTCTGTCCGGCGTGTCGTCGTGTCGTTCATCCAGGCCAATTGCACTCCCGTCCTCAGTGCTGCTACTGCTTAAGAAGCACACACATCAACCCCTGATGCGCTGCACCTGTGCCTCCCCGGGCGACCCGCCCCGAGCTCCAGAGCCACTCCCCCACTTCTCCCTCTCTGCAGCCACGCTCCAACCACGCCCCACCACCACAGTGTAGCAGTTATGGAGCGCTTTGCCTTGTTTTCCCAAAGTGTTCAGAGTCCTACTGAGAGGGCAATGTAGTGAACATCGCACATATTACGCACAGTGTGGCCTCCTGCCTGCTCTCTGAGCTTCAGGCCAAAACAGCAGAGATCACTTTGATCTGACTCTGCTGTGTCTCAGCCAATCAGGAGCCTGACAGCCACCGGCTTTGACCAATCACTGTCTCCTGCTGAGAGAAAGGAGATGGAAGAAGGGAGAGAGAGAGATGAGGAGTGAGAGAGTATATGAAAAAATGAGTCTACTTTTGGTCTGTTTTTCCTGGTTTGGTCTCTCAGTTCCAGTGAAGGTAAACTATATTTTAGACAAGGGTTCTTCCATCTTTGTGTCAACAGTTTGTGTTTGTCTCTTGCCTGTTTCAACATGACACAAATCAGCTCCAGCTTTTCCCAGTTTGGTGTGGAAGAACTTGATTGGCCTGCTTCCCACCTCCACTGAAACCCATTTGTTTACACGTTAAAATCATTCGCTTTGTGTCCAACATCCACAACATCCTGTTTCAACAAGGAATATATCACATATTAAGGAAGAAACTGGCTTTCCAAATGGTGTTTCATGGGTACTTTCAAATCCTAATTGGCTCGAGAAACGTTTCCTTCTTCCATCAGAGTCCTGGAGTGTCCGTCAAGTCTTCAGTGGTGACTTTGCTCAGGTGTAGCGCTCACCTTGATCACTGCTCACCTTTCAGGATCTCCATGAAGGAGAGCGAAGAGGTGGCGGCCATCTTATTCTCTGAAAGTGGGACAATATTTGGGCAGCTGGTGATCGATGAGGAAGTTTCTCCCATCTTTTATACTGACGGGTCGGCGTGAGCTGGTATTCTTAGACTGACCTGACACACACACACACACACACACACTGCGTCGTCTTTGTATAATAATTTTTCTGAAGGAGGTCGTCGTGTCTTTTCGCTGTGAAACGTGTTGGGATGGATCAACTTCTGATGGTGTATTTGTCTTGTGTAACTTTGAGCAAAGTTAACCAAAGTTGAAGTGAAAGTGATGTTTCACTTTTTCTTTTATCATCTCTCTCTCATTCGCCCTCAGGAGCTCAGCAGCTTCTCACAATATTGATTCATTTCTGTTTCCCAGATGAGATATTTAGGGAGAAAACCGACATGCAGGCTTACAAAATGATTGATAGCATAAAGTAAAAACAACCTATGGCGCTCTTTTTAAAGGACAGCAGGGAAGTTTTGTCCTCAGGTGACAGAACTTGACAGACAGGATCTTCTGTATTTAGTGTGTAATAAACTTCAGATAATGAGTTTTAGTTCCAGACACACAATCTTAAAGGCATCATTTGGTTTTTTGGAAGAAAAACAGAGAAACTCAGACATGGTTTTTAATGTCTCAGACAGTTTGAAGGTGACATTAGACTTGCTAAGATACCAAAGAGATACTGTGTTTTTGAGGCCAAAACTCATATTGATATTTGGGATTTTAAAAAATCAGATAACAATATATCAGCCAATAGTATTTTTTACTTACATAAACAAAAATCTTGATAGGGATCCTGTAGATTTGTTTGTTTTTTTAAAGACCAAGATACATACTGAGCGTGACATTTCACACGTGGAAAATCAGCTTGTCAGCGCTCTCTCGTGGACAAATACTGTAAGGGAGACACTGTTTCTAAATGACCACAAACTACTGTGACATTTCTATACTGACATTTCTTGTTACTTATCAACCAACATATATACCAATACCAATATATCTGCAATAACCTAATATCGGCCGATTTATAGGAAAAAAGCATCCTGGTTACAGAGCAAGGAAGAAGGAAGCCTCCAGTTTAAGGAGAAAAAGAAAAAAGAAAGAAACATGTTATTTTAATTAGGGAGCAAGGAAGAGAATCAAAGAAGCATTTTAGTTACAACGCACGTAAACTTCCAAATTGGGCAGAAAAACAAGAGGAAGATTCCTAATTTCTGATGCAAGGAAAAAAAAGGCTTCCTAATCTGGGAAAAAAGAAGGAGAAATGTAGTAGGAAGCTTCCTGTATAGGGAGCGAGGAATAAGGAATATGTGATGTTAGGAAGCAAGGAAAGAGAAAGCTTCCTTATTGGGTTGCAAGGACAGAAAAAATCTTTATGGAACAAGGAGAAAGACCCTCATGTTAAGGGAGGAATGAAGTAGGAAGCTTTTAATTAAGAATCAGGAAAGAGTGAAGTCACCTAGGTAGGAAACAAGGAAGGGGGAAACTTCCAATTTAGGAAGCAAGGTGCGGTAGGAAAAATAATTATTTTTGGGGAGAAATGACACAGGAAAGAGGCAGTGGAAGATTCCTAATGTATGTGAGGAAGTAAGAAGCTTCCTAGTCTAGGAAAAATGGAAGGAAAGGAGGGAAGGAAGTAGAAATGCAGGAAGCTTTCTGTTTTGAGAGAAGGGAAGGAAAAGTTTTCTAATTATGGAGCAAGGAAGTAAGGAACATCTAGGTTAGGAGGCAAGGGAAAAAAATGCAAGGAGAGGAGAGTTCATGAAACAAGGAAGAAAGAAGCTGTCTGTTTAGGGAGGAAGGAGAAAGGAAGCTTTTAAATTAAAAATCCGGAAATACTGAAGTCTCCTACAGGGAACAAAGAAGGGGGAAGTGAATTAGGAAGCAAGGGAGGAAAAAGATTATTTTTTTGGGAGAAATGAAAGAGGAAACTTCCTAATTAGGACACGAGAAAGAAGGAAGCATCCTAGCCACTGAGCAAAGAAGAAGGAAGTTTCCAAGTTTTAAAGGAATGAAGGACGTACCTTCCTAGTTTTGGAAAAAAGAAAGAAATGAAGAACAAAAACAGGAGGAAGGAAGAAAAAAAGGTTTTTTCATTAGCGAGCAAGGAAGGATCTGCAGCTCAAAAAGGACACATGAAAGATAAAGCCATCAAGCTCAAATGATTGATGCATTCACAGGCCGTTGGAAACCAGAGTGACTGAAACTGAGGCGAGAGCGCTGCACGACACTGAAACAAAGTCGAAAACAACCCGTCAGCGGTCAAGTCCTGAGTGTAATATTTCTCCTGAGGCAGAAACACTATTATCTCAGTGATGTGATACACACACACACACACACACACACACACACACAGTCCAGTGTGTACTGTTATCTCTCAGCCACATGTGTGTGTGTAGGAGGCCGGCGTTTCCAAACCCATTTAAATTACAATACCAGGCGTTATAGCTTATCATTCACAGCACAGCCTGACATGTCATCTATACGTCGTTTATTTGTGGAAACTGTAATTAAAGAAAGTTGTTTGGTCACATGTCAGAAAAACTTAAAGTGTGTCATCACAACATGCTGTGTGTGTGTGTGTGTGTGTGTGTGTGTGAGGTGGTGGGTTACAGGGACGTTTACATTAAGTCATTTTGAAATTAAAAAAAATGTGCAGATGTTTCATAAAATAAAAGCTGCGTCTTTCCTCGTTAATATTCCCGCCGTCACCTCTCCTCCGTCACCTCTCCCTCCTGCACAAATTAAACTCGGCCGCTTGCCTCCTGCTTGGAGAAGTAAATTAACTTGGGGAAATTGAATTTTTTAGGTCTGAAATATTTCTGTCCCATCAGTTGATGATTCATGGACAGTGTGGAGGTGGAGGTGGGAGGAGGTATTAGACCTTCAGTATTAGCTTTAGCTGTTCAGCTCCCACAAAAACTGTCTGATTTTTAATGCATCCAAGTACTTCCTGGGAATCTTCCTCACGTCTTGTTCCCTAACTTGGAAGCATCCTTCTTCCCTGCTCAGTAACGGCGATGTTTCTTTCTTCTTTGATCTCAACTAGACATCGTTCTTGTTTCCTAGTTAGGTCGCATCCTTCTTCCTTGCCCCTCATATAGGAAGCTTCCTACTGCATTTCTCCTTCCTTTTCCCCAAATTAGGAAACTTCTTCCTTGTTCTGTAAATAGGATGCTTCTTTGATCCCTAACTTAGTGTCTTCCTTCTCTATTGTGTCCTAACTAGGATACTTCTCTTCCTTGCTCCCTAGTTAAGAAGCATCCTGCAGCCTACTCCCCAATCAGGAAGCTTTTCTGTTCCTTACCCCATAAAGCTCTTTTCCTCCTAGTGTCCCAATTAAGAAGCTTCCTCTTTGCTTCCCAACACTGATGCTTCCTTTTTCTTGCTTCCATAATAGAAAAACATATTTCCTCTCTTCCTCTCAGTAAACAAAATTTCTCCTTCCCTGCTTCTTATACAAGAAGCTTCCTGTTGCATGTCATGTTCCTTTCTCTCTTTTCTTTTTTTCCAAATTAGGAAGCTTCTTCACTTCTTGTTCCTTAACCTGGAAACATCCCTCTTCCTTGCTCAATAGCAAGAAATCTTTTTTCCCTTCTTCCATCGCTATTAAGAAGCTTCCTTTTCCCTTTGCTTCCTTCTGTTGAAGCTTCCTTCTGTCTTGCTCTCTGTCCGGGATGCTTCACTCATTCATCACTTCTGAATTAGAAAACCTTTTCTTCCTCATTCTTTCTTCCTTGTCCTGTTACTAGAAAGCCTCCTGCTTCCTTGTTCATAACCAGGAAGATTTCTAATAAGGCTTCTCTGCACAGCAATCACTCAATTACATAATTACACACACACACACACACACACACACACACACACACACAAACACTCACACATGCCCAGATGGTGTTTGAACACACCCCTCTCGTATTTCACTATGAATTTGGAGAGCATGTTGCATAACAACCTTCAGGGTTATGTCATTGCTCCTCCAATAATTAACTGGAGGAATTCATTCGTCCTAACATTATTTTCACTCTGAGTGGTTTCTGTTCTGGAGCCGCCTCTGCAAGTCCTTCCAAAGTTCAGACTTGAAGCTCCTACTGTGTGTGTAGGGTTTTAAAAGAGTCTGAGAATAAAGGGTTGTTCGAAACTGCTACTACATACTACCAACTACTGAATACTACTACATACAGTATTTACTATATACTGCATACTGCTTTTCTTAGCAGCATGAAACTGTCAAATCGATGTATCTTGCAGTATGCTAGGCCGGGCTTAGCTGGTTTCTGGTTTTGGAAAGTGGAAGTAAATAACAGCACAGCACCAAAAGGGTCCAACTGCAGGCTGGCAGGTAATGATCTATCACAGGCTGTATGCAGTAAGCTCCAAGCTAACGTTAGCCACCTCGGTAACCTCAATGGGAATTTATATTGGTAAGCTAATAGGCTAGTAGTCGGATCAGTAGTCCTTACGAAATCCGGAACAAACTTGAAAATTGGGCCTTGTAGGTCTGATCTGAGTGAAGATTCAGCAGCTCAGTTGCTTTTTTCTCTCAAATTTGTTCAGAAACAGATTTTGGTGACTGCTGACATGAAATAAGTCAAAATGCACGTAACGTTAACAGCAAACCACCGCCAGCGCTTTGCATTGTGGGACACAGTAGGCGAGGTAGACTGGTCCGATGCATACTGAAGAGTTTTTCAGAATCAGTACGACATCTGGGGATTTTTGGCAAACTGCAGATTTTGCTTTTGTTTGCATACTGCATGCTACATTTTGGCCAAATCAGTACGTGCTGCTGGTGTAGTAGGCGGTTTCCAATACAGCCATTGACTTCCCTGATTCTCTCTGGATTTGTCTCATTTTGCTACAAACAGAAACTGCTGTGAGAACAGAGAAAGATGCTTCACTGCATTGAGAACAGTTTTTCAGCTCCAGTTCTAACTGCTGCTAGAACCAGACTCAAATGTTCCAGCCTAAACCCCCAAATATCTCGAAGCTGACAAACCAACACACACGAACACACACTCTGGAGCGATAATCAGCAGGGTGTAAATGAAGACGTGTGATAGTGTGCGTTTGATTCGTCATCCTGGCTCTCACCTCCTGACAGTGAGATGGGCGGGGCATCACCTTTCGCCACCTCAGTCTGCTGCAAGCAGATGGAGGAGGAAACGCTCTGTCGCCTCTTCTTCCTCGAACACACCGAGGTGAAAGAACCAGAGGTGCTTTTTATCCTCAGAAACCACCTGATGTCCTTTTCAAACGTGGGATACGTAACATTTCTGGCTTCATCTTTCTCGCCGTGGAAAGAGACTCCATGTTCACGTAATACTTGCCACTGCTCAGCTGGAAAGTAATGATATGAAGGAAGAAGAAGTGTTCTGCATCACTGATGGACTTTTCAAACTTGCCATTGAAGCCTTAATTACTGATCAGCGTGAGCGAGAAGAACACCCCCCCCCACACACACACACACAGTGAATCCACTAATATGTTGTCTTGTCATTATCATCATTTATTAGAGGTTTCAGCTGCCTGTGAAGTCCAACAGCACACAAGCACTGAATGACGAGTTAGTTGGGACTCTGGGATGTTGTATTTTACACTTTACACTTTACTGGATATTTATAATTTCATCCACATGGTATGACATGAATTAAGCTGAAAATATAGGGAGGGAATACTGGTGTGATTGATCCTCGACAACTTAAAATTGGCTCATTTCCTGGTTTATTAAACTGGTTTAGCTTAATGTGACGTTCAGTTCAGACTTTGTTGTTGTGACTTTTACGTAGAAGTGGCTCTGGTGCACAACCATGCCGACACGTTTATGTAACGAGGTACATGTCTGAAAGTCAGGGATGCATGTGATGGTTACAGTTAGGCCTCTCAGGCGGGAAGCAGCAGTGAAGTCTTTTTAAATGTTCACGTAAAGCTAGTTAATTAAAAACATTGTATTTAGCAGGAATTACTGAAATGTATTTGAAGCTTGAGCAACAATTTAATGGAAACATAGCTAACGTGAACGTGGCCTAAAAGCAGCTCCCCTCTTCCTCCTCCCTCCTCCCAGATTTTGGATTTATCTTGCTTCTGTTGTCTTCTTGGCTCCAACACGGATTCTGATTCCTCTAATGGGATTTAGCTCTGTTTGATTTGTCTGACTGGGGTTTATATATTTTTGTTGTTGTTGGGTTGTTTTTTATTTTTTATTTTATTTTGGCCGGGGTTGAACAGAAATGTATTGGCCTTTGATTCGTCTTTGACAGTTCGGCGCTGCAGAGGCAGACGAACCATACGCTGCGTTCAGGCTCCTGATGAAGCTTTGTACTGTTGGTCTGTGATATGTGGCTGATGAAACCTTGATGTAACATGAACCCTCAGAGCTGTTTGTAAAGTATCCAACCAACACTATCAGGACATACAGTACAGATACACACAGCAGGCAGCTGGGATTCAATACCATCGGTGACGCTTTAGAAGAAATGATAAAACAAATGATTTTATGCATCAGTTCAGTGTCTGTTGAGCTGCTGTGTTTCACAGGCCACTCATAGGCCCAATAACATTTACACAACTCTTTCATCAGGTTAAGAAATGGACCAGAAAACACCTACAACAGGTGAGGCCAGTTTATGTGTACAGCACCTTTCAACAACAAGGGAATTCAGTGTTTTATGTTTCGAAGACATTAAAAGCATTAAGAAAAGAAACATAAGGGAATATGAAAAGAGACATTCAAACAGGATTTAAAAGAGTCAAATCAACAGTAGAATAAAAATCACAGTGCAGTGCAAGAAATGAATTACTAGTACCAAGTTTATCCTAATAAAATGCAAACAGGAAAAACACTTCAGCCCTGATTCGGAGCAGACCTGTTCCAGATCTGTGGAGCATAAAAACTGAATGCTGCTGATCCCAGACCATCTGAGGGGTCTGGATGCATCGTAACGGAGCAGCAGATCAGAAATAAACCATTCAGTGCTTCATAAACCAACAGCAGCATTTTAAAGTCAATTCTTTGACAAACAGGAAGCTGGTGTAAAGATCTGAGAACTGGACCGATGTGGTCTCTCCTGGTCTTATTGAGGACTCTGACTCTGATCTGTGACCTCTAAAGACAGCGTTACAGTAGTCGAGCCAAGATAAACACATGGACAAGTTTCTCTAAATCCTGCTGAGACAGAAGTCCTTGAATTCTTGACATATTCTTCAGGTGACAGTCAGCTGATTTTGTAATAGTATTGAAATTTAGGTCGGAGGAAACTTCAGGGAGGAAACTTCAAAGCGTAATGGAACTTGATTTTGGAAGTCAGATTGGAAAACCAATTTAAATTTAATTCATTTTACAAATTTCCAGCTACAGTCAAGTCAATTCAAATCCAGACTGAGAGAAATCCAGTACAGGAGAACTAATTTTCAAAGAGCTGGCCAAAGAAACCAAAATGTAGGTTACCAACATGGTCTTACTGTTTGAAAGGAGGACTGTGACACATGCTCCATAGTTTTGTCTTTGAACTCAGTTGATCTGAAATTAAACAAAGACTAAGAGGTTGAAATGCTCTTGTCCATATTAAAGTTCTGCTCAGGCCTGAAACTGAGAGCACAATGCGGCCCGTACCTGCATCTGTAACACGTGACCCAACTGAACCCGACTGGTACTGCAGATCCAAACCCAACCCAGGACCCAAAGATAGATTTTTGCTTTGTTTCATTTCATTACCATCCTAAATAAGTCTGTTTAGATTTCTGTTATAGGAGTTTTATAACAGTTTGTTGATAAGAAGTCTAACAGGGAGTTAAACATCTCTGACCCCAAACAAGAGTAACATCACTCTGTTGGATAACAAACTACATTTATCTAGGTGACGTTGGAGATTACTTTTTAGCAAAAAAGGAATATATATATTTATTCATTCGCAGCCCATATAACATATAAAACATGAAGCACATCCTTAATTGATGTAATAACAGCGCTTTATTCTTATTTCTGTGTTCATCAAATGTTTATGTCCAGTTATGTCAGAGGGAACAGCCACCACTTCATTTCTCTTCTACATACTGGCTTTAATAAGGTGAGATGAAAAGAAAAAAATGTTTTAAGGGGAAAATGGTTGATTTTATTATTATAATTATTATTATTATTATTACAGATACAGCAGTGGGTTATGTGGGACCCCAAACAATGAAGAAGTAAAGCCAATCTCAACAAAACACAAGGTTTAACTTGATCAATGCTGGAGTAAAACTATGTGTACGCATGAAAACACAAGCCTGTGGTGTATTATTGATAATGTGGTATGATGAAATAGTCAAAATACACAAAGACTAAATCACTTCAGTGTGTCTGTAAACTGAGATGCATTCAGGTTCATTCTGTAGAGCTGAGCATCGTCTGTGGCGTTTTAATGCGTCATTCATAGTTATAAGTGATGAACCTGCAGCTTGAAGCTTTCTTCTTCACTGTCCTTCACACATTGATTTTTCACTGCTGAGTCCCCTGATAGATGGAGCCTGTCTGAACCTGGAGGGGTGTGTGTGTGTGGGTGTGTGTTTCTGAGCTGCACGTCACATGTGGGGACATATTTTGGACTTCAAACTACTAAAAACCAGGGACAGCTTGTTTGACTGCAGACAAACCTGTTTTTCTACAGCCGGATGCAGCAGAAGGGGTGTCATTCAGGTGGGGGTGAGCCTCCAGAATACAAAGTCAATGCTGTGTCCTCCTTTGAATGTTGAACTAATGATTGTGTATTCATGTAGAGAATATCACTGAAACATCCAGGATAACAAGAGGGGAACAAGACTAAAATATTCTCCTCGACTGCAGCTCATGTTCTGCTGAAACTGGTTGTTAAATAATAAAAAGAGATTAAAAAGCAAAGTGATTATTTGAAACAGGGTTCTCCGCACATCTTCCAGCTGTTGTCTATAAATAATAAACTGGTAAATAATAAACATTTTATCTATTCTTGCAAAAGGGCAACTTTCATTTCTGTTGTCAGCTGCTTCGTAACAGGGATGCAAGGACTTAAAACACTTGACCACCAAGCATAATGTGAATCTGACTTCCGTTCTGTTAAAAATACAACCTCTCAGGTTCACTTTGAAAGCAGTATTACATCACATGTCATATAATTGTGTAATGTGTAACTCCTGCAGGTCAACACGCTGCACTGAGGTCAGTGTCACTGATAAACCCAACCATTTAAACTCAGATCTGTTTCCAGTTTCCCAGCAGGAAACGATGAGCTCACCGACGAAGCCTCACACTCAAATTGAAACACTTTACAGGAACATGTCATCCTCCGAAAAAGCCGTGTTAAAGCAGTTTGCCACCTCTCTAACAAAGAGTGTTTGTGACAGTCGGGCAGCGAGCCGCGGAAACTCCAGTGATTATTCATCGGAGGGAAAAACAAGAGAATGATGGAGGGCAGAGGAGACGTGGGAATCTAAAACAGCAGAGATCTGTTTCACTGCTACAGTTTGGATGACTTGGGGGCATCTGTTGGTTTGATGGGTAACAGGCTACACAACAGTTCAGCAGGAAAGGCAGCAGGGAGAAAAATGTCCTACTTTTATTTCTTTAAGGATAATCAGCCTGTTTCTGTACCAGGTTTAATCTTTTTAAATGGAGTATTTAGAGTGTATGTGTATGTGTACATGTATGTGTGCTGCCAGAGGCCACTGTTGTGCATTGGGGTGTGCATGGCTTTGTTAATGTGTTTGTGTGTGTGTGTGCATGTATAAAAAAACACTGATGCATTGCAGTGTGTTGATGTCAGGATGGAAAACCAACTGCCCTTAATGTCCATTTTAATCAACAGAAATGTAATAATCTCCTTTAAACACAATCTCATTAGAGCTCCAAAAGCCATGTTTCTTTTCATTTAGATGCTTCCTACTGACAGCAGACAGCGCAGAAATTGTGTAAAAGCTCTGTTTTTGATTGGCCAAATTTGGAGAATTTGGAATACAATATCACACTGACACACAGACCTGTTGTTGTTTGAGGCTGAAGCGTTGGCATCGTTTGTCTTAGCGTAATGCGAGCATACATGTGTTTTCATTGACTGATTCATTTATTCAAATTGTACATTTGTACAGCAGCGTGGCTCTGTGAATGGCAATGTTGGCCAGTCAGTCGGTCCACCACTTTGGCCCAAATTGAAATATCTCAACAATTACTGGAGATTGCATTAATGGTCCCCAGAGGATGAGTCCTATTGACTTTGGTGATCCTTTGACTTTTCCTCTAGCGCCACCAGCAGGTTGACTTTACTGGACGGCTGGATCCTTCGCGGCCAAGCAGGATTACACTTTTAAATGTAAGTATTGGGTTTCAACTCGAATAGCTAACGATGCAAATTTTAAAAAACCAAGGGGCCTCAAAAACCTCAAACCTCAACTGCAGTTGTCAAGGTTGCTAGGCGACAGGAGCGGCGCTTCGTGACGCTGATGACGCAAATAGGAAATCCTCAATAGACCAGACCGTCTCATTTAACAACACTCGGTTCGGCCTTAGAAGCATGCAGCCCCTGAACTGAGACACAGCTTTAGTCTTGTTGTACTCATACCAGTCTAATCAGCTGTGCCAGTGCTGGAGAAAGGTCTGGCTGAACCCATTATCATTCTGGTATATGAGGAAGAAAACTCTCCTCTCTCATTTGTGCAAAGTTTGTTTCTGCTTTTTCTCTTTGTGTTTTCAGTCTTTGTGTTTAGCCTGTGTGTTAAATAACCGGGGTCCTCGAGCCTCCTCTCGTGTTTGTCGAGGCCCCGCTGTCTCCATCATCTACCTCCTGTGGTGGCAGAACAAACAGTGTGTTTGTTCATTAGCCGGCCGTGTCTCCTGCTGGCTGAGCTTCATCCTGAGCCGAGGATGAGGAGCAGAGCAGGAGTTAGTCAGACTGTTTGGGATCTCCTGCTGCCTGCACGTCCACATCACTGGCCACAGCTGCAGGAGCTCATATGTTCGATATTACAAACTCAGACTTATGTTTGACTGTTGCACAACTTCATCTCAGAGGAATGTGGATATGAACTGGCAGATAAACAAGACTGAAAAAGAGAGAAGAAACTTCCAGGCAGGAGTGCAGCTGAAAAAAAGACATTTAAATAGCACATGAACAAGTGGCATCTTTATAACCATCTAGAGCCACCTACTGTAGAAGACTCATTGTTTCAGTTTTTACAGCGTTTCAGTGAAGAGGAACTTGAATTTAAAAAAAAAGAATAGATCAATTTAAAGTTAGAATCCTTAAAGAAATTAGGTAAATATGCTTACTTTCTTTCTTGCTGAGAGTTAAATGAGAAGATTACCAACTCATGTCTGTGTGTGTAAGTACAGAGCTGTGCTGTGTCTCAGATCTCGTCCTCCCGTTAGTACACTTACATGCAGTACACTGTGTACACTGTGTACTGACTTGTGTAGTGCGTTCATTTTGACAGGGTAGTGTCGTCCCAAATCAAATACTGCTGCTGTGCGTTTACCAGAAATGACGATCGCAACCTTTGACCGCGTCTTCTTCTTCTTCTTCTTAGTGACAGACTGCAGCTGGGCGGAGCTTTATCGCCAATATTATACCGCGATTGCCGCACGCCGAAATATCTGCCAGCACGTTTGTTCACTTGACTTCAGTTCAATTATATTAAAAATGAATAAAAAATGAACGTGCTTTTAGTTTTAGCCGTAACAATCACAGCCGCGGCCGCCATTTTCATGCGTTGGTGGCCCCTCCCCTTCTGCTACGTGGCCAAGATGGCGACCGTTGAGGGTGAGAAGTGTGCAGCGTTCCTCACTTTCTGACCCTTATGAGTACACCATCCGGGTACTTACAGTACACTGCATTTTGCCATACTTACCAGTGTGAACGCACTTATGCACTCAAAATACTAAGTTTGAGTACGCAAGTACGCGAATTGGGACACAGCATTGGAGTCAGGATGTGGTTAGCTTAGCTTAGCATAAAGACTGGATGCAGCTAGCCTGGCTCCTTCCAAAGTTCAAAAATACATCTGCCAACACCTCTAAAGGTAAGTATTTAACACGTGTTTCATTCATACACAAACAGAAAAGTATAAACGACACGTGCTGTTACTATTTACGCACTGATCATATTTTACATGAAGTTTAATCACTTTCAGCTTGTTTGTCAGTAACTTTTCATTGCCCAACCAATTACCTGTGATGGATGAAAAGGACAAAAAAGATGTTATCCACTCAAAGCCTGCTTTGTTGTCTGCTTTCCTTTCAACTGGTGCATATTGGTGATGTAAACCTATGCTACACTTTGCCTCTGCACTGTGCTCTGCGCCCCACGCACAGCTCATACTGCTGGTGATGTGTAGAGAGTCCTGCAACCACACAGCCATGAGCACGCAACCACCTACCAACTGCCAGGCCACATCGTACCATCGATCTAACACTAGCAACCACATAGAGACCCCTTAGTAACCTCACAGACACCCGAGCAACCTGCTTTAACATCAGAGCAGTCAGCAGGTTATGACATCACTGATGGCGGTCCTTCACTCTACACTGCACTCTGATTAGTTCATGGCTGCTGTCATCATCCGACTGAAAAAAAAAAAAACTGCTGTTCCTTTTACTGCACTTAACCTTGAGTGATCTCCACATTATGACAATTTATCGGAAAACGTTCCCCTCTGCCTGGAAAACACACACACACACATACACACAAACACAAACACACACACACACACACTCCCCCTCGGGTTGATGGAGAGGTGAACTCATTATGATGAAGGCTAACACAGAAAATATGAGTCACCCAGAGTTCAGTGAGAAAAAATTGACACCTGAGGTAAAAAAAGACAACAATAGATTCAGGATTGTGTGTGTGCGTGTGTGTGTGTGTGTTTGATGGAAGGGCATGTTGATCACTGAAGACCTGAACCCATCTCTCCCTCCCATCATGCCTTGCTGCAGGCAGGACTCACCCCTGCTCAGCTCGTTCAGCCTTGTGCTCACCTTTGATTGTATTGAGGAAAACAGCATCTTACAGCAGTAGTTTGGTGGTGAAATGATTATTTAAATGATCAAAAGAACAGAAGATTAACCAGTTAAAGTGGAGAGAAGCTCACTGCTAGTTAAAGTGGACTCCAATATGGATGCTTAAAGACAGAAGATCAAATCAGCGATGTGATTGATCCTAATTAGAGAAAGAATCATTCAGAAAATTGTATCTAACTATTGACTATTGTCATAAATTACACATATTCTTTATACCTTTATACTGCCAACATTTACATATTTCTTGGTCAATATTTTGCACAACCCATCCTCTTCGTTTTAAACACTGTACAGCTCTTTTCAATTTAAAAACAGACATATTTTACATCTTTTTAAAATATTTTTCATATCTTTTACTGTAAATTTGTTTCTATTTTATATTTATGATTTTTAACTTTTGCAGTACTTGTTTTTTTCACATTTCTTTTCTCTTAATATGTTTATTGTTATGCACCAAAATACCAAGGCACATTCCTTTTTTGTTAAAACCTGCTTGGCAGTAAACCTGATTCTGGTTAAAAAATGAATCGTCTGAAGATAAAAACAACCACAACACGCTGTAGTTTGAGCATGATTCAAACCAGAGCCCGACTCTATGGACTCTAAGAAGTTATTAAGAACAAATACAAAATTAGATGTAAAGCACAGGGTGAGGGAAGTCCTATTTTATTAATTCATACTCCACCATTCCGCACATTAATGACATATAGTAACACAGCAAATCTGAGTACCCCTAATGGAAAATGAAAAAATAAGGTCACTGGTGTGATAGAGTTTGAAATGTAATTTAAAAAATAAAGTGTATATAAATGTAATATTAAAAAATGTGGATGCTGCTATTGATAAATGTATATTACTGATATAACTGCATGCAGCCAAGTATCTAATGATTTACAGGTAAAAGCTGATTCAAAATGAAAGTGGCTGTGAATTTTCAGAAGATTTGTGTCACAGGAAGGTGTTTAAAGTTCAATTATCACGTTTTGAAAGACATGAGGAACGTCTTTGTACCTATTCAATTTTTGTTCATCACAGGTCCCCTCTTTGATAGGTAGACATTGTTCAGGGTTGCAAGTCCCCTCTTGACAATTTAAAAAATAAATAAAGCATATTTGCATTTATACTGTGACCTTCAAAGAAAATTTTCTTTTACACTTTTGGATTTTGAAAATGCCCAGAAACAGAGGTCCACACTTGGTCAGTGTAGAATAAGAGTCCACTGTTGGTAATGTAGGAATGTGTGTGTGTGTGTGTGTGTGTGTGTGTGTGTGTGTGTGTGTGTGATGGATGCAGTGTGGAGCCTCAGGTAATAATAGCCATGATGGATTCTCACCTGGCTGCGGCTCGGTCGAGGAAGATAAAGATGTGTTGGAGCTCCTGCTGCTGCTCCGCTACGGGTCTGAGGTGCCCCAGCCCGGGGAAATATTAATGACAACCCCCTAACACCAACACCCCCACCCCTCCCTACACACCACCACACTATTGGTCATCGGCTAACAATACTGTATTTAGGGCAAAAGCATCAATCTGCGTGGCTCCCAGCACGCGCCGTTAATTCAACAGGGAGACTGTGAAGAAGTGTGTTTGTGAGTTATTAATGAGAAACAACGACAACATGTGAATTTGAGTCCTTTGTGTAACAGCATCAGTTTGACTGTCATGATATGGCAACACAACAATGTCCAGAGAGAAATATCTGTCTCTTTAGCCGCTAATTGTTCCACTTTCTTCACCAACTGTGTCTGTCTGCTGTTTGCTGCTGAGCAGGTTGTGTACAGAGGGTTTTTAGAGCTTATTTTCTGCTGCTGGACACACTGAGACTGAACCAGACAGGAAATGTGCTGCTAAACCAAAACTAAGAGCTAAAAGAGGCTAAAGAGCTCTATAGAGCTGAGGAAAACTGCAGAATCAGGTGGGTTTATTATTACGAGCAATCCCTTTAACTATGATAGTTGATCCATTTTTAGTACAAAACATATTAATTAGTTCAGCTTTAAGTTAAAAAAGAGACGAGATGAAATTAATGCTGTAAAACTGTAGATGCTGATCAATTTACCACGCTGTACAGGTTCTTTTCCCCTTTTCTCCCTGGCTTTTATTTTGTTTGAGTCCACCCTTTAGCTTGCTTCCAGCTGTCTACACCAACAGCATATTTGTTGGTGATTCACTCCTGCTTCACGCCATACACCATGATAAGATATTAGAGCAGTTGTGGCTCCTTCTTAAAAGACGCTACATGAAATGACTAGAAGTGATGGATGTAATTCACTTGCCACAGGAGTGGTGTTACTCTTGTTAGAAAGAACGAAAGAGACAGACAGTAGATGTCATAATATCTTTCTCTGGATTACAGCGTTGGCCGGACAGATCGACTGTGGACCGACTGATATTCCTAGTTCCACTAAACTGTCCTGGAAGTGAGCTGAGAGCCTCTTCGTTTGCTCTTTGTCATGTTTAAATGACTCTGGTCGCGGGATGTTCTCGAGTGGTTTAAGACACAAAGAGTACCATCTAACCGCCATGATCCTGGTTTGATTCAAGCCTGGGACCTTTGTCGCATGTCATCACCCCTCTCTGTCCCTATATTTCCTGCCTCTTTGTACTGTCACTCTTATCAAATATAGGTAAAAACGCCATATGAAATGTTAGAAAAAAAGACTCTGGTCATGGTGGGAGGCTAGAGCTCAAGGAACAAACAGTCAGATAACCTGTTTTTCTGTGTAGAGATTGTGTTCTGAGTCATTTGTTGGGGCAGCAGTAAAAACTTTGGATCCATTTTTCTCAGTTTGCCCAGGAGCGTTGCAGCCTGCGGCCTTTGCAGGGCAGCAGAGATATTTCAGATGTTTCTCGAAGCTCCGCAGGGACGAGCGAATCGGCCTCTCTCTGTCTCTGCTGTCCTGTTTTTAGCTCCTGAGTGTCTGGAGACGCTGCTGTGATTTATTCACCTTCTCTGCTGCTGCTCAGGTGAGAGTCGACTGTACCAACAGGATGAATGAACGGCTGTCACACCTGCTCACTCACTCACACACAGGTTTATTTTAGGCTGCCAGGACTGTTTTTAAATGTGTTTACTGTGCATCCAGTGAAGGTTGGATGAGTGAAGTAATGAGTGATAGTAAAGTAAAAGGAGTTGAAGTGGCAGTTTAGGCTGTAAAACTAAAGGGAGCTGAAAGCGTCAGTAGAAGTTAAAGAACAGAAAAAGTGTATTTGTATTTGAAATATGTGCAGTAAAAAGAGTTAAAGTGACAGTTGAGGTGCGTGGACTGAAAGCAGCCGAAGCATCACTTGAAGCTGTAAAACAGAATTTAGTATCAGTGGAAGTTGAAGGACACAAAAGAGTTCATTTTCCAGATGAAGTGTAAGCAATAAAAGGAGCTGAAGTATCAGTTGAAATGGAAGTTCTGAAAGGAGCTTTAAGTGTCATTTAAGTGTAAGCAGTAAAATGAGACTGAAAGCAGCTGCACTGTCAGTTTAAGCCGTAAAAGTAAAGAGTTCGTTTAAGCTGTAAAACTAAAAGCAGGTAACAGTGTCAGTGCAAGTTGAATTACTGAAAGGGTTTGAAGTGGCACATCAAATTTAAGTGCTGAAAGGAATTTAAGTGTAAGCAGCGCAATGAGTTGAAGTGTCAATTGAAATGTAAACATTGAAAGGAGCTTAAATGTCATTTGAAGTACAAAGAATGAAAGAAGGTCAACTGACAGATGAAATGTAAGGACTGTCAGGAAGTGTCAGTTTAAGCTGTAAAACCAAAAGGAGCAGAAAGTGTCAGTGGAAGTTGAAGTGCTGATAGGGGTTGAGATTTCACTGAAGCAGCTCGGATGTATAAGCAGGGAAAAGAGTTGAGGTGTCAACTGAAATGTAAGCACTGAAAGCAGACTGTCAGTTCAATCTGTAAAACTAAAAAGCTGAAAATGTCAGAAATTGAAGCACTGAAAGGAGTTCAAGTGTCAGATGAGGTGTAAGTGCTGAAAGAATAGCCTGGTGTCCCCAGGAATCGCGTCCATGTTGACCTCATGGTTTACATCCACTGTCCACTTCCATGCCGTGGCAGGAAGTAGTTTGTCCTTTATGCAGAGAGGTGGGAAAGAATAAATGTGGAGGTCGAAGTGGTCGATGGGCGTGTAGCATGTCTGACTTTCATGCAGGATGTGAAAGTAAACTTTGTTGTGTCTCTTAACTTATCATTTATTCACATGTTAATCATCTATTCATAATCATGTTTGTATACTTATTCATATTTAGTAATTATATGATTGTGTATTTACATTAATTAGTTAATAGTTCCAGTTCTATTCATGTCTCTACTCTTAAAACTCTCACCTAGTTTCATGTCTTTTAGTTTGGTGTGTGTTAAGCACGTGACTCCACGTGAGGTCAAAAAGGTCAGCTATATGGTGGAATGTAGGTCCTTATATGGAAACGTTTTCTGCTCGGCAGATGGTAATACGAGGATTTTGTTATGGTACAGAGATGCTTTATGTTCCCCAAGTGTGCATTAAGGGTCTTGGTATGTTTTTGAAAGTTCCTATAGGTTTAAACCTATCGAACCATGTAACACTGACCAATGGAAAAGAGTTTCTTTGTCTCCAAATTACTATAAAAGCTGTATTCTTGTATCTTCTCTTGGAGATGTAGAGAGAAAGCTGATGACTTCTGTTGTATATCTCCTATTGTACAATATATTTTTCCTCAACGATCTGTAAGTGTTTCTTGTATTTTGTTCAACTTAAAAGTAAAGGCAGTGTTTCCACGACAAGGACACCAGAGTTTGCCTCCAATCACATTTGTGTTTTTAGGAACCATAACCAAGACCCCTTCCTACCCCTAACCAAGTGTTTTGCTGCCTAATAGTAACCATGCCATACCCATATTTTATTTGCCATAACCACAACCTAACCTTGACGTTCTCGTCTGGCGATTGTGTTGGAAAGAAGTCATTTGAAGGGTTCATCAAACCCTTCGTTGGAGTATTTTATTTTCAGAGTGCGTCATTGACTCACACTCAGGAACATGTGGCTTTAACACAACTTATTCCCTTTGGTGAAAGCTTTTATCCAGTGTTCATATTTTGACTGGGGGCTTTCTAGTGTCAGTTTAACCCCCCAACCTCACCAGTGTTGCTACTGCAATGCCCTTTTATCCACACAACACTGTACAGTCACAAGACATGAGGAAGTCAGGGAGAAGCCGACTGTATTAAATCTATTAGGCAGAAGTCACGTTTATTCGATTTTCCACCTCCCAGTCAAATAAAAACTGGCTTCATATCTTTATTAATTCCCTGTCATTTCTCTCCTTCTGTGCTGTATTTCCCTGTTCCTTCCTCTCACACTCTCAGCTCTTAGACTTTCCTCTGTCACCAGATTCCTCCCAACTCCCATTTCAGCATTTATTTTGGTCGCCCCGCGGCAAGGATACGGATAAAAGGATTAACTTATCGTCTACCAGTTTAGAGTTCTTAAACTCAGCCTGACGGCCCCCCTGAAAATTGACAAGATGGATGCCAGAGAGGCTCCATTCAATACACGTTAAATTCATTTCACCTGTTTATTACACAGAGGGATGTTGATGTTTAAAGCCTGAAGAGTTTGGAGGCTGAAAGTTGGAAGAAAACCAAAGCAGTGAATGCAACAGCATGAGCAAGTAGGATATAATCAAAAACTGTGCTTAAGCTCCACTAATCAATATTTTTTAAATAAGTAATGGAACAAATGACAAATGTGAAAGGGGTCGCTCACATGGAAAACCACTAATCATCCAGTGGGTTGATCATGATCATCCTGATGTTGCTCTGTGTCTGCTGGATGTGGAAGAAGGCAGCTGTTTGTTAACATGTTAGCCATAACACCTGTGTCATGTGATAATATGTCACTGCCAAATATTGAATTAATGCAGCTTTAAATATCAGGTTTTTGAGTGTAATTTAATTATTTATTGGTTGAATTTGAAATAAATTAGTGGGTTTTCTCATTTATTTTGCAAAACACTGTGTAAGTGTCATTCATGGTTACACAAATGGTGGGTGCTCTGTGAGGACTGAGTATGCTAGTCATTACTGAAGTAAACAAACAAACAGGCACGAGCAAACAGACGATACATGCACACACACACACACACACACACACACACACACACACACACACGGAGGCAGCAGCAGCAGTGAAGCTGCAGCCCATCACCAACACCCACTCTGTTCCCAGCAGATGTCAGTGTTACATAATGAGTCTCTGATGTAACACACACACACACACACACACACACACACACACACACTGAGCATGTGTTCACTGGCACAAACAGATGAGGAAACACAGAACGATTTCTAGAACAAATGCAGCCAGAACACCTGGAAGTTTCAGGTAGTCAGATAAACAGTCTGAGCGTGAATCAAATACTTTGTTTGCTGGTAACTTTGAATCACAGTGGATATAATTTATATTGTAAAAATACTGGTTATATTAATACCAAAGTGAAACCAAATCTCTACAAAGTGATTTAAATTCATTGAAAATACAAACTACTAAATAATTGATTACTCAAGTATTCATTAGGGTTGGGTGAAACTGCCTTCAAATATCACATATGTAGCAGGGTAGTTTTGTAGTTTTGCGGTAACAATATTCATGACAATATGATAAAATCCAGAACAATTCTTCATTATGTATTGCAGCCATAGAGACACAGTCTGTTTTGGTTGGAAGATGTTGTGCTCTCGATGTGCTCAGCTTGGTGAAATGAGTTTGTTGCGTTTCCCTCTTTTGCTATCATCTTCTTCTTACAATGCTAACACGTTACCAGGGTTTATTGTAAACCTGATTTTTTACATCCAAACCTCTTCCACGTTGTTACACTTTTTTCCAGCAGCACTTTCACTTTCAGCCATGCTTCCTGCTTCTGTTTGTAGTCATGAAGTAAATACATCAACACGCTACAATATTGTTGGTATCATGATTTGACACATTTTGTATTACATAATAAAATTTAACTAATAGTATGAACGATGTATTATTCACTATTCACCCTATTTCAAGTCAACAACAACAGCAAATTATTTAGTTTCAAGGCCAGAAAGCTCGATTTTTGTGTCATGAGACTAAAGTTCTGGTCTGGTATTGTGAAACAACTAACCAATCAGAGCTTTGTAGGCAGGATAAAAAATGGGTACATCGTCTTCCTGTGCCAGAGCCACAAAAATGAGTGCAGATGAGATGTTTGCAGCTTTACAGGTTGATGTAATTTGACTTTCAGAAATGACAACTCTTAAATCAATATATTTCTTAAAAAATGTCATCACTACCACAACTTCTGCATGAACTGAAGACTGCACTTCCATCCCCTAACCTGTGCTGTGTCTCAGATCTCGTCCTCCCGTTAGTACACTTACATGCAGTATACTGTGTACACTGTGTACTGACTTGTGTAGTGTGTTAATTTTGACAGGGTAGTGTCGTCTCAAATCGAATACTGCTGTTTTGTGCTTACCAGAAATGATGATCACAACCTTTGACCGCGTCTTCTTCTTCTTTTTAATGGCGGATTGCAGCTGGGCGGAGCTTTGTCACCAACATTTACTGCGATTGCCGCACGCCGAAATATCTGCCAACAGTTTGCTCACTTAAATTCAATTGAATTATATTAAAAATGAATGAAAAATGAACGTTCTTTTACTTTTAGCCGTAACAATCGCAACCACAGCTATTGACATACGTTGGTGGTCCTCCCCTTCTGCTACGTGGCCAAGATGGCGACCGTTGAGGGTGAGAAGTGTGCAGCCTTTCACACTCAACTTTCTGACTGTTATGAGTACATCATCCGAGTACTCATAGTACACTGCATTTTGCCATACTTACCAGTGTGAACGCACTCAAAATACTAAGTTTGAGTACGCAAGTAAGCGATTTGGGACACAGCTGTGGTGTCAGAACAAGACTAGTGTGCTAACAGTGAAGCAGCTGGAAGAAATGTTCCTGATTAGAAGCCATTTGTTATGTAGGTTTTCTTCATCTCTACCTCACAGTACTAACATGCAGTGCAGTGTTAATGCCTCTGAAATGAAGGTAGTGAAATGGGTAAGTACAGCTGATTGCTAAATCAGCCGGGAAGCTGAAGTGGTGAGGATGTATGGGGCTGAATGGATTGTTGTAATTACACAGTTGTTTGAGTGGTCACTTGATTAGAAATAAATGTGTCAACAGCAGCACGTCTCACATTCTGACCTTTACAGTTTGATATACAAAGACTATATATACAGAGAAAACCCTGTTTGGCTGAACTTGGTGTTCTTTGTGGATTTCAGGCATTAAAGCAAAACTACGTAACTTTTGAAAGAAGATATAACACAATCTAAAAATAAAAAGTTCCATTCATAAGCAATAAAACACCCCATTGCTCAGTTCAACACACTCAGAGGTTTTGCTGCGACTGTTCATATAAAGGGGAGTGGATTTAAGGCAGGCAGTGAAATTTGGGCACAGCGATTAAAAAAAACCGGCTCTCACCAAGTATGACTTGTTTCTCTTGGTTCGTAGCAAAGAGATGTTGAAAACAACTGGATCGTTTGCGAACGTAACATCTCTATCACCTTGCTTTATGATTAGTCCATGTGACATTCTCACCTTGTTCATGAGATGTCAGATCATATTTTGAAAGATAAGACTTCGGGAACATTGTGGCCTGTCAGATGAGGACGTGACTTTGTGCAGGCAGGTGATGTGCACATTTAGCTGACTGAATACTTGATTTCACACGTGACAGTGAGGATTAATTAGAGCTGCTCCACTGTGAATTATAGCAGCAAAATAACCAACACGTCTTTCTGTCAATTGGTTATTGTACGCCAGCCATACAAAGCCAAAAACAGGACTTCAGTAAAACACAGAATCAACTTCAGACAGCTACATACAGTCTTTAAAGACTCACTGTAACTTGAATAAGATCCAGATCTGGTGAAGGTGCTTTTAGCTACATTGGTCCTTTTCTCTGGAACAAACTGCCTGAAAACCTTTTGATTTTCTCAGGTTTATGATTAGTTACAGTCTGTGCATGTTACTTGTTGCTGAATGCATTCCAATATAAAGCACAATGAGTTTACTCGTAATGAAATGTACTATATACATAAAATTGCCTTGCTATGAGTATAGTACAAATGAAAAAAGACAAACCATTTCTCAGGGAGTGACAGGCTGATGGGTTTGTTGCAAATTTGGAGTAAAGCTAAAGCAGAAACAAAGAGAGATTGGATCACATGCAGACGAGTTCACAGTTGGAGTATCTTCAGTCCTTCAGCATCTCGTCTGTCTGCAGAACAGAACAGCAGTTAGTGCAGAGATAACACACACACACACACACTCTGCACTGCACTGTCACAGAGCTGTGTTTACCCCCGAGGCCTCTGCACACACACACACACACAAATCTTGTCAGTATTGCATGCCAACTTGACTAGTAACTCTAACGTGTCACTTATCAGGACACAGGAAAAGCAGCTTTGTTTTCATATTAACAGCTACATATTCTTGACTCCTTCTGAGACCAGGTGTAGGTGTAATGGTGCATATACACAGGTATACAGCGTTTATGTATACCTACCTAAAAAAGGCCAGAGATACGTTCCAGCGCTCCTCTTGCAGAACAATGCTGCAGCCAACCATGTTACAGTCTTTGTGTACATCAGTGTATGAGACTTTTTCTCCCTGACTTCACCGTTTTAAGGCCAGTTCAGACCAAAGATTCGCGACGAGACGAGTTGAAACCTGCAACTACTTGCAACGCTACTACTTGTGATCATGTTCTGAAACCTGCCAGTTTACACCAAAGCGACTAGACGAGACGGCGTATCGTTTACATAGCAACAGTTTTCTGCACTTCCGGCTTTTCAGGCTATTTTGTAGCTGGACATAATTTGTAGCGTCTTAAAATATGAATGACGATAGTGATAGTGAGTTATTTGCTACAGTTGCATTTCTAGTATTGATGAAACAGTGAAAACATTAAAAAACAAGCTGGTCGAGATGACTTTGCTACAAGCTGATTGTCTGCTGAAACAGGTGACATGCCTTACGTTCTAAAACCAGCCGCTGGCGATTTGACAAGCTGAGTCGCAGGCGACGCCATCAGCCAGCTTGAGTCGAGCTGAGACGGGCCAGTTCACACCGCTGAAACTTTTCCTGAGACGTTCTTAAAACAGTTTCGTCTCGTCGCGAAACTTTGGTCTGAACTGGCCTTAAGGCAGCGCCTACACCCAGGCAACATAAGTAACCCGTAAAACGACACGAAGCCTGGAGAGAAGTGTTGTCTGAAGGACAAACTTGGGGAACAAATGTCTCATCCTTTGCTGTCGTTCCACAATCAGTGCGCTGCATGGAGGGGTATGAAATGGATGTTAGAAGGAGACAATGAGGCGGACTTTACGTTAGTTATGCAATATAACTGGCACTTGCGTCACCGGGTGTGTATGTGTTGATCAGTGGTGGAGGAAGTACTCAGATCCTTTACTTTGTAAAAGCAGTACTCAAAATACGAAAACTCCTTTGCAAGTAAGTGTCTGTTATACTGTGTTCACTAAGTCAGGGTTTTTTTTAATGGAACAGAAATACCTTTGTTGACTTCACAATTGATTTTAGCCATGTGGCAATATGACAGACTTGTGATTCCACTGGGGATTGAACCCAGGACCTTCTGCGTGTAAAGCAGACGTGATGACCACTACACTATGGAACCACTGTACAATGAGTTCTTACCATCAATTCTGTTTGTAGATGTGGTTCTGAACATAGTTTAGCAGTTAATAATGTTGGATAAATGTGATTCTGGAGATAGAGTCGCACAGGAACATGGAAATTTGTTGTGTCTTGGTTCACTATAGAACCACTGTGACAGCCTTTTGTCTATCGATCATTATTGACTTCACAGTGTTAATGATTGATCAGTGTATGAAGATGGTGTTAAACAGGATCACTTGACGTAGAAACACTGCCTCCAGATATTTCTGGACCTCTAATAATCAAAAATGTCAATCTGACTGAAATGGTTTTTACAATATAATTAAAGATCCAGACTGGATTGAAATTCACAACCAGACCTGCTTCTCAACCACTCATATGAGCTCTACATGCTGCACATATTATTACCATGTACAGTACTGTACTGGTACACTATATTGTTTGCCATGTGCAGGGCTTTCTGCTCATGTCTGTGCAAAAAGCTTTGAAAAGGGACATCCATCGGGTCCATATGGGGGCCCTGAGGGCGGGAAGGGGATGGTGTGTGTGTGTGTGTGTGTGTGTGTGTGTGTGTGTGTGGTTTGGGGAGGGTGCACAGAAGGCTGAGCAGCATGTTTCTCTCTCAGTATGGAGTCCAACTGGAGCACCAAGAGGCTCAAACTACCTATTTAATATATTTAATAAGCATGGGAGGGGATGGTGTGATCAGTTTGTGTGTGTGTAGTTTTTGACTCAGTCCCACACACACCGTCCTGCTGCCCCAAATACTCACTAGAGCACCAAATGTGGATTCATCCGCTGCTGAAAATAGTCCACAACAAATGCACTATTTCCTCCTGTTTAAGGAACGTTTGCTAAAAACTGCAGTTCAATATTTTTTTGTATGTTAACAAAACTTTCAACATCTGTAGCAGCAGTGTTAACATGTCGACAAATAACAGGACAGGTGAAGAAAGCGGAATGACTTCTTTAGCCTGCAGATCCAACGCTCCCCAGATAAAAGCAGAGCGGGGACTTTTAGTGACCACAGACATCTTTCCAGCAGCGTGTGACTGCTGTTTGGTGACTTGCTGGTACTTCCCCGGCTCAGATACCTGACGAACACAGTGTTTGGAGCTGCAGTGTGTCAGTTGTGTTTGGCTGCTGGTGATAAGCTGCTGCTCTTTCATGTGTCACTGTCTGAGGTGGCAGAGAACGTTACTGTGGTTAGACAGGAAACAACTACCAGGAGCCCTGTGTGTGTGTGTGTGTGTGTGTGTACTGTCAGTGTGTATGCACTGCACTGTTGAAACCTTGAATCTTCCTAATAGCTCATGAACTTCAGTTCCAGTGTGATTAGAGGAATTATCTACAGTACACAAACTTGTAAAAGAACATTATTGGAATTATGCGTATTTGCTTTCTTGCTGACAGTTCATGAGAAGATCGATACCACTCTCATGTCTGTATAATAAATATGAAGCTGCAGTGAGGAAGCGTTAGCTTAGCTTAGCTTAGTGTAAAGATAGGAAACATGGGGAAACTGCTAGCCCGGCTCTGTCCAAAGTTAACAAGATCCACCTAGCAGCACCTGTGAAGCTCACTGATTAACACGTTACATCTCGTTTGTTTAAACTGAACGAGAATGGAAGTTTAAAAACGATATGTTGTGGTTTTATGGGGGGTTACATTCCTTTGAACAGAGCCAGGCTAGCTTTTCCCCCTGTTTCTAGTCTTTGTCCTAAGCTAAGCTAACCAGCTGATGGCTAAAACCAATAGTGGAGTCAACAAAGGTATTCCTGTTCCATTACCTAAGAAAACCTGATCTAAACCATGCCTTACCAACATAAAGCAGCTGCAGATAGGACACACTAAATGCTATGGAACACAGATTCCATAGCATTTAGCGTTTACTGTACCTGATTAATTATGACGTGTCTGGTGGTTGATTAGCGTGCACTGGGTCACTGTGGTTCCATAGTGTAGTGGTCATCATGTCTGCTTTACATGCAGACGGTTCTGCGTTCAATCCCCAGTGGAACTAGCTCTCTGGCTGATTGGCACATGGTTGAAGTCAATTGTGAAATCACACAAAGGCAGAAATTCTCAAATAAGAAACTGGGTCTGTCATGTTTCACATGAAAATGTGATGTAGCCAAAATATCACATCACAGTGGTTCTATAGTGTAGCAGTCATCTCGTCTGCTTTACACACAGAAGGTCCTGGGTTCCCCAGTGGAACCAGAAGTTGTTTATCTTGTACGGAGCTTCACATTATGGACGGAAAGTTGTCCGCTTATCTCAGGGTTGGACCAGAATCTTGTGGCGTGTAAGAGGCAAACTGTAAAGTGTTTTGGATAAAAGCGCTGTATGAACAGTGAACATTCCACGTTTTTGAAAACTTTAAATGTTGAATGATTTTCAAAAATTTTACGGATGCTTTGAGTTACAGGAGAACTCCACTGATTTTGGTTTAAAATATGTGGCTGTTTACCAGGCAGGAAAGACACTGTTGAGTTGCATTATGGGAAATGTAGGATCCAGTGTTTTTGAAGTCAGAATATCTCAGCTTCTGCTGCTTCAATTTTTTTAAAATCTGTCTCTTGTGAGTCGCCCAACTTTATGAAAGTCAAATATTCATTCACTGTGATGTCCTGTAAAGAGGATAAAGACGTGGACATGACTTTACAGGGCTGTTGTGTTTTACAGTGTAGAAACTTATTGGTGATAATATTTCATGTCATGATTGTGCGACATTCACACTGAAAACTAAATCCTTGTTAAAACTTTATTCAACACAGGTGCTGCTCAGTGACGGCAGGTAAACGTCTAATGTTATCTAAGATGTTTGTTTTCCTGAGTTTCTGTCGTCCTCAGCAGCAGCAGCGTTACTCACTTCTCTTGTCATTTTAAAACATGTCACTAAAAGTGCACTCACATCTCTCTGTCTAATCCTTAAATCTAATTTTATCTCCACCATCTTAAATCCTGCTGTCGGTGACTGAAGGCAGCGAGAGGAAGGGTGTTTTGGGTTTTTTTTGCCTTTTTGTTTTGAGCTCCCCGATGAGCAGTGATGAAATGACTTTGGCGGCTGCTGCTAATGTGCTATAATTGGTATGAGGAGCCACTCGCTCTGAACAATTATAAGATGCAGGAGCTGTAATCTCTGCGGAGTCGATCTGCTGTGTTTTATGTCTTTCAGAGCTTTAAAACAGTTTTCAGACACAGTGAAGCAGCAGAGACTGTAGTTTCTGACAGCGCAGGTTGTACCTGCTGCAGACTGGAGGACTAAACTTTAGTCTTTCTGTTGTCACTTGTTAGAAAGACAAACTGTCAGCCAGCAGACTGACACCTGACACAGCCTCAGCTTCAGTCCTTAAAAGGTCTTGAAATGTCTTAAATTCAGTTTGACAAAGATCAGGCTTTAAAGTTGTCCTCTGGAGGTTTGGTGTGAACAAACAAAGTTGTGTGTATCCAAACATGTTGAACACATTTCCTTCCTCATAAAACATTTGTAAAGAAGGACTCTGGAATAGTTTGAAACTTGCATTGTTTCCATCCATGTTTGCTAGATAGCAGTCCTCTCCTTTCCTGACTGATGGGGCATCGCTACATTTGTTGGTTCATCACCAGCATCAACTGTTGATCAGTAGAACAACGTGAAACTTTCAGAACCCTTCACCTTTTATTATGTTACAGATTTAATTTAAAATGGATTAAATTAACTTTTTCTGCAATGATTTCTGCAGGCTGTGATGTGTCATGACAAAGTTGAAACACATTTGTACAACTTTTAGCAAATGTATTAAAACTAAAAACTCTCTCGTTTACACAAGTATTCAGACCCTTTGCTATGGCAAACAGGTGCATCCTGTTTGCTTTGATTATTGTTGAGAGATCTGCAGAACTTGATCATAGTCCACCTTGTCAACTTATGAGACATGATTTATTAAGGCACACACCTATATATATATATATATATACCTTTTAAGGTCCCACAGTTCACAGTGGGGAAGCTGTGAAGTCTAAGAAACTCTGTAGATCTCCACAATCAAGTTGTGCTGAGGCTCAGTGTATGAGACCATTTCTAAAGCTTTGAATAGTCCCAGGAGCTCAGTCCTGCATCACTGTGAAACAAGATGTTTGGAACCACAAGGACTTTTTCTAGAGCAGGCTGTCCCCCCAAACTCTGTTACCGGACAAGAACAGCCTTGGTCTCAAATGGCCCCGCCAAAGCCCGGACTTGAACACACACTGTATCCTTGAGGAAGACTGAAGATGGCAGTTCACAGACGTCGTCCATCCAACCAAATCCATATGTCCAAGAAGACTTGAAGCTCTAAATACTGTTAAGGTATGTGTTTCCCCTTTGTCACGATGGGCTACTGCATGTAGAATTAATTGCCAAAAAAGTGGATCTATTTAAAATTAAATCTATAACACAATACAGAAAAAGGTGAAGGGTTCTGAATACTCTCTGAAGTCACTGTACAGTACATGTGCTCGATCCAGTCCTCTCCTCATGACAGCACTAAATACTGGATCAGGATCAAACACTGTTCAGATATTTAAGAGACTGATAGTCATACTGTCACTCTAACATGCGAGCGTTAGTTCAGTTGATCTCTGCGGTCTGACAACAGATCACTGAAGAGCACCAGCTGTGAGCTGTGTGGCAGAAAGTCGAGGCCCTCTGTGGTTGGAAAAGGGAAAACTCTGAAGTTATTTGAAACAAACAGAACAAAAATAAATCAAAGGGTTTTTGAAATGAAAATAGAAAACATCTATGTGCAGGGGGAGTTGAAGAAAATGACAATGTCACATTAGAATAAAACCAAAAAACTTTTCATTATTGACTGTTTTCCTTCAGAAATGTCTTCTTGTCAAGGTGAAAGGCACACGAGCTCTGTTTTCTCTACAGTTGCAGGGAGGTTATGCTGTTGTCTGGTGCCCTGCAATGAAGTGCTGAAATACAGTCCCGGGAAGTCTGGTCTGTGTCCACTAAACAACACCATGTATTCACTGGGTGAACAGCTTTTATTGAAATGAACGGGTCTGGAATCCAATAGTGTTTGAAACGGCTGAGTACACTCGTGTTTTTGGGCGGGGACATTTTAAGAGACTACAGCTGCAGGCTGAGTATTTGTTTCAAACACGACTTCGTCATGTGGGCAGTTCAAACTGAAATCCATAACAAAAGCAGACAGTTGACTCAAAAATACATGAGCAGGGAGTGTTAGTGTGTGTGTGGAGTGAAGGACTGGTGGGAAAAGAACCAGACAAAAGACAGATAAAACACAGTGTCTGTAATAAAGGTGTTCTTGCTGATGAGTTAGTAGAATTCAGTTGGATTTACTTGAGCTCAGCTGTAGATGGTCGCCCGAGCTGTTTCTCCGTCCCAGAGAGCTTTTTCTTCAGCGTCCTCGAGGCTCAGCTCGTTGTGAGCAAATGTTTCTCCCCTCCATCCATCAGAGCCCTGAGGGATCCACTCAGCATGTTGCCTGCTTCTCCTTGTTAATGCTTCCTCTCTCTGCCACGACGTCCAGCCCGGTCGAACCCTACAGGGAAGCAGCTTCTACGTCCCTCATGTGTTTCCTTATGTTGCTGCCTTCTGCTCAGCTGAACTGATGAATTATGGAGGCGAGCAAGACAACAGAAACACCCCAGTATTGAGTGCATACTCAATGTATGATTAGATTTAGAATGCAACAGTAAAATGCAACTGAGACACGGATCAAGAAAATCCTTTGAGGAAATGCAACAGAAGACACATGCTGTGTCTCAAATCGTGTACTCGGTGTCAGTACACTTACATGCAGTACACTGTGTACACTGTGTACTGACTTGTGTAGTGTGTTAATTTTGACAGGGTAGTGTCGTCCCAAATCGAATACTGATGTTGTGCGCTTACCAGAAATGACGATCGCAACCTTTGACCACGTCTTCTTCTTCTTCTTCTTCTTCTTCTTCTTAATGACAGATTGCAGCAGACGGAGCTTTATCGCCAACATTTTACCGCAGTGCTAACATGCTGATGTTTAGCTGGTATAATGTTTACCGTGTTCACTATCTTAATTTACATTTTCTAATTAGCACTAACCACAAAGTACAGCTGAGGCTGATGGGAATGTCATTAGTTTTGCAGGTAAGTATTGGACAAAATGTTTGCCTGCTGGTGGCACTAGATGAAAAGTCAGATGATCATCAGTTATACAATTCGTCCTCTGGAAACCATGAATGTTTGAACCAAATTTCATGGCAATCCATCCAGTAGTTGTTGAGATATTTCTGCCTGGACCAAAGTGGTGGCCCAACCAACCAACCAACCAACATTGACATCTCTAGAGCCAGGCCGCTAGCATGGCTAAAAGCATCACATGGGTCAACATAAAGAGCCCTGCTGCATATTTCTTTGTGGATGTAACCACTATGGTTAAGTGCCTCTTATGAGCCTGAGGATTGTACGCAATTTACATACTCAGCTCTGATTGGACAGCAATTTCCTCACATTGCCACTTTAATGGCAGACAACAAAGTAGTTAATTTCCTGACTGGTGTGTTTCTGTTTTTCTTCAAGTCCTGATAGCTCGTTAAAGTTCAGTCGTAGAGAATAGGGGAGTCATTGACTGTGGCAATCAGCTGTTCCTCCATTTAGTTTAAAGTCCTTTTTACGTGGTTGAATGGAGCCAAAAAACAATTCTGTGCTTCTGTTTCTGAGTGTGGTTGGTTGTCTCCAGGTTGTCACTCCTGTGTGTCAGAAGACATTTGCATAAAGCTGAGCGTTTCTCAATTTCCCCACATCCCATAGCTTAACATGGCAATGCATACTTTGCTGTCATCAGTAACAAGACTGTTAATGTCCCACATAGTGAATCCCCGGCCGTCATCTGACAGACCGGCAGTCAGAGTCGTCTCCTCTCTCAGTGAAGCTTTGAATATTTGAGCAGTGAGCTGCAGGTTCTGGGTCAGTGTGTCAGTGTGTGATCTGCTGTGACAGACTGCAAAGCAAGCTGAAAGAGGAGCAAGGAGGAGACAGTCTAACCAGACTGAAAAGGAGGAGGAGGGAGGAGAAAGGCCAGTTCACTGAGTAAATCACCAACTGCTGATCACAGAGCAGCTTGAATGATGATATCACAGACAGACATTGTTACATATCTGTAAAACCAGAGTCGACATCATTGTGACACTAATGCAGCCACAAACTGCGTATTCTGTCCTAATGTGGTCTGCTGTTTGTGCTGCTCAAAATCTGATTCCAACACGTTCACGTATGTGTCCAAGACATAAGCCTCAAAAAGCCCAGTTTCATTTAGCAAACAACTTTTAAATTCTCTGTTAGCTGGTAGAAGTTTAATGCAGGTTACCACTATATGTCCCACTTCACATGTCACATGTCACATGTCCTGTGGACCCTTTAGATCAGTTCCACCGGTCACACTAAAGGGTAAAATCACCAATTTCAGCTTCTACATAGCCGCAAGGGTCATGGTGTAAATTTCAGCTACTCACACCTACTGACAGTGCACTGACTGAAAATATGTGGAATGACACATGGATAGATTACTGAACGGGCAGCTGACTGGGCACAGATCCAGGGGTCCATGGGGCCCCTGCAACTACAAAGAGGCGCAAACGGACCATAAAAAGACTCAAAATGTCTATAAAGAGACACACAGCGACCACAAAGAAACACAAAACAACTACAAGGAAACGCAGAGACTTGATTCTCTTCTTCTCAGGTTGTTGTGTTGATCCCCATCATTCTCTTGCCACGTCCTGACAGCCTAAAGTATTCTGGGTTTCTGTATTTCTTCGAGCTGAAGCAGCTGCTCCTCCTACTGCAGCCTGGAGTTGAAATGAATATTCTAATCTGGCCTAGATTCTATGATAAAGCCTTGTAGGTGCTTGATGACAACACCTATTATCATGTCTTTGAAATATGAAGTGTGTTGAGGGGTGTGTGTGTGTGTGTGTGTGTGTGCGTGTGCAGGCAGGATTAATTTGTGGAGGCAGTCAAAGGTCGCTGCAGATTAACAACGTTGCCTACTGAACTTGGAAACGGAGAGCGTGTTTTTCTGCTGATGCGGGTTTTTGCAGCCACGTTAAATCAATTTGTTTTCCAGGTCAGTGTTTGATGATCAATTAAATCAACTGGATCGTTTATTTTTACCCTTTTTTTCTCCTTCTGGAACACGAGTGGTTGCGTGCACCTTGCTCAGGTTTTCTCAGTAATACCACAGTACATGCAGTGTTTGCTCTGAGTCATATGACAGGAAGCAGGTCAGATCAGGAGGGTGTAGAGCTTTAGATGTGAGTGTTATCTGACAGCATCAGGAACAGATTCAGGCTCAAGGAGGGCAGACATGCAGCATGAACGTTACTAATGTAAACTGAGTGCCAGAGATACGCCACCTCTTCTGAGATATTTACAGAGTAGTTTGATTCGGAGAGTAAAGCTTCACTTTTTGTCTTTAAATGGCAAGATTTTCATCTCCAGAAAAAAGGAGTGGGTGTTCACACAGATGAACAGATACTTATGGTTTATTACAACTTTAAGTTTATTTTAATAGTTTTGTCAATCATTTCTGTCAGTAAGAAGAAGTCAACAAAAGCAGCTTCTTATTTCTAGCTGGCAACCGTTGATTTTGTTTGCTGAAATGACAAGTGTCTGTAGCAGATTTTATTAGCTGTGGCTAATGTGAGCGATTGAAAACTCTATCTCCGGCTGAGTTTGTAATGTTTCTGGCTCCGTTGTTTTGAAAGGAGAATCCTGTAAATCTTAAATATGAACATGCTTCTGATAATAGTTTATTACACAATGTCATAAAAGGCTAAAGCTAACAGGTTCCCAGCAAAAAGTCAGCATCTTCACCAGCTGATGGTCCATATAGAAGACATGGACTAGTCTAGTTAGCCCTGGTATTATTGTACAGTTTTATACACAATTGTAATTAAAATGTTATTCCGTTCCAACGTAACCCAGTTTGGCTGCTTACTATAGAAAAACGTACTTGGTCAAGCAAGACGGATTAGATTTATGTTTTATTGTTTGTATTTTCAAATAGGATGTTTCACTTTTACAAGAGAAAAGCCTTTGAGAATAAGGAAAAACCTGTGTGTTGGACTCTATGTCGGGTATCATTGGCTGGTGATGCTGGCGTGTGAACTTCCCCAAATCCAAAGCAGGACAGAGCCGCTAATGTAGGCCTAAACTGTGATATTTCATCCATGACCGGCTCCCACACAGTGTCGGGCCTGAACGTGGCATTTTTAGTCATGTTAGCTGGATGGCTCTATGGCTGGCAGTGCCGGTGGGTCGGTCCACCTCTTTGGTCCTGACTGAAATATCTCAACAACTATTGGAGGGATTGCCATGAAATCTGGTTCAGACATTCATGTTCCCCTCAGGATGAATTTTTTAATAACTTTGGTGACTTTTGGTCTAGCACCATCATCAGGTCAACATTTTAATTTGTCCAGTACTTTGGTTTATGATTTGGTCATTTCATTGCAGAACTAATGGCATTCAAATAAGTCTCAGCTGTATTTCATGTTTAGTTCTAATTAGCAAATGTTAGCATGCTAACACGCTAAACTAAATTGGTGACCAAGGTAAACATTATACCTGCTTAGCATCAGCATAGTAGCATTGTCTTTGTCAGCATGTTAGCATGCTGATGTTACAAAGCTACTAGCATAGCTGTAGGCTCTTAGTCTTGTTCGAACCTGTAACCCGACAGACAACTGTAGTCAGTTAATGACATGCTCTGTGGCTACGTTACCACTGAAGATAAACCCACAAGATTGTTTTCTCATTATAACAAAGAGACTGGCTTGTTTTATGTTCAGAAATTTTCTCCATTTTTTTCTCCCAGTATGACCTGGAAACAAAAACATGCCAACGGGCATGAATTACCTTCTGTGGCCCCCAGGGGACAGCCGTCATGTTCCCATGTGCTTATAGGCAGTAAAATGTAAAGAGGGTGACATGCAAAAAGGTTACTCCAGTCCATCAAGGTCATTTAGTATTTAATAAACTGTTAAGGTTGTTTCACTGTTTATATGAAACTATAACCTGGACAGTTGGAGGACAAACTGCTGTCAGTCACGATCACATAGATGTTTATTTCCCACTTTAACACCACATTGTCCTTTTTTGTCCTTCAGGAGTCAGCTAGAGGTAAACTGACAATTTAGAAGTGATTCCTCAGAGCTGAAGGAGCAGCAGCAGTTTTTCTTCCTGGTGTTCAGACTCCAGCGAAAAACCATAAAATGCGACCAGAAATAAGCTGGCAAAGGAAATAAAGAAATCATTCTCTGCTCTTAAACACCACGAGACAGTTCAACTCACCACAGATTCAACTAGAGCTTCAGAAATCAGAAAGATTGTTTTTCATCATCAAAAGTATCAGTTCAAACTGTAACACAAGGTTCCCACTCTTTGTCTTCAGTTTCTCTTTACCTGCGTACCTTCCAGTTCAGTTGCTCCAGTTCATTACAGTGACAGTTTAAAGACATACAGTAGACATTAACAGCTTTTTAATATGGAAGCTCATCAGCAAAACAAATCTGAGCTTTAATCAAACAGAAAGTGAAGACGTGATGGCGAGTGGGGACAGAATCATCAGAGAATCAGTGTTTATGTATGAAAAGAGGGATTGTGTCTGCAGATGTGAGCGAACGGTAGCTTCCTCTTTGTTTTTCTTCAAAGCTGCTCTTTTCTCAAAAATACAATTTAGAGAAGTGTGTTGGTTTGTGTTTGGTGTCCACAAGTAACCTGTAACCTATGGAGGTTCTCTGGACTTGTGTGGCGCAGTAGACTGTGGTGAATTGTGGGATACACTTTGCTCTGAAGTGTTTGTTAGGATAATCGCCTACTACCTGATGCTACCGGGCACAGTGTGGATATTGGGACAGACCCTCTCGGTAACATCAGGCTTATTCCCAGAATGATTTGTCAGATTTTTTATTTGTTTACAGTAGAGATGCACTCTCATATCAGCTATTACTAAGAACTGTTAATTCTGTGAGACAAAATGAAACTTGTCTGTTGTTGGTTTGTGTGTCTGAACCCAACCAAAGATCGTTTGTGAGGGAAGAAGCTCCACTCTGTAACGCCACTGTACAATCAGTGTTTCTGTAGAGTGAGACATCTTCTCTAGGTCATTCACACTCTCCATTTAACTTTCATTCATATCAGATCAATAATTTAAGCTTATAAACATAAAGGAGAGCAACTTGATCTTATAAAATAAGGTGTCAGATTTAGTATCTACAGCTGTTTCATTTCTATGTGTCAAATACATATTTCAGATCTTCTGCTTCTATGTATACTGAGAATCTGTGGTAAAAACATTTCTTTTGGGTGAGTTGAGTTGTATCTTATCTCATGTTCAGGTTGTAGTTTCAGTGTGTGCTGGGCAGCTGTGTCATTTAGGTAAATAAGTATCCGATCAGGCTCTGTCTCAGTAGATACCCAGAACGAGATCAAGGCCACACTTGATCTTGATATCCCTAGGCTACAGAAATAAATGTGTTTAGTTTGGCATTAACAACCAGATAATGTGAAAACTATAAATATCACTGGAGACTTTAAAAAGTTTTGTTGGCCTCAGGAGAGTGAAATCTCAGGTGACTGGAAGGACTGAACAAGGAGACGCAGCGCTGCATGTCTGCCTCCACAGGCTGTGATGGAACATCCTGTCGTGTGTGTGTGTGTGTGATGGCAGACGACCAGATGGCTGATGGGAGGAGACTTGACAGAAGAGGTGAATTGTACCAGAGGGGGAGAGTTGAATGAAAAAACACAGATAGTACACATACTTAACCTCAGGAGTTGATCTATGTTTTAAAAGATCAGAGTGTTAGCCCGGTTAGCTAAGCTGCCTCCGAATGGCAAACACAAACGGAGAGAACAGAGCTGGAGGATCCTCCCGTCACATTTAGATCCACTGTATGGGAGCATTACGGTTTCCTAGTTCCCAGACCGTGCCAAAATCATAACTAATGCTAGAGGAGTGTTTATCGCTGCACTGCACTACAATGTGCCTTCACGTGTGCATGTTAGTCAGTCCGCAGTGCTGCCCTGAATAAACGAGCACAAGCTGCAGTTGTTCAGAGTATTACGACGAAGCATTACTCACATTTGTGTCATTTATTTGTTCTTGTTGACAATATGCCAGTATTTGAGTGCCTTAACTGTTATAGCAAGAATTATGGCCAATGAGCCACTGTTTCGTTTTTAAAATAAATGACAAAAGTTTGATGTGTTTGTTTTCCCTGCTGTACCGAAAATGTATTGAACTGTGACCCCAAAACTGAGGTATATGCCGAACCATGAATTTTGTGTATCGTTACCCCCCCTGCCCCTTTCAGACATGTAATACGTAACATTGCTGGGATCATCTATCTGTAAAATGGCATTTTGTCATTCAGACGTTGGTGTCTGTTACATAAATGTTCCTAACAGCTTTATTCTGACATGACAGGACCATTAAGAGCCACAATGATGAATATGGTATGTGGATTATAGGAGAGTTTATTTGTATGTTGTAGAACCTTCCATCAACAAGGCAATTCAAAGTGTTTTACTTAAGACATAAAAGGCATTAAGAAAAGAAACACAGGGTGAAACAAAGACATTTAAATAGGATTTAAAAGAGTCATTTAAAAAATAAGATAAAAAAAGATAAAACAGGATAATAAAAAATGTCAGCACAGCTGCAGTGCAAGATATAAATGAATAGTCCCAAAATTAATTTATTAAAAGGCAAACATAGGAACAACTGAGCACAAGGGACGCTCACACGCACTTCTCACTCATTAGTTTCATCATTTAGCAGAAGGCAAATCATCGCTGTGCTGTGAAAACTACGTATCTTTAAAAGGTCAACCTTTAATAAAAAACAGCTTTGTGACAATGCAGGTTTCAGATATTCTAATGGGTTTTAAATGGTTTATTTTACCCAAGAAGGTTTTCTCAACCAGTGAAGAAACTCTTAATCAGTCGTTTGACTGTTACCTAAAAGTGACTCGACCGTTTATTCATGTTAAATTGTCATCACATTTAAGTAACGAGCTGCTGAAAAGGGCCACAGAAACTTTTCATACCACTCCTGATGCTCAGTGTGTTCAAACGGCCAATCAAAAATCACTGCAATGTGCAATTTATTTGATTTTCCTTAAGGAGGAGAAATGTTGTGCACTTCTTTAAAATCTTTTGTCTCACTGTATTGTGATGCATTTATGTTTAAATGAACATTATGCTACAGTAACATCGCAGTACCACAGAGCTGAAGAAAGATTTACATGTAACTAAACTGCATAGAAAAGATGTGACATCATCTTCTTCATGGCTACAAAAAGTTAGTGTACAGGTGAACCAGCCACAAACACACACACACACACATGAATTGCCTCAATGATCTGCACTTGCCTGATTACTTTGGACTTGTACTAAGGTGAGACCTGGTCGCCATGGTAACAGCCTCCGCCTCTTTCTCGCTGTCAGTATTGAAATGGAAAAAGACATACGTACATTTCGCAGAGACCTAAAATAATTGTAATCATACTCACACACACACACACACACACACACACACACATACACACACTCTGCGACCTCGTCCAGATGGGCTGAGCGAGTGGAGCGTCACCAGAGGATCGAGTTACTGTGGCCCCGACAGATTTTGGCCCCAGGACGGTCTCCGGCCCCCCGCGGCCGCCTGGAGAGCAGCCAGACAAAGAGCTGCGCCAAACTCTGTTGCGGTGTGTCAACATTTATCCCAAAATATTATTCCCACATTAAGACTGATAACACACTGAGATGTCTATTCTTTAAAGTCAGTTTTATTTATACAGCCCAATATCACAAATCACAAATTTATCTCTAGGGGCTTTACAATGTGTGCAGTGTACGAAACCCTTTCTCCGTAGACCCTCGATTCTCGAGAAAAACCCTTTAATGGGGAAAAATTGAAGAAACCTCAGGAAGAGCAACAGAGGAGGGATCCCTCCTGCTTCATGTGCATTGGCAGGAGGTGTTATAGTTTGTAGAAAACCCAAGTCCTGACGTCATGTTCGCACTAGCCTCTGTTCCACCAGCTTCTGTAACGCAGTACAATCTGTCATTCAGCATTTCTTTCATTGGTCTTTCTGAAAAAATAAAGCTTGTTCCTGAGCTTTACTGTCCAAATTCTAAGATAAATAACTGCAGGTCCCATGAAAATGTACCAGCACAGAGGGGTAGGTACATACATCATTGTAACTTGGTTTCATCCATCCATTTTCTGCTGCTCATCCGGAGCCGGGTCATGGTGGCTGCAGGCTAAACAAGGTAGTCCAGACGTCCCTCACCCCAGCAACGTCTTCCAGCTCCTCATGGGGGATCCCGAGGCATTCCCAAGCCAGATGAGATATATAATCCCTCCAGTGTGTTCTGGGTCTACCCTGGGGTCTCCTACCAGTTGGACGTGCCCGGAAAACCTCCAAAGGAAGGCTCCCAGGAGGATCCCGATCAGATGAACCACCTCAACTGGCTCCTTTTGATGGGAAGGAGCAGCGGCTCTACTCCGAGCTCCCTCCGGATGTCTGAGCTCCTTATCCATCCATATCTGTAATATTCACCAAAGCTCTCTTCTAAAGTCATTTTTTGAACTTTCTATCCATAATCTCTGCTGTCTAAAAACTTCTACACTGTTCAGTCCTCTTCTGCTGTTATTGCAGACATGTCTTCACTAACTGCGACCCCTCGACTCGCCCATGGACTCGCCTCTTTTGTCGAGAGGGCTTATGGGAAATAATGTTTGTTTGTTAAAGTATTGAATAAACAACGGTATTAGATTTTTTTTTTAATCTACCAGCCTTATCTAAACGCATGAAGCGAGCCACACAACTTACTGTTGAGAAAAGCTTTGTCCAAGGCTGGATTTTTAGTCACATATGTCAATGGAATTTTGAATGAGGTATTCTTACTTCTGGAACAGAACCTGGAAGTTCTGGTTTCACTTCAGCTCTCTATACAGTGCAATAAGCACAAGGTGTCACTGTGCCATGTACTCCACAATAACCTGAAAAACCTGAGTGATGACAGAAAAAGTATCACTTTCCATATGATCTGCAGCTGAAAATAATGATTGTATCTCTTGTTTTCTGTGTTGCAGGTTTGTCCGCAGCTGTGAAGAAGACACACACATGTAAGTTCACTGTTTCTTACTCTTTGTCATCAGCTATCTGTTGGATGGGGAGCTGGAAAGGACCATAAAGTCTGGTTAACTCTGAGCTGGTGGGAGTTTTGTTGTCATCGCTGGTGCTTCTGGTTTATCTGGTTGCTAAGACAGTGATGGTTGCTCGTGGATTTTGGGGTGAAAGAGACATTTAAGGTGCTGGTTGTGAGTGCAGTAGCTGGACTGACTTCCCAGAATCCTTAGACTTGGGACAGGCCTGTTTGTTTTACATTAATCTGGTTGTTAATTAGGACATCGTCTGATTATTTAGGATATGAATGTGTTGAGGTGTGTTATCTGTTGATGAACAGGCAGAGATCTGACACATAATTCCCAGCTGTGCAGTAATGATTGTAAAAGTTTTGCTCAAAGACTATTTAGATCAATCTTACAGAAAAATGCTTTGTTTTAACATTTAAAGACAAATCACCTTCCTTTCCTCCTGTCTGTCTCATTCTCCTTCCTCTCCACTCTCAAACATGAAGCTCAGCATCTTCAGCTTTTGACTTGTGTGTGTGTGTGTGTGTCAAGATTTTGACATATCTGTCACCAGTTTTGATTGATACTATACCATACTTTGGTAGGAAATACCAACTAAAGCTGATGACAGGGAGGTCTGTGGATTATCCAGAGAAATTAAGACACCATTTCTCAAAAAATCGCTGTCGAGTTTTTCAGATGTAATTTTTCGACACTTCAAGCACCACAAACTAAGTTCCATTCACCACAATTGTATTGGGGTGGATAAAGGAAAACTCTGCATGACTAGATACCACTAGAAGTACAGTGATTCGAAATATTTATTTTTGTAATTTGGGTAAAGGACCCTTTAGGGGGGAAGGTGTTCTCAGCTGAACTGAAACATATTCACTAGATGAGTTTTTAATGCAGTTTTTGCTCTCTGTGCTGCACTGAAAGCTTATTTTTTCCACATTAGAACCCGTTTTTACTGTAAAACTTGTAAGACATGCGAGTGTGCAGGATAGATGAGGATAAATGTGTGACGGGGACTGCTGCCAGAGCTGAGTCTCTCTCATTAGAGCTGATAAGGATGGATAATGAATGTGAGATCCTCATGCAGTCGACTGTGCGTGGGATGATCGGAGGGAGAAACACTGATCCTTCAGGCGCTGTGGAGGCATTTTCCAAACAACTCGTAATGTGCTGCTGTGAATCTATTGACTGGGTGTGATGGGGGGGGGGGGCGGAGAGCTCCACCGCCAGCCGACGAGCCTTTCGAAGCGTAAATCGTCCCCCTGTTCTGCCAATTTGGAGGAAGAATGAAGCTCCTGCTGCTCCTCAGTTTCCTCTCTCTGCTGGCAGGAGTCGTTCTCGCCTGCAGCTCTCACGTCTTCAACACACTGAGATTTATTCTGCCCGGCTGTTTTCAGGCAGCTTAATCGTTTTCAATGACGCTCTGCAGCTCAGTCGGGATTTGTTTTATGAAGCAGAGTGGGATGTTGGGTGAAGTGCTCTGTTAGCTCGAGCTGCACTTCAGTCCTTTCAGTTATGCAACTTTATTTTTCAAGGGAAGTTTTTCTCCACTGCACAGATCCACTGGGACAACATGGGAGCAAAATCATTGCTCAAGGGCACTTAAATACCATACTGTTATTGTGGGGGGGAGTTTAAAGTTTTAATCCTTAAGATTTCTATGAGGGTCCCAATCAAGTGTTTCTGGCCCTGATCCCCATCTGAGTCCTTTAATTTTGAGTATCTGCTTATACAGAGTCCAATACAATACTTATATTTACTTAAATGATGATTAAATATGTTTCTGATACATTACAATAGCCTACTTAATCAGACACACCTTATTTTTCACAATCTTCTTGGTCCAAATACCTGAAGGTCCTGGTTTAAAGCTTTAACTTTATAAGCTTAGATTATTGATATGATATGAAAGAAAGTACTGCACTGTAGAGCCGGCTTTAATTAAGGACAGCAGAGCGCTGCAACACTAGCAGGCTGAGGAGGACAAGACAAAGAAAGAACCCAAATTTGATCTGCTTTCTTTTACCGATCCATTAAAATACCGATCATTAGGATCAGCTCAGGACATGTCTAATTTCCATTATATCAAATTACTATTTGTGGACTGCACTTTTTATGTCACGTGGTTGTCATTGTCCTGTCGATTGGCTGCAGAATGTCTTATCTCATATGAGCCAGTCAGAGGCTGAAAGGGAGAAGGAAGAACAAAAACACACAAGAGAGTTGGCAAGCTGCAGAATAGCGAGGAACTCCTTTGTTGATGCCCTGATGAACTGAAACCCGCGGTGAGCTGTGAGCCGTCGGTGCATGGTTTGGCATGGCTGCTGCCACCCAGCTCGAGTGAAACGACAGTCGAACTACAACGAGACAGAGAAACTTCTGTCTGGGTTTTTGGACTGAACCCAACAATGTTTGTTGTAGTAACGACACTCTCAGCCCCCCAAAAATATACATGACTGAGAATCTGTGAGTTTGTTCCAGGTGCTGCTGAGTCGACTTCCTCCAGGCTGAGGATGATGGACAGTTTTGATTTCTCAGTGTTTTTAGGACGACCCGCACAACACCCAGAGGTGCTTTACTGCAGGTGCATATGAGAATGGGATAAAAATGTAATAATATATTTATAGAAGATCTTTAGCATAGAAGATCTTCACTTTAATCATTTTGTGGTTTGCTCTGTTGAAGCTGATAAGCAGTCAGGACGGAGTTTGTCTTGTAAATAGGATCTCCAGAGAGTGAAACTGTTTGGTGGACAGATTTCTGCTGAAGCTGCGTTTCTCTGTGGTTTCTTGTTGTGTCGACCTCTGTTCTCTTCCTCTTTGGTTATTTTTTTATTTTTTGTTTTTTCTCTCTTGTTCTCTGTAACACACCTCCTCCCTTCCTTTTCGTGTCTCGTCTGCCTCTTCTTTCTTTGAACTGATTGTTTTGTGAACCGCAGAAAACTCAGTAAATACTAAACCATGACACACACACCAACAGGAACACACGCCTGGTTGTTTGGTTTGCATCATTCTCCAGCAACACACAGACGTCAGATTGAGAACCATTTTCTCTAAGTGTCAAACTTTTCTTTTGACATTGTCACTGTAAACATGTAAGCATGCTGACATTTAGTACAGCTGAGGGAAGGCATCATTATCTGTTTCATCTGTCCTTTGGTTGATTCACTTTCTGTTGATTCATTTCTGGAAAGATTTAGGAGATGCAAAGGAGGAACTGAGTGTAACTGATCAGTAACTGATGATGGCTGCACAGCCGGATCACCTGTCAGCTGGATCACCTGTCAGGACTGTAGATTCTAGTTTATTTAAGAAAATTTGTAAATGTAAGCATTTAGGGAAATACGCTTACTTGCTTTCTTGCTGAGAGTTTGATGTTCAGACTGATACCACTCATCTTTATGCTAAATATCAAGCTACAGCCAGCAGCTGGCTAAATTAGCTTAGCATAGAGACTGGAAACAGGGGGAAACATGTAGCCTGGCTCTGTCATAAGGTAACAAAATCCACCTGCCTATTTCTTGATTGGGATCAGTGACTTCCTGGAGTCTCCACTGGCTGCCGGCTGCTGGCGATGGCTTCATATTTAGTGAACAGACATGTGACTTAATAAATAATAGAATAATAATAATAATAATAAACTTTATTTATACAGCACTTTTCAAAACAAAGTTACAAAGTGCTTTACATGGTTGAACTGGGATTCATTTCAGGACTGCAATGAGGCAAAATCAAATCAGACAATTAAAACTAATACAAAAATAAAATGGAAGAGAGTTGGAAAAAAAGCAAATAAGCATAGTTCTCAAAATCTCAAACTGTCCCTTTAATGCATCAACAGTTATTAAAGTAAAGAATGGACAATGTAAAAAAAAAAAAAAAAATCCTGTTGGAATTAAACCTGAATTTGACCTAAAACGTTATTGAAAAGTGAAGAGCAGAAAAAAACTCACACTCACACACACAAACAGCCTATCAGAGCTGTCTCTTACCTCTCCTCTCTTCTCATTGGCTGACAGCTGTGTCAGTCAGAGGGGCAGGACTAGGAGGGGGTGGGGCAGACGGATGATGTCACAGTCACATGGATCCTCATGTGGTCCAGCAAGGATGACAGAGCTGAGAGAGAGCTCACACACACACACACAGACACACACACACACACACACACACAGAGGGCACTCCTGTTACTGTTTCCTCCATGAGTCTGGATTATAAATATGTATTTTGTGATTTCTGCCATGAAAGGTAAGAGTTTAAAAACTTTAATCTGTGTGTGTGCATCTGTCATGATTTATCCTGAGGCACGACAGACTGATGGTTTCATGTTTGTTATCATTCTGTTTTTATTCTCAGTTCAGTTTAAGTTCTCTTTCTGTGCACAGTAGTTCTGTCAAAGATGGGTGTTTTGTCAGAGAAGATGCTCCACTCTGTTTGTGTTTGTCCTCCTCACAGCGTCTCTGAATAGGTGATGTGTGCTACTTTCAGTGGGATAAACAGATTGTTGCATGTTTTCATAAAACGGTCAACTGATTGCTGCAGCTGTGTTTGGTTAAAGTGGAAAGTACATTTACTCAGTACTGTACTTAAGAACAATTGTGAGGTACTGTTCTTTATTTTGAGTACTTTCATTTTATGCTGCTTTATACTTCGACTCCACATTTTGGAGGCCAGTATTGTTTTTTACTCGACTACATTCATTCGACAAAATCTGTTACTCGTTTCTTTGTAGTATTAATACAAAATATAAATCAGCTAATAAATTATGTTTTATAATGGATTATTGGCAACATTAGTGATAAACACATTAATGCATCACTGATTATAATCCAGTAATATAATATATATTATTCTGAAATGGGTCATTCTGCATAATGAGAACTTTGATGTTTTGTACTTTAAGTTTATTTTGATGCCAATACTTTTGTACTTTTACTTAATACTCTTACTCGTGACAGAGTATTTCTACACTGTGGTATTTCTACTTTTACTTTTTAGTAAAAGATCTGAGTACGTCTTCCAGCTCTGGGTTTTAGTGTTTAGCTGTACATGTGTTCTTCTGTTTACTGTGGAGCCTGGAGACACAACACCTTCACTGATCCTGTAAATACTATTTTGGGAATCATCAGTCAAATGAATTACACTGTAAAGGAATGTGATATGAGAGGCGACAGGGAGCAGGAGACGAGGTGTGTGTGTGTGTGTGTGTGTGTGTGTGTGTGTGTGTGTGTGTGGTGGACAGGAGGAGGATGTGGTTTTCAGATCTGCGCCTGGTAAATCTAATGTGACAGTTTGAGTAAATAAAAGTTGCTGGTCAGGATGAAACCCGACAAGGTTTTAGTTATGTCAAGACAGATCCTCTCTCTCTCTCACACACACACACACACACACACAGCTATGATGAATGCATGTACCCTCCCAACATTACATAGAAAAAAATGTAGTATTTATATTTAGTACACACAGAAAAATGGCATCCACAGCCAAAGAAGATTAATGTTTAATTTTAAGCACACTATAGTTGGTAATGTCGGTCTGTCGGTCCACCACTTTGGTCCACACCAAAATATATTCACAACTATTGGATGGATTGTCATGATATTTTATACAAACATTCATGTTCCCCAGAGGACGAATCCTGCTGACTTTGGTGAACTTCTGACCTTTTATTTAGCGCCACCAGGAGGTTGACATTTGTGTTTTCTGGGAAATTTCTCGAGTGCAATTTAATCGATTGCCATGACATGTGGTTCACCATTCATGTTCCCCTCAGGATGAACTGTAATAACTCTCATGATTCTCTGACTTTTTATCTAGCGCCACCATCAGGTCAACATGTTAATGTGTTTCAGCACTTTGGTTTATGACCAAATACCTGCAGAACAAATGACATTCCCATGAACCTCAGCTAGTGGTAGCCTCTTAAAAAAAGAACTGTACATAAAATTATCTGTTTGTCCTGCACACATACTCACATAGAGTCTTGTTGGTGTATTGTGTTAATACACAACAATTTTTCCAACAATACACATTTTCTGTGTAAAAACAAACAGAAACCTGAAAGCAGAACTCTGTAGCCCCTCCTCTAACTGTGACGAAACAGCCAAAAAGTCTCTGAGGTATATTTCAATTGTTGACCCCCCGACTGTGGTAGCAGCTTCTGCACCAAGTATAAAAATACTGGCTGAACGTTTCCTTTCCACTGAGAATATAATGTGTTGTCAGGATAGCTAATATCAAAATATTTTTAACACTGAAATTTGAGTGACTAATGACTCTATCATCATAAGCTAAGAGAGAAGCACCAGTAATCCCTGACCCCTCCCGTCCTCTCCTGGACCTCCATGGATTTGGTGGCAAAGATTCAAACTGGTCTCGCTTTGGACCTCCATGATCTTCTGGATCATTATCGCTGGGGTGGAGGTGCCTGAGAGTCGTCGCCATCCATGCTAGCTAAAATGCGATCAAGATGGTAAACGTGTCTCTGTCATTTGCCCCCATCCGCCACCCCTACTGTGTACAGCCTCACAGAGACGCGAGCATGGCTGCAGACTCGTGGTGTAACTGTTACCTCTGTGTGGCGGTCGTTTTAGGACATCTCAGACTCGGCTTGTCAGGCTCGTCACTTCTTTATTTAGGAACTGTGTCTGTTTTCACACGTGTTGCGCTGCAATATGAGGCACGCTGTAATGGTGGTTGGCACAAAATCCTACATGTCTCTCTGAGTTATTAGTGGAGCTCATAGTGTCAGTGTTTTATTCTGACAGTTTTCTTTCATCGTATCCTCCCAGAAACTGATTCACTGTTCTCTGTGTCCAGTTTTACTATATTTTTTCTACATAATTACCCAAAATGCACTTTGCTTTAATGCCAGTCATCATTCAACTTTTCATTCATTGAGACTGTTCAAATCTGTATTTTCCAGGCTTGGCACTGTGTGTGTGTGTGTGTTTTAAAGCTGTCTGGTCCAGATTCATAGTCTGTGAGAAAACGCTGCAGGAGGCATTTAGCCAGCCTGTTATGTCACAGGATTACATCAGCCAGGAGATTATTTAACTGTTCTCTGAAGAGGGGAGGGGGGAGAAATGGCTGAAACTGATGAGCATCATCTTCTTTTATTTTCTCGTGCAACTGCTGCATCTGTCTTCTCCTACTGTCACGCTGTTTGGTTACTTTTCATGATAATAAAGTAAACTGAAGGGAGCTAAATTGATGGAGACAGAAAGGTGAAAAGATGGAGAGAGGTCGAGGGAGGTGTAGATGAGCAACAGATTGAGGGTTTTGGAGGTTAGACAGACCTCCTGACTTGAGCAGGGGGAGACAGGTGGCCTGGTCAGCCCAGGAGGAGGAGCTGAAGGTCAGACTACAGGTCAGGGGAGCAGGCGGCCTGCTATCCACCAGCCTGTGGAGACCGTCTGCCATACAGTCCTGGCTCAAACACTGTTAGGCTGAGACAATGATACTTCAGCTGACTTTCCAGCAGCCATTGTCTGTAAACTGAAACAGAAATGACACCCAGATCTGATCTGAGTTCCACATTAAAGCTCTTTCTTTCTTCTTTAGAACTCTAAAACAGACTTGTGAGCCAGAGGAAAAACAAATGATAAATCCTGAACTACACTTTAGCTGTAACAGAGGAGAAGAAAAGGAGGATGGAGGGTTGGAGAATGGTGGTTTTACATTTCCCGACCAAATCTTGACATATTTCAAAGGCTCAGCAGCGGCTAAATGGCCCTCCTCTCTCCTCCCTCTTTGATCCGGTCTCTGAGAAACATAATAATTTTCAGCGCTGGGTTTCAGATCATTTATCCATCTGGGATTCGTTTTGCCCGAGCTTTAGCATTTTTGGAGTAAACACAGTAACCGGCGGTGGCTCTCATGAAATTCTTCCAGCTCATTAGCCTTCACTTAGCACTTCTATACTAGCGAGCATCTGCAGCGTCTACAGGGAGAACTCTGGAAGGTTCATATGGAGCTCTGAATTTAATTACTTTAGATGCAGAATATGGTTTTAATCGCCACACAGAGTTTGTGTCAGCACAGACCAGGGGATTTCACACTGTTCTTATCATCACATCTTTGTACTGAAATTGGAAGTTGCAGATGCCAAAGTGTGAAACATGCTGAATGCTCAGTCTGTAGAGGACAGACCCGCTGAGGTACAAGATGTGGAGATGTTCTCTGAGCTGAACCACGTCCGTTTTATACAAGATCGTCCAGATACAGAAATATTTGCTGTTTTTATGGTCTGACAGACAAACAGCACTGGAAAGTGTTAAAGTGGGTCACCAGAAACGTGAGGGTTTTAGTTTATCAGCAGATTCAGATTCAGCAGTACTACATGAGGACCACAGCTCAGGCAACAAGACTAATGCTATATCTCAGTGTGCGTACTTCCATACTTCCACTATTTTGAGTGCATAAGTGCATTCACACAAGTATGGCAAAATGTAGTGTACTATGAGTACCTGGATGGTGTTTCACTCATAATGGTCAGAAAGTTGAGTGAGGAACGCTGCACACTTCTCACCCTCAACGGTCGCCATCTTGGCAACGTAGCGGAAGGGGAGGAGCACCAACGTATAAAAATGGCGGCCGCGGTTACGATTGTTACGGCTAAAAGTAAAAGCACGTTCATTTTTTCATTCACTTTTTAATAAAACTGAATTGAAGTCAAGTGAGCAAACGAGCCGGCAGATATACTGGCGAGTGACAATCGCTGTAAAATGATGGCGATGATGCTCCGCCCGGCTGCAATTCACCATTAAAAAGAAGAAGAAGCGATCAAATATTGTAATTTGAGACAACACTACCCTGTCAAAATTCACACCCTACGCAAGTAAGTACTTGGTGTACACAGTGTACCATATGGAAGTATTTGAATTGAGACACAGCTCTGTGAGGCTGTACGTAATGCTACTAAATGCTAATGTCAGCATGCTAACATGCTGATGATTAGCAGTTATAATGTTCCCCATTTTTGATTAGCGAGTTAGGATGCTAACATTAGCAGTAAACAGAGTAGATCTGAGGCTGCTGGGAATGTCTGTAGTTCTGCAGGTATTTGGTCACAAACCAAAGTGTTGGACACATTAACATGTTTATTACAATTTATCCTGAGGGGAGCATGAATGTCTGAACCACATTTCACGACATCCAATAGTTGTTGAGACATTTCACTCAAACCCACAAATGTCAACTTCATGGTGGCACCAAAGGATCGTCAAAGTCATTAGGATTCATCCACTGGGGAGCACAAATATCTGTGCAAAGTTTTACGCCAATCCAGTTGTTGAGATATTTCAGTTTGGACCAAAGTGGTGGATCGACCGACACTGCCATCCATAGAGCCATGCTGCTAGCATGGCTAAAAACGTGGTCCTACAGTGTTTGTCCACAAGTTCCTGGAAAGTTCCTGAAAGGTTCCTGAAGGGACGTTTATAAATGGGGAGTTGGGTTTTTTCTTTGTCGGCATCTTTGTCAGTTACTGGACACATGAGAATTTGTGAATTGAATTGAATTGAATTGAATTGAATTGAATGCCTTTATTGTCATTATACAAGTACAATGAGATTAAAAGGGCAACTCCTTAAAGTGCACATAGAAAACAAAACCTATATAAAAATAAATAAATGAATAGATAAACAAACAAAACATTACATAGATATAAATAATATAAATATAAATATTGCACAAGTATTAAAAAGATGAAAGTAATGTCAGTGCAGGTGTGAGTTCAGTGCATTAACAGCTTTGGGAAAGAAGCTGTTTTTGAGTCTATTGGTTTTTGATCGTATAGACCTGTAGCGCCTGCCAGAGGGCAACAGGTCAAAGAGGTGGAAACCGGGGTGAGTGTTGTCCTTTAAGATGTTCTTGGCTCTGCTAAGACAACGGGAGTTGTAGATGTCTGACAGGGAGGGCAGAGGACAGCCGATGATCTTCTGTGCTGTTTTAACCACTCTCTGCATCCTCTTCCTGTCTACTTCAGTGCAGCTGGAGTACCATACTGTAGTAGCGTAGGTCAGCAGGCTCTCAATTGAGGAGCGATAGAAGCTCACCAGCAGCTGAGTGTTGAGCTGTTCCTTCCTGAGCACTCTCAGGAAGTGTAACCGCTGCTGGGCCCGCTTGACCACTGCTGTGGTGTTCGCAGACCAGGAGAGGTCAGCAGAGATGTGGACACCTAGAAATTTTAAGGACTGGACCCTCTCTACACATTCATTGTTGATGTACAAGGGGACGTGGTCGGCACTGTTCCGCCTAAAGTCCAGGATGATTTCTTTGGTTTTTGTGATGTTCAGTGTAAGGTTGTTCACTGAGCACCACTCACTAAGTCGCAGGACCTCGTCCCTGTAGGCTGTCTCATCCCCTTCCGAGATCAGCCCCACCACTGTCGTATCATCTGCAAATTTAACAATGGTGTTCTCTGGGTGGGCGGGACTGCAGTCGAATGTGTAGAGGGAGTAAAGTAGTGGGCTGAGCACACAGCCCTGAGGAGAGCCGGTACTGAGAGTGCGGATGGAGGAGAGGTGTGGGCCCAGTTTCACACGCTGTGGTCGATCGATCAAAAAGTCCTTTATCCAGGCGCAGGTGGGTGGTGGGAACCCCAAGTTGGATAATTTATAGACTAGAATGTCTGGAATTATTGTGTTGAAGGCTGAACTGAAGTCAATGAAGAGCAACCTGACATAGCTCCCCTGATGTTCCAGATGATTCAGTGCCGAATGAAGAGCTATGGCTATTGCATCTTCTGTTGATCTGTTTGTCCGGTAGGCAAACTGGTGAGGGTCCAGGGAAGTGGGAAGACAGGCCTTAATGTGCCGTAGAACCAGTCTTTCAAAGCACTTGGTGATGACTGGGGTGAGTGCTACGGGGCGGTAATCATTGAGGCTGGCTGTAGGTGACTTTTTTGGAACCGGGATGATAGTGGCTGATTTCAGGCAGGGCGGGACAACAGCTTGTGCCAGAGACAGGTTGAAAATGTCAGTGAAGACCTGCGAAAGCTGGTAGGCACATGCCTTGAGCACTTTTCCAGGTACTCCATCTGGACCCACAGCCTTCCTGGAATTCACTGACCAGAGCACACGCCTTATGTCCTGAACCTCTAAAGTGAGATGGAAAGTACTTGAGGCTGGAGCGGGCTGTAGTGGTGCGGCTGAGGGCTGTTTATGAGTCTCAAAGCGGGCAAAGAAGCTGTTCAGCTCCTCTGCCAGTACCGTATCTGTGTAACCGGATGTCACATCACAGCCTCTGTAGTTTGTGATGCTCTGTATGCCTTGCCACACCTGCCGGAGGTTATTGCTGGTAAGGTGGTCCTCTATCCTCCTCTTGTAGTCTGCTTTGGCAGCTCTGATACCTCTCCTCAGGTCGGCGCGAGCAGCGCTGTACGCATCTCTGTCTCCTGACCTGAAGGCTGAGTCTCGGGCCCGGAGGAGCATGCGGACCTGGCATGTCATCCAAGGCTTCTGGTTTGGGAATACCCGGATGCATTTGTCCACAGTGACGTTCCCAATGCAGTACTTGATGTAAGACAGTACAGTCTCTGTGAATGTTGCCAGGTCCTCGTGGTAAAAGGTATCCCACTGGGTATGTTCAAAGCAGTCCTGAAGTTGGAGAAGTGCCGTGTCAGGCCAGGTGGTAATGGTCCTCTTTGTGGGCTTTGCTTGCCGACTTAGGGGGGTATATGCAGGGGTGAGAAGCAGGGAGAGATGGTCTGACAGGCCCAGATGGGGGAGGGGTACAGCTCTGTATGCATGCTTGATGTTAGAATACACATGATCCAGAGTGTTCTTCCCTCTAGTTGGGCATCTAACATGTTGATGGAATTTAGGGAGTACAGATTTTAGATTACCCTTATTAAAATCCCCTGCAATAATGTGGACGCCTTCAGGGTGGACCCGCTGGTGTTTGTTAATGGCATTTAACAGTAAAGAGAGTGCCGTGTTTACATTGGCATCCGGTGGAATATAGACAGCAGTAATGATGACAACAGTTAGCTCTCTCGGTAGGAAAAAGGGTCTGCATCTCACCGACATAAACTCCAGGTCAGGGGAGCAGTGACTGTCTAAAATCGTGCTGTTGTTGCACCAGCCATCATGCACGTAGATGCTAAGCCCCCCTCCTCTGGTTTTACCGGAGTGCCTGTTTCTATCCCAGCGATGTAGCATACGGCCTGCTAGCTGCACCGTAGCATCAGGGATCTTTTCTGTTAGCCAGGTCTCTGTAATGATGAGCACACAGCATTCACGAACATAGCGATTTCCAGCCAGTTGTAATTCCAGATCGTCCATTTTATGTACTATTGATCTGGCGTTTGTGAGGTAGAGGCTCGGCAGTGGAGGTTTGAGTGGCTGCTTCCCTAGCCTAGTCAATAGCCCGGCCCTACAGCCTCGCTTTTGTTTCCTCTCGCGCCGCCGTCTGCGTCGCCTGCCAGACCCGATAACAATCCACGGAGATCCTGCTGATCGCGCTATCTCATCCGGAATGTTGAAAGTGCGATGAAAGTCGCTGGAGACGGACATCTTCTGTTGAAATCCGATGTCAAATAAATCCATACGACTGTAGCTTTTGGATACCACTAGATTGACATACGATAACAGCAATAAAAACAATAAAAATAGCACATTTAAGGAGAGCCGTGAGCCGCTGCATCTATGCGCCGCCATTGCCACTCTTTCTTTCTGTTAGCCAGGTCATTAGTGGCAAGCTAGTGTAGCAGCAGGAACAGAAGTTCCAGGTTGTTGTGTCCACTCTGGTCACTTATAGAGGAGCACCCAGAGAGCTAACAGCAGGCTAGCAGCTGTGTTTTAGTGTAGAGGTGCCTACAAATACTGAATTCAATCTATTATATTAACATTGTTGGTTTATGCTCATTCCATTTGTTCTGGTCCCCTCAGCACTTTTCACCTTTTCCATACAGTTGTGATGCCAGACTGAACGTTGTTCCAGCAATAATTGGGCTGATGTTGCCTGGTGCAAAATAAACAGTGAAAGTTGTCAGACCATGGACAATCAAATCAAAATGAGCTGCATGGGTTTAATACAGTTTTGTTTTGATTTAGGATGTTCGTGGATATTCTTCTGCTTTTGCTTGTAAAACACAACTTTATGTTACATTTGACATTTCTTACATGTGTTGTACAGGATAACAGATTTTTCAACATTCTTAAATTGACAAGTTAATTAGTTCAAGAGCACATTTATCTTATCTTTGGTCTGGAAAGCCTTTCTCCAGAAGTATAAATAAGTTGCGTTTGTTGCTGAACGGGATGTTAACCTCAGAGTAAATGTATGTGAATATAAAGAGGCTCACAGTTTGGAGATTACTGTGCCGACCAACTGGAGAGGTGACTAAGCGAACCACCAACTGTGGCTGTTGAACAAGCTGCTGCTTCATCTGCTGACAGGCTGAATGAGTGTGTTGGTGTTCCATGTGCGTCGCCATATGTCTGCCGTTATTACATCCACTCTGAGATTATCTGGAAGCTGGACGAGGAGATTAAAGAACGGAGCCTGCTGGCAGCGTCTCGGTGAGAGAACAGAGGCAGGATGTTTGGCCCTCCTACCACACCGGCCCACGCACAAGGCATTGCATCCTCCGTTTGCTGAAGAAAGTAAAAGTCGACTACTTGTGTGCATCATGAAATCATGTCAGCAGCAGCTGCAGTTATCTGTCTAAACTGAATCTGATCAGCCACAGTACTGATGTGCACTCAGACAGTCAAAGCCTTGAACACAATCAGGTACCGATGCTTGAAGCCTATAAATATGCTTCAAGTCGCACTGTGTGAAGCGTAAATGAAGTGTGAACTGTTACTCAGCTGATGTGCAGAGCTGTAATGATGGAAGATGGAAGCAAATGGACGTCTAAATTCAGATAATTAAATAAGCTGTATTTGTCAAGCATCTCAGAATTGGAAACTGGTCTCGACTTGCCCCAAATTCAGATAGAAGCGCACACTTGGTTCTACTTTTAAAGCGAGACTATGTAGCTTTTGCTGAACAGTGGCCACAAGTCAATACAAGACAATAATATTCTGAAACAGAAAAACAAGTAAAGAGTCATAAAGTCAGAAAACTGACTCCGTAATATCAGTTATACCAATATCTACCTATAGTTTGCTAACATTAGCTAACAATAGCCACTACAGGTAAGGCTGTAGCAGTAAATTGTAGTGGAACTACACCAATTTTCCACATCAACAATGGGAAAAGGGAGTACTACTGCTTATGTGAAAAAGGGGAGCTGAGTGAAGTCTGATAAATATCCTCGAGTGATGTCACTTGAGTCAGCGTGGGTCGGGGCTGAAGATGAAAACAGTCTGTTGGTGTGGATCCAGAGAGAAGTGAGCTGACAGACCGCCACTAACATCACACAAACCAATCTCTGATGGAACTGTCAGTTGTCAAGTTGCATTGTGGGTAACGTAGGCGCCAGGTTTTGACAAGTAGACAGAAGTGGATAGAAGTACAATGCTTCATCGGTGCACTACTCTTTAAGGTTCATGCTTTTTATTGGGCGGTTAAAAGCTCCATAAAAACTTTGACCTTTGAGTTTGGATTATTTTGTCACACTAGAGGTGAAGGTAGTGATGTTAAAGTGATGTGTTGTTGTCATAGTTGAAAATTGAGGGTACTGAGTGCTGCTGTTGTAAACTTCAACAAGTTCAAACTTGGTGTACTGAGAGAGGCCTAAACGGACAATAGAGACGTATCCCATGATGCCTTGAGACGGACGGCTGAGCAGATGCTGACGAACACTAAAGCTTTCTGTGTGTTTGATGGTGCCGCTCTGACGGCTGATGAGTCATTACAACAATTTCCTCTGAGGTTCATGGATTTAGAGACAGAGGATGAGGAGGAGGAGGATGAAGGAGGGTGACATGTTGTCACGTCTTACTCATCAAAAGGTCAATCTGAGCTCCAGGTGATATGGACAAAATGGATATGATAATTATTACTGCGGTATCTTGATATGTTGTCAACTCACAGTGACTCGATGTAAAATACATCAAGAATTTAAGTTAGCTCTGGTGTGCTGTTGAAAGCAGGAGGAGCAATCTCATATTTTTATTGTACGTTACTGATTTAAAATCTTACAGATCCTGAATGCCAGTGTTCATTCACTCCGCTTTACACCTCAGACGCTCCATGAGAAGAAAGAATGATGAAAACTGCATTTTAACTTCCATCATCGCTCTGTTATCACACAGACTTCCTGTCCTCTTCCCCATCACTCACTTGCTTTTCTTGTCGGCCATAGAAGAAGAAAAATAACAGGCCTCAGTGGCCTTCGCAGCTCCTCCAGTGAGCCTGAGGGGGATTTAAAAGACAAAGCAGATGTTTGTGTTTGCAGCTGGATGGGTATAAATATCTGCTGCTCTCACATCAGCTCTAATTTCAGGCGGTGGCTTTGTTGAACGTCGTCTTTGATGTTGAAATGCAGAATTCAGACGGGATTAACACTCGGCGAGCTAATTACTGCAGAGAGCAAACTGCAGCACAGGCGCCAGTGTGTGTGAGTGTGTGTGTGTGTGTGTGTGTGTGTGTGAGTGTGTGTGGTTTCAGTAGTGTGTTTGCATCATTGGTGTGTATGTGTGGGGCTTTTTTTCTGTTGTTGTTGACTTTGAAACAGTTATTTATGCCAAAATATCTACGATATCTGAAACATGTTCCTCTGTCCCTCTGTTCATCATCAGCATGTTCCAGTTTAATAAACTTTTAGTGACATATTATTTCATATGTAACAAGAAATAGTCTGGTATATAACCCCCCATGAAACGCTGAATTGTCATTATTACACTTTGTTTTTTGCACGTGTTAAACAAACAGGTTATAACGTGTTAATCAAGGAGTTTTAGGTAGACGGATTATGTTCCCTTTGGACAGAGCCAGGCTAGCTGTTTCCCCCTGTTTCCAGTCTTTATGCTAAGCTACGCTAACCGGCTGCTGACGGTTGCTATATATTTACCACACAGATGACTGAGAATAAATATAAATATTCTCAGTCATCTGTCTCAAACATGAATTCTTTAAGTCTGTTTCCACCTCAGCGTTTGTTTGTTTTGTTATATTTCGACATTTAGTTTGAATTTCTGGTGTTTCCAATCAGGTTTTGTTTTTTTACAGCAATTTGAAAATGTGCAGGATTGAAATGCACCTTCTCAGTCTGATTTTCAGGCTAACACTTTCTCACACTGGTTGTGAACGACAAACACAAACAGCTGACTGTGATAGTGACAAATGAAAGCTGTGTATTACGTCATGTTTTGACACTTTTTTCTTACAAAGGCATTTAACTAAAGAGACATTAATCCCCTCATCAGCACTTACAAGTAACATTACAGGCCTCCTGTTTCTTTGACAGCATGCCATTTCATCATTTCTATTTCAGTTTAAAACACCTGTGAGTTATAAACTTCTCGGAGAGTTTTGTGGTCCCAGAAGAACTTCTTGTTCCCACTTTGTTTGTACACATGCTAACCGCCGCTTCATGAGATCAGTTGTTACACATAGTTAGAATCTGACCTCTAATCTGTTGATTGGTGTATTAGCAGTAGGAATCTGACAGCTGATTGATCACTTGGGTCTCATGCAGTGGGATTCTGGGCTCTAATTGATCAATTGACATATTTAAATGGTCTTGAGAAATCAAACTGTATTTTGCGGTGTGTCCTGGCTGAATATTTTCTGTATTTTCAAGATAAAATGACACACACCATCACACACACACACACACACACACACACACACACACACACACACACACACACACACACACACCTCTGCTGTAGACACAAATCAACATTTTATTGTTTTTGGTTTTTTTCATTTTCAAAGTGTTGTTTGATTTTAAACAGATGAACAAAATAAATCTGATCCAGGAATAAATGTATAACCCAGACAAAAGAGCGAAGAACAAAACTTTATTGTCATTGTGCAAAACAACGGCACAATGAAATTAGAGTGTGTGTGTGTGTGTGTGTACTGCAGACAAGCAGCTGGGAGACGACCCTTCCTTCCCTCTGCGTCTCAAGACTCCTCTACACTTTGTTTGTAGTGTGTGTCTGTGTGTGTGTGTGTGTGTGTGTGTGTTTGTGTTCATGTGGCTGCACACTTACATAACTTCCCTCCACTAAATATAGCAGCTCAGAGCCGACATGTCACTCTGCTACAAACTGCTGAGTGTATAAATACACACAGTTGGTGTGTTTTCAGATTCAGGCTGAAAGATGAGACCCTTCACTTCTGTCTAACGACTGAATCAGGAGCAAAGTGTTTAAGTCCGAGCAGCACGGCAACAAACCGTCTTTGAAGAACTGCATCAGAGAGTCAACCAATATTATCAGCTGATTTTAGCTTAACACAGATATATCGATAACAAGTAACAAGAAATGTCACTAAAGAAATGACAAAGACGTGTTTTTGATTAGAGTTAAATGTGTCGACATAAATTGCTTAGAAAAGATTATCAATTAAATCAGTTAAAACACATGGGATCATTTGGACATCAAACGTTCACATGTTTGTTATAGTTTGGTATATTGTGTAATAGTTCTGATTTATTTACAGTATTTGAATCTTATTTTGTATATCTCAACTTTAATATATATTTTATATTCTTGTTGTGTTTGTGTTGTGGGTTGGTTGGTTGTAGGGCAGCAACTAATGATTATATCATTATCGATTAGTCTGCCGATTATTTTCACAATTAATCATTTAGTCAATAAAATGTCAAAAAATGCCCAAAGTGACTTCTTGAAATTGCTTCTTCTGTCCGACCAACAGTCTGAAACCCAAAGACTCTTCAGTTACTGTCAGAAAGGACAAAGAAAAGCAGCAAATCAGCTGGAAGCAGACAATGTTTGACTTTTTTGCTTGAAAAATGACTGAAACCATTAATCCATTATCAAAACAAATGGCAATTCATATTCTTTTGATTGACTGATCCATTAATTTACTAATCGTTGCAGCTCTAGTTGGTTGTTAATATTAATAATATAATATCCAAAGAAGGTTACTGTTTAAAATACACTGATAGATTTGCTGTTAGTTTTATGATTCTGAAATGTCCCACTCAGAGTCATGACCGAGATATATGTTCTAGGTGATCTTATATAATATATTGCCAATATATCTTTATGGAATCTTTTACATTTTCAAATATTGATCTCTGAGTCAATTTTAACCGAAACCACGATGTGTCCCCAACCTTAACCACAGCGTCATCACATAAAAAAACTAATCATTTATTCTTCCAAATGATTTGAAAGACGAATGATGTCGTCCTGCTGATGGAGACGTCAGATCACTTCTATGTGTCGTTCCAGAGGGCATCAAACTAAACGAATTCAAATGCTCTGCTGGGCTGAGAGATTGTTGTTTTTACAGGTTGGATATTTAAATCTTTCCCATGTTCAAAGATTAGTTAGTCTCTCAGTGAAGATGTGACAGCCTTGCAGACTCTGCTTCTGGCTTGTTTGCTGCAGCAGCATCTTGTGCAGCCCAGAAGTGTCCACATACGTGTTTGTGTTGTCACACTCCTTCAGGTGTGCTGATGTGGCTCAGCCCCTCCGTAAACTGTAGGTCAGAATGAACGAACGGCATCTGCTGCTTTCACTTTGACTCGTCAGTGTGAAACTTGTATCGAACAGAGGCAGACAAAGAGCAGCACCGTCTGTCTGTCATGGAGAGTTCTGCTGTTGTTTGTGTAGCACTGTTTGTCTTCTTTATTTCAGAGGGCAGAGAACAGTTTATTCAACACCTCTTACTTTTGCTTTCATCATTTGGGACGTGAACAGTTTGAGAAGTGATTGTTGGCTGTGTTGTAGTATGTTGAGCTTTCTCTTTCTAGTTCTTTATCTAAGTTTCTTTAAATAAAAAGAATCAAACTGTATCATCGTCATGTCATCTGATGGAGAACTAATCTGTTTCTGACAGCTGCTGACTGATGTTCTGATGTGTGTGATCCTGACAGTTTGTTTCCTCTGTCTGCAGCTCAGATTGAAATCATTCCCTGTAAGATCTGTGGAGATAAATCATCAGGGATCCACTACGGGGTCATCACCTGTGAGGGCTGTAAGGTAAGCCCTGCCCTCTCCTCTTCATTGTGTCACTTCCTATTATGCCTGAGCTTCCTGCCTCCTCTCAGACATTTTGTCACGGAGACGCCGTCATTTATGTTTCTGTTTTTGTTCCACCACTTTGACGTCTCTCAGGAGGACAGTCGGCCTCTGACTCAAACACTTCAGAGTTAAACTGCTGTCATCTGAAAATTAAAAAAACTAAGATTTTGGTTCGTTTATGGTGTAAACATTCCTCACATCTGTTTGGTCATTTTACTTCCATGTTACTCAGTTTGATGACTTCATTTTTAGGATTATAATACAAATGTTCATGATGGTTTTTGTGCAGATTTATATCAGTGAAATCAAAATCAAATGTGTCGTATTCTCACAGGCAGTTTGACAATATGAGATCTATTGGCTCGGGCTTCAGTGGCTGCAGTGAACAGTTAATGTCATGTGATTAGGTTTATTGGTTTGTTTCTGGTTCTTGTTTGTATTATTTCGACATTGGGTGAAGATAAATCTATTCCAGTTGATCTGGAAAGAAATGTGCTCTCTGAATCAGGTCCATGAATGCACCAGGATCTACTACGACTGCTGTTGGTGTTTAACATTGTACAGCTTTATTTTCAGTCACGACACCCCAAGACAACAGATCCTCACACCTTACTGACAATATGAGTTGTCTGTCAGGAGTTTTCTGAGTAAGTTTTAAAAATCAGCTTGTCAGCAACAGTAGTTGTAGTAACAATATTTGAAAAAATTACAGAAATCTACCATGACCTCTTTTGAGCGTCACATTTCATAGTTCTCTCCACATTGGGCGAGTTCACACCTCTCAAATTAACGTCCACAGCCAAAAGTTCAATGCCTATGCAGGAAGTAGTGTGTCCTTGTATGCAGTGAGGTGGAAAGGGTGTAGAGGTTGGACAATATGTGTAGCATGTCTGACTTTCATGCAAGTGTTTTAGTTGCCTAACCTTAACCATATCTTTTCTACCAGTCTATCTCTCTTGCCACCTTTAAATCCCAGCTAAAGACCCATCTTTTTACATTTATGTTTGAATCCCCTTAAATTTTTCTGTTGTACACTTTGGTTAACACCTGTTTTTTTTCAAATGTGCTCAATAAATGTATTTAAAAACACTGACATTGAATGTAATCGACAGTTTTGCAGAGTTGTCCAATAGAAATGTTCCTGTCTGGCGATAAGTTTCATAGTTTGTCTTCAACTGATGATTCCAGCATTTACACAAAAATCACAATACAATGTTCCTGTTATCCTCCAACAACTTGGCAGTTTCTCTGTCCTCGTCTCCATCTCAGCCTGCCATAGTCTGAGTCTCATTAACAGAAGCAGAGGAAACATTTGACGTTCAGTTTGGACCATCAGCCACAACCGTTTGGCACTGAAAACCTTCTCCTGGTTAGAATGGTTCCCTAAACAAGCTTGTGTGTGCAGCTGCAGCAGCTGCTGTTAGCACCTGGAAGCTCATTTCACAGCCAGCGAGCAGCGGATGGAGATTTATCTCTGTGCAAACCGAGAGAGAGAGAGAGGCTGATGGGAGCTGTGGCATTACACATCATGGATACAGGGGATCTTGGTAGAAAAGTGAATCAAAGAAATATAAGCCTATAAAAGCTGTAATATCTTTTAAATGTGCTGAAAAGACAAGTGAAGGCCTGACCGTGGTGTCACTGACTGACTGATTGAACACAACTGTATATAAAAATAAAAACTGTTCAGACAGAAGTATTCCCTCCTCTCTCAGGGTTTCTTCAGGCGGAGTCAGCAGAGTAATGCCGCCTACTCGTGTCCTCGCCAGAAAAACTGTCTGATCGACCGAACGAGCCGCAACCGCTGCCAACACTGCCGTCTGCAGAAATGTCTGACTGTGGGCATGTCCCGAGACGGTGAGACACACACACACACACACACACACACACACACACACACACACACACACACACACACACACACACACACACAGGTACATACACATAAGAAACTAAAGGACACACACACTCTCACCTGCAGGAACATCTGGCAGTCAGCATTTTGCAAGATGTTAGCCTGCAGACACACCAGCAGTGCACCGTCTGCTGTGTGCAACATGTTGTTTTTGTTCATGTTCAATGCAATAATGAACAACTGGTTCATTTAAGGTTCCTCCTCGGCTCGGTGCAGGTTCATTTGCTGTGTGGTGTCGCATCAAACTGTAAAGTATCTTTCACACATTTTATTTCAAATTTTCTTAAAGCAACTGAAGAGATTTTACATCTAAAACTTTGGCAAGGCATATACAGTGAATTAATACAGGGGACAAATGCAGTGTAAATATGTATTTGTTATTATTGTAGACAAAAATAGAGGTTGAAATGTAACAGATAGGCCTGGCAAATTACACATCCCTTTCAGGTTGGGTGCAATTTTTGTATCTGTGAAGACTTCTAGGCAAAAGTGCATTACAGTAGAGGAAAAAGGTTTTGGAACCAAAAATTGTGCCTCCCTCAAAATATTTATTTCATTTAATGAATGAAAAACCTGCAAGCTAGTTGACAAAGTCAACTCGAGCCTGCCGCTGCACTCACATGAATCTTCTCACTTCAACATATATCCTTTCAATCATAGAGCTGTACTTAAAGGGGAACTCCACTGATTTTCCAGCGTCTGTTGGGGGTGAAGACTACAAGTTTGAAAATGAAACAAATTCTGGGGGCGTGGAGCTAGAGAGAAGTGAGCTTACCAGACCTCATCTCTGCTGCAGGCTAAAGGCTCCAGGCTACATTAGCCGCTACTAGCATAACACACACAAATCTACCACCCAACGGTCAGCCATTGAGTTTCATCGTGGGTAATGTAGTTGCCAGGTTTTGACAAGGAAGAAGAATACGTGGATTAAAAATGACGATATCTCTGGTTCTGATTTCGACCCTTTTTTTTAACTGTCCATCCATGTATGAGTATGGCAGTCTTAGAGGAGTGCAGTGCTAATGCTATGCAGCCATGGCTGCTGCCAGACCGCTCACCAGAAAGCTCCATCTCCACCTCAGCATCCACCTGTAGACTCTGAGCCTATGTTTTCCTAGTGGGAAGGTTATCATCGTCACTCCCCACTCCCTGCTCTGCTGAGCTTGGTGTTTTCTTGTGGGGAGTGACAAGCTCAGAGCCGAAGAAGAACAGGAAGGTCTACTTCATTATCATCCCCTTGGGGAAATTTATTTTTTTACTCTGTTGTTAAGACGCCAAATATCAATGCTGTACATATTCACCTATTACTACGTTCCTTCTGACTGAAATAATTAAATTTTCTTGCTAACTTCTCCTCTACCTCAAACACAGCTGTAAAGTTTGGTCGCATGTCCAAGAAGCAGCGAGACAGTTTGTATGCTGAGGTGCAGAAACACCGCCTCCAGCAGCAGCAGCAACAGCAGCAGCAGGGTCCCCTCCTCCTGTCCCACCCCAGCATCGGCAGCCCAAGCTCGGGCGAGGCTGAGTCGCTGTCCCCTCACTACGGCCTCTCCTCTACGGGCCTCACGGAGCTTCCGGATGAGCTGGGAGGCTACATGGAACAAAACTCACCCGAAGGAGGATCAGTCTCGTCCAAGGTCTGTGGTTTTTACTTTCAGAGGTGTTTGAGCAAAACCTACACCCTAAAATGGATTGAATTACTCACAGTTTACATGTATCAACCTACTCTACCATAAACAGGCAGACTCTGGAGGAGGAGGAGGAGGAGGAGAAGGAGGAGGAGGAGGAGGAGGAGGTGGAGGTGGTGGGTTCTACCTGGACTTCCAGCCATCCCCAGACCAGTCCGGGCTCGATATCAATGGCATCAAACCAGAGCCGCTGTGTGACTATGGATCCAGTAATGGCTTCTTCCCATACTGCTCCTTCAGCGACGGAGACACATCGCCCACCGCGTCCATGGCTGAACTCGGTGAGATGGAGGAAATAGCAGAGTGTGAACAAAGGTGGAGGTAGAGGAGGAGGAGGAAGGGCTTTTCAAAATTTTTGTTAAAATCCTGCCAAACAAAGTAGACATGACCGTCATAATGATCTGAGTTGATAGAAATCCAGATAAACTCATCAGAGGTTCATTTCAGCTGTGACTGTGCATGAAAGCTTCAGGAGCAGCAGCAAGTTTAATGGGGACATTTTGTGGACATTTTTTGGGGGGCATTTATACTTTATTTGATAGCAAACAGTAAAGAGTTGACAGGAAATGAGGGGGAGAGAAAGGAAGGGTGAAATGCAGCAAAGGTCTCCCGACAAATTCCAACCAGGGACGGTACGATTACATGGTCAGTGTTGGGAACAATTTAGCTCTCTTGTCTCTTTGTGTCACTGTCTCTCTAGCTTTTGCAATGTGCAACTGGTGTCATCTTATATTCATCTCAAACTTAAAAAGAACTAAGACTCTAAAAATTTTTGCTAGACAAATTACACAGTTGCCAAATTAAATTATCTAAGCTACAAATTGGGGGAGTGGAGTTTGAAAGACTTGGGCATTAACCTGGCAGGGAGGGTCTAACAAAAAGATGCTATTGCATTGCATTATGGGAAATGTAGGATCCAGTGTTTTCGGAGTTCGACCCATAATGTCTGGATATCTCGGCCTCTGCTGCTTTGATTTTGGCCTTTATTTTTAATCTGTCTCTGGCAAATCCCCAAACTCTGTGGAAGTTCAAATACCCCTTTAAGCTGAAACTGTTTTGGAAGTAAAGCTTCATCTATCTAGTAAATACGTTCATATATGACAATTCTGCAGTAGAAGATTTCTTTCCTATGCTGACTATCAGTGACAAGTAGAGTTTGGTCTGGTGGATGAACTCAATTTAAGGTTGCCTGTTTTAACCATGACCAGATTCTTTCCCTATTAATAACTAAGTGCCAACATTAACCATACTTTAATCTTACTGTAGGTGCCAAAAACAACATTTAAAAAACATCAACACTGAACATAATTGGGGACTTTGCAGATTATAGTCCAATCTTAACGTTCAGTCCGGCGAGTGGACTGGGAGAGGTGATGAAGGTCTGTTTCATAAATGTACCTTAAAATATCAGGAAACAGTATTCAGATGTTTAGAGCCAAACTAAAACCAAACCTGCGTCTTTTGATGAAGGGGTGAAGAGAAGAAAGGATGGTTGGAAGAACCTTTCCTGTAATGGGGGTGGGGGGCTACTGGCCTGGTCCCCCGACCTCTGAATCGCTGCTCACATCTCTGATTTGTTCAGTGATTCAAACGTGCCTGGTGTTGTGTCCGGTGAGAGATGTATCCACCGGTTGGAGAAACAACTGACAATTGAGATGTATAGGCCAAATTAAGAATGGGGACGTCAAATTCCTGCATAGCTAGCAAGCTATTTTGCTACATTTGTGAGATTCGTTGAGAGAATTGCGATAAAAGTTGCTGGCAATTTAGTTTTGAGTATCAATATTTGCATGTTCAGTGGTTGTGGTCAGTTTGCCGAATCTCAGGAGTGCAGGTCAGTGGGTGGAGCCCTGGGGACAGGTCTGATTCCCACTGTGACCTCCCATAATGGATACTAAATCTGTGTCCACTTCTGGTGGCATGTGTGGTGCTCTAAAGAAGAATGAAAAAAAAGAAAACTTCCACCATACGGCAGAAGGTTTTGAGAGCTGGAGGGGAAAACAAACAGAGAGAAGATGAGGAAATATCTTGAAAGAAGTGAAGCAGAGAGGGAAGAAGAAGAAGAAGAGATGGAGGAATGAGAAGCCACAAAGAGTTAGAAAGAGACAAAAGAAAGAAAGTAAGAGAGAGAACTGTGGGGCAAACAGAGACAGAAAGGTGGTTTAAAATAGCAGGAGGTTGGAAACTCATCTTCAGAGCTCATTAAAGTCTCTGTGTGGTAATTAGCTGTCTATTAATTAGGCCCAAGTGGGACGAGGCAGGGCACTCGATGGGGGAAATCATATTTTTATTCTCCCTGGAGATTTTTTTTTTATTCCTGTGTTTTTTTTTTGACAAAAGCATTTATCATAAAACCCCTCCACCGGCACCCCCACCCCCTGATCCAGAAGCTGTATTAGCAGACTGTATTTTTGCACCTTGTTGTTTTGGTCTCTGGTGTTGTTTCATATTCATTATTCGTGCTGGAACAATTAGCAGCAGCACAGAACAATAGTTACTGTATGTTTCTTTTGGGTTTGTTCCTTGTCTGGGCTGCGTTCACAAACATTTTGTTGACACAGTTTCATACTGTATAAAAATTTGGCTAAAGGGCTAAATTCCTTTTCTCTGCCACAAAACACTGGGTATTTAAAAACATCACAAACAGATCAGATGTAGGAAATGGTGCAAGGAAGTTCAAGTGTTATGTTGTCCGGACCTCCAGGAGTTTTTTACTTCTAGGCATTGTGCACGTTGTAGGCCACAAGAGTGTAGCCAAGCGCACTAAATGCCTGCGTTAAAAAATGCAAGGGGCTGAATTGGTGATTTGAAGAAATATCCTCCAGGAAGTCCAGTTTGAGTGACAGCTGCAGTCCTGCTGCGCTGACAGAGTGATCTTATTCAAATGAATGAGCCTGTTGTTGACTTTCTTTTAATCATCACCTCGTGGGTTAATCCAGCCGTGTTCACCAGCTCACTGCTATGTGTCTTGTTGCAGATCACCAGGCTCAGATCATCTTAAAGTGTCACCTGGAGACGTGTCAGTACCTGAAGGAGGAGCTGCAGCAGATGAGCTGGCAGAACTTCCTGCAGGACGAGGTGGAGAGCTACCAGAGCAAGGTGTGTTCACTGCCTTTATCTTTTGGAGGATTTTGTGGCACTATTGGACACTATAATAAAGTCAGGCAGTGTACCTGTGCGTTTTTTTATCGTAGTTTTTCATTTTAAGCCCTGTTTGTCAATCACATTTCCCAGACAATGTCACAAAGTTCTGTTCAAGTTTTAAATAACTTTAGTTCAGATGTGTTTTGTATTAATATCTTCCCGCTCTGTTCTGTGCAGCCGCGGGAGGTGATGTGGCAGCTCTGTGCCATAAAGGTCACCGAGGCCATACAGCACGTGGTGGAGTTCGCCAAACGCATCGACGGCTTCATGGATCTCTGTCAAAATGACCAGATCGTGCTGCTGAAAGCTGGTGAGAGGGACCTCCACGTGTCATAACGTGCTTCATTCAAAGACAAGTCTGGTGCTATTAAATATAATTCTTCTTGTCAACAAATCCCATGTTCAGAGCCAAACATGAACAACATGAACACACACACTGTAGTTTATTTGGACCCACACACACCGTCCTGCTGCCCCAAATGCTCACTAGAGCACCAAATGTGGATTCATCCGCTGCTGAAAATAATAAGAAATGAAACTAAATATTTGTGAGGTAGAGGAAGTCAAAAAGTATCGAGAGACAAACTAAAACATTGTTGGGTTTTTTTTAATGGAATTTATTGACAATAAGAAAATATAGAATATCACCTGCTACTTTAACTATTCTCATATTGTCAATGTTAAGAGATAACAGATGCAGAAAAGGTCATTTGGTTAGCAGTGTATTCGTCTTACATTTTTCCTTGTTAGCTGTTTTCTGTGTCCTTTAACAGAGGCAGGATTTGATTTTCCATCATATTCCTAGTGATTTATTGATCCGGACGCTCCGACGTCATTTTCCTTCAACACTGAAGCTGCGTTAGCGCCTGTTGCATGCAATTCACAAAGTAGCTTGTTTGCCACACTGCTAGGTAGCCAACTAAAAACAAAGCACATTCACGAACACACAAAGACACCCTCTACTTTTACTGAATCACAACTGACAGAGGAGCATCTCACAGGGCTGGTATCGCAGCTTTTATTTTGCTAGAGAGTAAGTAAGCTAAAGGGATAGCTTCCACCATTTTAGAGGAAGCTATCACGTCGTCTAGTTAACATTAATTTTCCATGAAAGTTTCATCATACATGTTTAGAGTTCACAGGACAGAATGTGTCTTTAGTATTCAGTAGAAATGGAAATAACCATCTCGTTTTAAAAGCAAATGTGACTGATTAATCAAAGGAATAGCAGTCATTAAATTATCATTACATTTGGCGTCTCCATGTTTTCTCTGCCAGGCTCTCTGGAGGTCGTCTTTGTCCGAATGTGTCGGGTGTTCGACCCGCAGAACAACACCGTCTACTTCGATGGGAAATTTGCAGGTCCTGACGCCTTCAAAGCTTTAGGTGAGTGGAGGAACTTTCAAACAGACGATAACTTACCTTCTTCTTCCTCCTGTTCCTCACGTACTGTCACACCCAGTCCCAAAGTAACATCTCCATTTCCTGCTTGTAGATTTAAGATTAGTGGGAGATTTGAATACTTTTCTCAAGCTGTGTCTTGTTGGTCATATGGTAGAAAACAATATTAGCATTAAAATCTGTTCTAAACCAGGTGAATGTCAGCTGAGCACATTTTAAAGTTCCAGAATATGCACCTGGCATTCAGAATAACAGCGAGAATTTATATATTATTATATTATATAATATTTTAACAGTTTTAAGTAATGTAATGCAGCATTTAATTGCCTGAAAGCACAGACTAATACCTGGTGTCAGAAGAACAGTGAAAATACTATAATATCCCATATGTTGTACTTCACAGCCTGTTAGCAACTGTGCAATTTCTCTTTGACTATTTTTAATAACTTTAGTTACTTTGCAGATTCAGATTAATAATACAAAATATAGTCAACAAGTAAATGATGACGTAATATTATAGATTAGGATAAAACATTATTGATCCCTGGGGAAAAAATTTGCAAGCAGAATATATAAAGTTAAAATGAGCTCCATCTTCACCAGCTGCAACATTAAAGTGATGAACACATTAATGCATCAATAATTATAATCCAATAATGTAATATAATTTTACTTTTGGTACTTTTAATATAATGATGTATAAGTACTTTTGTACTTTTACTTAAGTAAGATTTTGAATGCAGGACTTGAAGTAATTCTTTTATAGTATTTCTACACTGTGGTATTGGTACTTCTGTTTGAGTACAAGATCTCATCATCGGCAGCTCTCTCATCACAAAACTAACTGAATTATTAAAAATGTGTTACTTTTGTCTGTCCTTAAATTTAGATAATGTAAGAACGAAGTAGTTTAAACTAATTAAATTTGCTTATTTGCTCATACTTTGCACAAGCATAGATGACTTTATTGTTTTTTAGCTCTGCAGCTAATTAACTTACTTCATTTGTCAAGAACAGGTTGCATTGTGGTCATCAGCTGTTTCATTTCCTCAGTAGTTGTTGCTAACAAGTTAACATGAGACAAAACATCTCCTCTTTATCCCTGAACTTCTGTCAGACATGTTTTTAGATGAGGAGGTAAATATTGGGACCACAGTCACACTAAAAAGCTTAAAGTCTTAATTCATTCATTCATTAATAAAAACAAGTTTCTCTTTTTCTTGCTGGAGCTATAAACAAAACAAAATGTCACGAGTGTGTGTGTGTGTGTGCGTGTGTGTGTTACCAGGTTGTGATGACTTGATCACGTCAGTGTTCGACTTTGCTAAAAGCATGTGTTCGCTGCATCTGTCGGAGGACGAGCTTGCTCTGTTCTCTGCGTTCGTTCTGCTCTCTGCAGGTACGTCTCATCACTCAGGTTCATTTAACTTCAGCATGTTTATCCACTCTGTCGTCCTAAAGACTGAATTTAACTGAACTCCTCTCCTTGTTTCCTCTCCTCTCTCCTGTCCTTGTTTCTTCTCCTGAAACTGAAACTGTTGTGTGTGTGTGTGTGTGTGTGTGTTTGCTGCAGACCGGTCATGGCTGCAGGAGAAGCTGCAGGTGGAGAAGCTGCAGCAGAAGACTCAGCTGGCTCTGCAACACGTCCTGCAGAAGAACCAGAGAGAGGACGGACTGCTGAGCAAGGTACACACACACACACACAGTAATTATAACCTAATTCAAAACTTTAACTAGAGCCAAGTCTTAACCCTCCAATAGATGTTTGAGACGGCTCGAGGCTGGTCCAGCGGATTTAAAACAGAAATCTCTCCATCATTGAAGACGAGACTTCAGATTAATTTATTAAACCCTGATAAACAAAACTAAATTACAAACCTACTGCTTCATAAAAACAACAAAAATGTTACATGATGCAGATTTGAACCAAAAGTCAGTTACGTCCAGGTGTGCTACCATTACTCATGGGAAGAGGCAGATGTAACGGTCTCCCTGTAGAGGTAAAAGGCCGTCTTTGTTATGTGAGTTTAATGTTCTTTAAATGATGAATTAATGGCTGCTCTTCATCTCTGCTGACCTCTTCAGGTTGGATGATGATTAGTAGGTGTTGTGTTTTAGGAGGGGAATCTTTTTTGTGCCAGTTTTTATTTGAATAGTTTGGGACAGAAGACAAAGTCTTTGTTTGCATTGTATTTGCAAGAAGATGTGTCTTTTTTTTTGGACAAATGTTGTTTCACCACCACGGCTACAGGACATTAAGATCAAAATAAATCATATTATAAAATTATATAAATTATACATTGACTTCGGCATAAACATCAAGAACTATTTGCACCTGGTCACACAGTGCTATATGTCTGTCCACATATAAAACTCAAACATCAGAAAATGGTCTCACACTGCCCTCTTGTGGCGAGGTGGTGAACTACAACATACACATGAGCACATTTAAAACAAACAGCTTGATAATAAATATACACAAAAGCTCACAATTAAACTTTTATACACACATAGAATTGTAATTCTATACTTGTGAGGACCCTCGTTGACATAATGCAACTCTACCAATTCCTTTGACAGTAAAATGATTCTCTCTTATTGGTCAATGTGTGTAATAAGTCTTCGTCTCTCCTCTATTTTCCACCCATTCTTTCTCCTCCCCTCCTGTCTCCTCTCATGTTTCTTGCTCCTCTCGTTCCCCTTCCTTCCTCCTCTTCCACTTTTCCCGCGGACGCCCGTTCGATCCGGCACGGATCGAGATTCTGACGCAGCGCCTGATCTCGGCGTCGATCGATCCGCGCCTGCCTGAACTGCCTGCCGTTCCGATCCGCGCGATCGCCTGATTTTGAAATCCAAATGATCCGGCGTCTGAATCCGGATCCGGACGCACGCAACGGAGCGCCTGACTGGCACGCAGATCGACGAAATCCGCGTCGCCCGGATGCCGTTCTGATCCATGTTCTGGCCGCGCCCATGCCTGAACTGATTTCAAAGTTTGTTCTTAATCCGGAAGCCTTTATTTTGTCCTTTAGTTTTCACTTCAGTGCCGCTTTATTCTGAAAGATCTTTGATCCGACTTCGACTGATTGATTGACGAAGACTGGTTCTCTGAAGTGGACTGACCGATTTCCACGGCCATGGAGGATGGGACGATGACTCACACCGCCAAAGACAGAAACTGCATGGCCGCTGCACTTCTCCTGGACAGCTGAGTCCTCAAGAGCCGAGAGATTTTAACTGATCAGTTTGTCTTTCTTCACCTCCTCCTCCTCTTCCTCTCATGTCTCTGGGTTTTGATGCAGTGAGGACTCAGGTGGTCTCTCCCTCCACCTGCATTAACACACGTCTTGTGTCCAGGATCTTGGATCTGGATCAGATTCACCTCTGACATTAAAAGACACCCTCAGTATTCAGGTTGTCAGGACATCACCTCTTCTTCTAACAGTTACTTCACGTCAGAGTGCCCGCTCACCAAACAGCGGCACAGCATTTGTACGTCCTCGAGAAATCACTTTAGCTGGAAGCTTGGTGACGTAGTGACGACTACCGCTTAGCTGGTGAGCTACTGTGGCAATAACATACAAGCTGCTGCTATCCAGCCAAAATAGCTCACCAAGCTAGCTAGCTCGGTCGCTAAGCAGACAAAAAGTTAACACAACTCTTGTGGAGCAGTTTATACTCAGAGCAGAGCAGGGTTTACAAAACTGGATGGTGCAATAAGCTAATAAGATAGATGGCTTTTATGGCTGCACCATCCCATAAAAACATATCTTGTAAATCATTTTACACACATTTTTAGACACGTTTCCCAAAATTCAGTATGACAGATTTGACTAACCTGAAGCCAAGTCCATCATCATCACAAAACAAACATGGTTTTGTTGCATCCCCCCATTTGATATCCTAAATATACCACCTGACTACTTTTTTTTCTGAAAGCATTCACAAAAAAAGGTTGGACGGCAACATTTATTGGCTGGATGTTTCTGTCCGCTGCTGGATTCGACCAGTAAAGTATGTTCTGTTTGTGGTTTAAATGAGGTCAGCTGGTCTGTCTGTTGTCTTCTCTTGATGTCTGTTGATGCATCACTCAGGTTAATGCAGATCATCAACATCCCGAATAATTAACGTCATATTCCCGTCTCTTCTCAGGCAGTTTTACTTGATTATTAATTAGCAGGAACATAAAGGCTGCAGTCAGGATTTCATCATGAAGATAGACCCCATGTATGTGGTTGGTGACTCAAGTTAGATTTGATGATGTCTTGATCACATGAATTCTCTTTTCTTGTTATGGTGTTGAATTTTCAAGAACACTGACCTGGTGTTTCAGAGTCCCAGTGGAAAAGCAGGAAACACAAGACCAAGTAAATGTGCACGAGTGGAGCAAATACAAGCTCCAAACACAGCTGAGAATGAAACACCTGAAGAAGCTTGTACCTGAAAGTGATATTTACTGTTCGAAAAAAAACATTCAGGTACTTCTGAATATGATTGGATTTTGATTTAATGGCTATGGCTGGAATCTTCTCCACAGCGCAGACCGCTGAGGCTCATGGGTACTGTAGTATTTAGAGCCATGTGTGCTCAGAAACACACTCCTTAAAGGTTTTACATGTAAATTAACAGTGAGAATTACTTCCAGAAGCAGCAGCTCTACTGACGTTACTGCTTTTTAAAACTTCCCAAACAGATGTAGCGCTTTGGAACAGACTTCTTCAGACTCACCACAGGTAGAGACAATGGACTGGGCAGCAGAAATTCACGAGTCATCATTCATGAGTCCTGGTTGGTTTCATTGTGTAAAACAGAAATAGTTTCATCCTCCATGATTTCATTCCTCCTCCTGCCTTTCATCCTCCCAGCAGCCTCTTACACCTCAGACTGTCTAATGCTTGTGTTCACCGAACCTGCAGACAGCAGCATCGGACTCAGAGCACCTAATTCATTCTAATTTGGCAGCCAGCCTGTAGCACCATCTGGTGGCCCTGACAGGAAAGTGCAGGTTCTTTTATTTCTCCTGTCAGTTTGTCAGCAGTTCAGGGCTGCAGCAGTTAAGAGTTGGGGTTTGCTGGCATGTCAGAATCAAATCCTCCATCTCTTTCAACATTTGCAAGTAACCACAAACATTAAGTTTGTAGGATGAAAAGGCAGAAACAGTTTTGAGTGTCAGCCTAATTAACGATGACAACCTGCGGCTACGACCTGAAACTTTGATGAGCAGCAGAAGATACGACATGTTAAAGTACGAGTCTGCTGTTAGTCTGTATTTTTCTAATTGCTAAAAAATCTCATGTGCAGATCCAAACCAACAATGTGTTAGTCCATCTCTCAGTCTGACTTCCTGTCTGTGGCTCTCAGCTCCGAGCCCATTGGTTGCTACTGATTCAGATGTGAATCTTTACAAACACCTCACAAATATAAAGTTTCATTTTTAAAACTACAGCTGCTCTCTGTAGTTTTTATCAAGCAAACGGGAGGAAATAGTAATAGTAAAAATACTGCACACAAAGGGCATGTTTACAGAAGAAGGCAGATTTATTTAGGATTCAACCAGCGTAATGAAATTAAAGCAATATTGCAAAAATAACAGTATTAAGAGCAATATAGGCACTATGCAGAGTCTATCATGGTGAAGTGGTGAAAATAATGTGTTGCACTACAGTGAGTCTATATGCTGCCTTGTTAGTGTGTGTGTGATGTGTATTTATGTGTGTGTGCACACACATTTTGTTAGTTTGGACTACAGACTGCTGGGAGGAGTGATTTTTTTTCCCATCATCCACAGCCTCACCTTTTAGCAGTGACTTATTACATTTTGTTGTTTATTGTCCCGCCATCGAGAATCAGCAGTGTCTCACCTTCAAACATCGTCATTGTATTTAAACAGTCAGCCAATTGGAAACAATATAATCAATAACATAATTACTATTATGTTTTACCACCTGCTCCACCTCACCACAACATCAGTCTCAAAGCCCAACAAAAAAAATCTGTATTTCTGGCAAATAATGAACGTAACTTTAGCCATAACTGAATGTCAAGCAATAATGTAAATGTATTTTTATCTTTGTTTATTGTGTATAGTTTGAAAATACGGCATGGCAATGCAGATTCTAATTTATAAGATTTAATTTGGGAGTTTGTCTTTTGAATCTTGTGTGTTATTGGCTTACTATTTAGTCTCGGCCCGTCACATGATTACGTATCCTGATGACACACTTCTCTCCCTCCATGTCAGCTTATTGGTTTGGCCATCGTTCTTTAAGTAACTTAATAAGTCTGTACAGGCCACAGGAAAATACTGCTATAGAAGACTAATGAGCGTCAAACCTTTTATCTGTTGATTGATATGCATCATAATGTATAATATCTGGTTTGATATGCACTGCTCTCCTTTAGATTTAGTTTAGTTACAGAGAGCATTTTTGTGTTTTAAATATGCGTGTGTTGCTAGGTTACCTTTTGTTAGCAGGGTCTTGATTTTACCAACTATGCCACGTTGTATATTTCCTCACAGGGTTATACATTAAAAGGAAAACTGTTTTTTAACAACCTGATGGCAACAACATTTTCAGACTTTTGGTCGTACGATAACAAGCTTCACTGGTTATGTGTCAAACTTGTCTGATTGCTCGTATTGCGATGCCCACTGACCACGCAACCATGTTCCTGTGTTTCTGGTGAGCAAAATGTTTATTCTAAATCGATAATAGTAATGATTGGCAAAACACCTGTTGTAGCCTGGCCTGTAGCCAGAGACATATTTTGGGGGAAGTTGGACAAAATCTGTCTATTGGATGTTTTTGGCAATGTTGCTTGAACCACGAAGATATGTTAAACTCTACTTTCCTACCTAACTGTATGCTGTCATGTCAATTAATGTGTTATATTCAAATGGGACAAAGGAACACTTTAGCAAAAAGCTAACAAGGCTAACAGTAGCAAGCTTGTTGATTCATCTCACCTTTGAGCCAATCAAAAGTGTGCGTATAGTTTAGGTAAAGCACCAAAATTTCAGGGCAATTTTGGGGGATATTCAAACCAGGAAGTTGTCTGAGTTGTATAAAACTGGATTTTCCTTTAAATTGTCAAATGTTATTATGATAATGAAAATATCATAGTACAAAGATGTTATTGCCCAGCCTGCACCTGCATCAGTGTGTCAGACTCGGACCTGTCAATTTCCTTGTTTAAACTGGTCAAACATGTTTTGATACAGAGCAGAACTGCTGTATCTGAAATGTATTAAAAATAAAACCAAGAGAAAGAAAAATTCATTTGTTTTTTTTCTGTCTTCTTTTGAATTCCATGTACAGCTGCTTTGAGTACAAAAATATAATAAGTGCTAGCACAACCTGTGTGCTCTGCAAAAGAGGCAACAATAAAGTGTTTATAGCCGCCTTTCAAACTAAAATAAAGTTCAATAAACAATCTGAGTTTACAAAGACGAAATCACCAGGTCTGATAAGAGTTTAAGAGATTAAAAATACAATATACAACTTCTCCCCAATGTTTAGGCACTGCCCTCCTTCCCATCAGCTGCACTATCCTCAGTCACTAGTGTTTTTTAAAGTAAGTTTTATATACTGTGAGCACTACAAATAAATTTCCATTGACCTCCATTGTAATGGGGAAATGTCAGAGACGGACATCTCAACATCTGAGCAGATAAACCATCTGCATGGCTAGATACCACCATTTTGTTTGTTTTTTGTGATTTGGGTGAACTGACCCTTAAACTACCTTTTTCTCATCCTGTATTTTTTTTGCAAAAGGTCTCTTGATTGTCCATCTTCTCTCAATTTTAATTTGATCAGATCATTATCTAAATCTAGGAATGTAATTTTAAAAAAGGAAAGCAGAAGAGGGAAAAAGAGAGGACAGGTGACATGAAGAGAAGGGAACAAGGAAGAAGAAGAAATAGGAAAGAGGAGATGACACAGGAGTGTTGATGTGAATTTCCTGCATCTGTCTGCCATCTGGTTTCCTCTCCAGTAGATGGCAGTAGAGTCCAGGTGTATCTGCTCTAACCTGCAGTTGAAGAGCAGAAAACAGGCAGATTAAACCAATTTTCCCTCTGACTCTGACTGCAGAGGCTCGGATCTCACGCTGTGTGTGAATGAGATTGTTTTATGGTTGATGGAGTTTGTGTCTGTGTTTAGGGCATAATATCAAGTTGTACATCTTTGTATTTCTCTTCTGCTTTTAATACGTCATTTTTAGACTCCAACAACTTTTGTCTTCTTGTTTTGTATTTCCCACCTCCTCTTCACAAACTCTGAACTTCTGCATGTGATCCCAGCTTCCAAATTCCAAATTACCACAGTGTACTCTGGGAATTTGGGAATCCTACAGTTTTAGGCCGAAAATTAATAAATAACTCAAGGGTTCAGTGTTTCTCCACCCGTCTGGAAAAGAAAATGGTCATTCTTTATTTTACAGGTCCATAGTTTCTCCCTGGGAGGTTTCCTGTAAGGAACTAAAGTATGTAATGTAACCAATTATAGAGAAAAATAGAAAGTTTATAGTTGTTTTATCGTTGACAGTTTATTGTCACAATGTCCACCTCTCTGTCCCTCTCTTCAGGCCCCTTCAGCGCTACTCAGACTTTTCTCCTGTCATTCCAGATCCTGCCACTCCCATCTGCCTTGCAATCACCTCATTCCCCTCACCTGAGCTTCCCCGCCCATCTCCCCACCTGCATCTCATTCCCTCATCAGCCACTCTGTACATATACCAGTCCACTTCCTTTGTCTCTCTGTTAGTTTGTCCTAGTTGCATTGTTGCCTAGTTTGCTTTCAAGACACCTGAACTCGTGCCTGCCTGTCTACCTACCTGTATCTGTTCAAATCCTGGGCAGGGCCTTTCTGTGTGGCGTTTACATGGGTTTCCTCTGTAAACCTGAAACATGTATGTTAGGTTAATTCTCCTGTCAGTTCCCTTGACTGGGGCACTCTGCGCAACTGGAGCTGGTCCCCCACCGGATCAATAAAGGATAACTTAACTTATATCCGTACCTGCCTGTAAGCCTTTCGATTTCAACAAACCACTGACATCCTACCTCCACTGTCTGCATTTGGGTCCTATCCCTGTTCCCCCGCACATGCCAGCCGAGACAGTTTATAAGCTGTTGTTGATTTTCAGTGGAATTTCAGGATACACACAAATGCTCCATTTTTAAGTAACAGTTTGAGATTTTGGGGAAAATGCTGATTTGCTTCCTTACTGTGACGTAAATGAGAAGATCAATATTACTGTCTGTGTTCTAACTATGCAGCGAGAGCCATGAAGTGCTTAGCTTAGCTTAGCTTAGCATAAAGACTGGAAGCAGGGGGAAACAACTAGCCTGGATCTGTTTTTGAAGTTTAAAAAAAAATACAGCCAGAAGTAAGAATCAGGTGTGGTTTACTAGGAGTTTTTTGCTGGAACTTTTTTTTGAGGACCATGTCCAGTATTTTTGGACAGAGCCAGGAGAGCTGTTTCCCCCGGCTTCACCTTCATAAATACTGTACAGACATGAGATTGATATCAATCTTCTCTTCTAACTCTCTGTAAGAAAAAGCAAATAAGTGTTAGTTTTGTTTGTTTGAGTTTTGTGATGACGTTTGCTTTAGAAGGTTTTTATAAAATGTATTAAGGTGTTCAGGCAGGTTGAAAGCTCGTTTTTCACGTCACTCAAATGAATTTTTTGCAGTCCATATGTTTCAACTCAAACAGATGCACCTTCTCAGTCTGCGCCGCTCAAGGTGAATTTTTGCATGGACTTGATATGCAAAGACACCTCTACAGTTTACCACAGGTTCAGTCTTCAACTGAGCTGAAGCTGATTTTTCTTTTTTAAAACAATGTTTCTGAAACCACACTCACTTCAGCCTACAGATCGCACTGTAAAGCAAGGCAGCGTTATTTATATGGTGCATTTCAAAGTGCTTTACATAGGCAAAGACATTTAAGCAATAAAAACCAAATTAAAATCAATTAAGAGAATAAAATGAGTTTATAAAAATGAGATGAAATGAATAACATAAAATACAAATGGAATAGACCAGAAATACAGTTGCAGGCAGTAATAAGTTGCCCAAAATGCAACAAAGGAAATAAGCAGCCATGCTGACATCAGTGCTCTCTGTCTCTGTGTTGGTAGGGATATTTCAGTTGTCCACAAAGTTAAATTGGACTCTAGAAACACACACACACACACACACACACACACACACACACACACACACACACATTTTTTATATATATATATATAAAATTATTTATTAAAGTGATGGAAAGAGTGAGCCAACTGTGGTAACTGCCCCAATTTGTCATCATAACTGATTTTTAAAATTGGATTGAATCCCTGCTACTCAGAAGTGTTCCACTGTCTGTGTCGATTTTTCATTGCCGATTATTTGGAGGGGACTGGTGTTGATTGGTGTTTGTTTGCTCACTCAGCTGATTCGGCTCTGAGGCGGTTGTTCGAAGTGTTTCTTTTGACACTATCAGTTCAATTTCACTGTTTTGTCCGATAAAAATCGGAGGAGCACCTACAAACAAATCAATGTGAATTTTGTGACTCCTAAATCATACGAACTGGTGACTCGAACAAAGACGAGGAAGAGGAGAGGCGTGCTCATGTCTACATGGAGGTAAAATGAGGGTGGCAGCCTTATTAAGTTATATATCTGTAATGAGAATTCCTTTGGTAAATTAGGCCCTCACTAATGAACAAGCATCAGAAGCTGCAAAGGGGCTTTAATGAAACAAGAAGTTTTAAACAGGTTATAGCAACACCAGCTCGCACGTTTAATGCGCTGCTCATTTTGTCCTCGTTACAACCAGTTTAGCCGTAATGAACATCAGGGAATATAAAAGGCAAAATGACTGAAACCACATGTAGAAATACAGCAAAGACAGTCTGACGTCAGCTAGCTTATTTTCAGTCCAAACTGCAAAGTTCGGTGTTCCCTTGCTAAGTCAATGGTGCTTGAGGCTTGGTGAAGTTTTTTTAGTGCTCAATTGGGATTTATTGCTCAGATCCGATTTTTGTTTGTTTGTTTGGCTGTTCACATTATTTTTTAAATGAGGCCAAAATCAGATTCCAGTGCAAAGTGGCCCCGGTCCTGAACTGACCCCTCATGACCAAAACATCAATAACAAAGACGTCACGTGCAGCATTCTGTCGTACGGAAGTTAACATGGAGGCCATTGAAGTCAGTGTTCACGGTTTCATTTATAAGTTGATGTGCAGTGGAAGCCAGTGAATTCATGAGCAGATAACAAGGACGAGGAGAAAGAGAGCCATATTTTTTTATTTAATTAAATGATTGTTTTCACCGAAGTGGCATTGCAAAACATCAGACCTGTTTCTGATTTAGGACCACATATGAAAGTATCCCAAATGAAAATTGAAAAGCTCAGATTCCATGTGATTTGTGCTGTTCACACTGTTATGTTAAAAAAAACATCATCTGAGTCACATGAGCAAAAAAAAATTTGGGCCACTTGTCTGAAGTCTGAACATTAGTAAACAACTGTAACTGGTGAGCTAGCTGCTAACACGCTAGCCAGTCAGGAATACGCTACTTCTAGTCACAATAGCTATCAGTCGCTAACGGGACAATGAGTTCACACAGTTTATTGTGACAGAGAAACTTCAATAAAACTGGATGGTGACACACAGCTATTAAGCTACAAGAGCATTTTGGGCTCTCCGTTCCCTCACAGGTCAGCTGTGTCAAGATGGTTTGCTATTGGTCAAACAGTGCTCACCAAAGTTGCTTGATTAGCTGTTTCTGCTAAACCATTCCGACTTTCCCTGAGGACCTCTCTCCATGTTTCTCCTGTAGATGGCTAGATGGCCAAGGCCTCTTGTTTTGTTTCTGGTTCACAGCGTCTACTTCTTCTGCTCTGTTTACTAGCAGATTACAGCCATGTGTAAAGCGTAGCCTATACCGCCACCTTCTGACCAAACTACGCTTTGCAACGAGCCGAGTTTATTCACTCCAAACCAGTTGATGGAAATGTGCCTAATTCCCAGTGGCGATTCAATTGAGAAACTAATTTCATCCTGAAATTTCGTCATTTTAAATGCTGGTGTGACCAAGCCGTGTGTCAGTTCACACATTGACTGTGCAAGATGTGTGTGTGTTTCCTGCCCTGCTTACATGGAGATGTTAGCAGACCTCTGTCTTTGGGAACGCTAAGCTTCTGTTACATTCGGCTTAAGATATAATAGTAATACTAATTTGCCAATACTAATAGTATTGGCAAACTTCCTTTGTTTTTTGGAACTGTGTTCACACAACAGTTTACATTTAGCAGCTGTCCGTTGTTTTTTTTCTGTCCTCGTCCTGGCTGAAGACGATCTCCATTAAATCCTGAGAGAGACCGGTATTAGAACAACCAGGATAAACAACGCAGCCAAAACACAACTCAGCGACGCCTGTCTGTTCACCGCCAAGATGTAACGACCAAACACTTCCCCATCTCCTGAATGAGACTTTGATTTACACAAACAGCTTACATGCGCCTCCTCTTCTTTTACCTCTTTACCCCTTCATCCAGCCCTCCGGCTCTAATTACCAGGACACACGGGAGGACGTCCCTGAACACAGACTGAGGGAACGAGGAGAGGAGGGAAGTCACTGGGGAGGTGTGTTAGTTAATGAGATGGATCAGACTTGGCAGGCAGCAAAGCCTGGCAGCAAACTGTGGACAGAGAGAGGCGGACGCCCAAATCTGTGAGCTCCACTCGCACTTAACCAAACAGATCTGGAGCAACAGCAAAGACCTGGACTGTGAATAGCCTCAGAGTCAATTTCAGAGCCTGGGGATTATCTGCATTTTCATACCGTCAGTTTGATAAAACCTCAGTGAAGCATATGTGAAGTCCGACTGATTTCACGGTGGAACAGAGTGAGCAGATTGTAGCTTTAGTTACAGAAAGGTTTCTCAGACACAGACATAATCTCACTGAGCAATCGGGCAGAAAACTGGAGCTTCTGTGGGCATTTAAAACATCTGGCCAGACCCCAAACAGTGATGTCAGAACAAGTGTTTTGTTGGCTGAAGGTTCAACATGCTTCATGGTTTGAAACCACAAAGGCCTTGTTCAGACTGCCAATCTGTTTTTTTGGCATATCCAGATTGTATCCAGATTGATTTAGAAAACCTGGACAGCAAAAACCACATGAAATGCAATTATTGCAAAAAGCCACATTTGGAGGCAGTTTGAAATGCAATTCCAATCAGATTTCTACAGATGTGTCTCAGTCCGGACGCTCTGGCTGCTCAAATCAGATTTCAAAGTGTCTTTTGCGTCACTCGCAACACAACACACAATGACAACGTCAGATCCAGAGTGACTGAGGTGCATCAGAGCAGCTGTTTACTAGCTGGTATGACGGAGGAGTTCTGCACCGCGACTTTACAGTGCGATTGTTTGGAAGGCGAGATGATAGATCTCCAGTTCTCATGCATCCTCGTTGGAAAGCCGCACCAGCGTACGCCGCTACCACAGCAACCTATGCAAAGAGGTTGGTGATGTCTGGACACACAAATCCAATCTGATCACTTGCAAATAACAGTGCAGACAGTCCTAAAGAGCTGATTTGAGAAACAACTCTGATTTTCCTGCAGTCTGAACAAAGCTAAATAAGAAAGAAACAGTATTTGAAATTAAATTACAGATGATTTAACCTTTTTGAACCTGAGTCAAATGACCAGTTTTCCCTGCTATGTTTTGGTAAGCTAAGCTAAATGGCTAACTGTTTTTTTCTGGTATCAGTCAAATTGATAATTTTATGCTGTGACATTTTGTCAGTAACTAAATCTACAAATACTGACACCAATGTAACAATATAAATGCATATGTAGGCATTTGGTATTTAAACCAAAGTATTGGACCAAATTTAAATTTTGACTTGATGTTACGTTTTTTCCTTTCGCAAAAAATGGCTCAAAAGGCTGGACCCAAGCGCAAAACACAGACAGGTCAGGTAGGTTTAACAAGAGTTTATTTCCAGAGATGAGTTTGTGGGCTGTGGAAGGGGATCCAGGACTGGGCGGGACTGGCAGATGAGGGCTGAGTCACAGTGGCAGGAGAGCTCCGGGGGAAGTCCCAAGGCTGCAACCAGGGGAGTTTCTACAGGAAAACAGAATACAGTTCCAGGTGTGGCGAGTCACAGGGAAGCTGGCAAACAGGGCTGGAGCAGATGATCCTGTGCACAAGAAAAAATGGTTAAAGGTGATGTCAAATGACAAGGAAAGCACTAGATACTAGAGTGGCCAGGAGTGTACTACCACATGGGTTAGACAACAATCTGGTGGCGATGGACTGGATTGCCGGAGTTCTTAAGCTGTGGAGTTGATGAGCTGATGGAGAACAGGTGCGTGAATGCTTCTGAGCTGGAGGGCAATGATTGGTGGTATTGAGAACGGAGCCAGCAACTAGGAAGAGGGAAACAGGGAGATCCCGCCCACGCCCACAGACAAACACACAAATTGACATGACAGACAGAGGGAGACAATAGAAACACCAGGGAAGGGGGAAACACTAGGAAACACTAGAGGTGGAGGGAGCATCCATGACATCTGATGATGTTGTTAGATGAAAAGTCAGCTCCCCCAATAAATTAGGATCCATCCTCTAGGAACCATGTCTGAACAAACATTCGTTCCAGTCCATCAGGTAGACCTTGAGGTATTTCACTGGATAATTGAAAACTTTGACCTGCTGGTGGCGCTAGATGAAAGGTCGGAGGTGATCCAAAGTCAGTCAGGATGGATGCATGTCTTGCTCAACTCTCTCTGCTTTAATTTCCTGTCATCTCTCTACTGAGTCTCTCTAATAAAGCCATAAAAAAAGCTTAGACAAAACACATCCAGTACTTGTTGAGACATTTCAGTCTCGACTAAAGTAGTAAACCCTAGAGTCATGCCATTAGTGAAGCTAAAATATCTACCTGCTAAATTCCCGCCATTTGCCTATAATCAGCTGTAGATGGGCGAAGAGATTCCTGTTTCTGAAAAGCTTTTCTTACAAAACAAGCAGACTGCAGCGTTAATGAGAAGAGCAGGGTGAGACCGTTAGCAGGAGGATGAGTGGCAGCAGAACACAGATGTGCAGGGCAAGACACCCTCCGTCGTTCACCTCAAATGGAGCACATTTATCAGCTTCCACACACACACAGCGTCCACTTCTGTCCATCATTATCTGCTCAGCGAGGCCACATCTCCTGTCTGTCTGCCTCCCGTGTCAGAGCTCTTCAGGGCTTTATCACTTTATCAGCCCACTCAGGACCGAACAGATAAAATCACATCGTGGTTTCTGTCCAATGACACGCCAAAGCCATTAGCTACTCTTAACGGTTATTTTCACTCAGGTCCTCAAACGCTGCTGCTGCTGCTGACGGGAATCATTTCATTCACAGCTTTGACATCTTTTATAGTCTCATGCACTCATGTATTTCAGATTTATTCCCAGACTGTCTTGTATGAACCAGTTTAAAAATAAAGTAACCAGTGTCGGTCCAGCTGCAGTCACATATTAAGGGGAACAGACGTCTGTAAGTAATCAATGTGCAACTGACTGATTAAACTGACTAACGACCTGCAATGTTGGTTGAAGGAACAGTCGGCCATTTTAGCCAGTCACATGTTTCACACAGATATCAGTTTCATCTGTTTAGCTTAGCTTAGCACAAAGACTGGAAGCAGCTAGCCTTAGCTAGGTTAGCTTCAGACCTGCTAGCCCTAAAGTGAGTTTTTGTTTGTTTTTCCCCCCATATTCTAAGGTAAATTGTTATCTATTACTGAAGGAGGGCACAATGAAGTCAAGTTATTGATTAAATTGGTTATCTTGTATTTGATTATTATGGCAATTCAACAACAAAACATAACATCAATAATATGTAGATTACTCATGTTCAAATATTTGTTATTAGAAGTAGTAGAGTTTAATAGTAATATGCTAACCCGACTAATCACATTTAGTTTTCAATGATACAGATGTGGTACTTAATGGATATTAATATCTTCAAACTCTACTGTCTTATATTTGCTGCTGTTCAAATCTAGCATTTGTTTTATGAGAATATTAACTGTAATCAAAATATAGATTCAATACTACATACAGTTAGTATGTAGTTGAGACACAGGACGAATGAAGATATGTTGAACTCCAGGTTACACAACAAGTCCTCCCCATTAAACAACGCTCGACATTGTGTGTAACTTCCCTCCACATCATTTTCTGATGTGATGCCACTCGACAGGACGTCGTCGTTTGTCAGCGCCTCCAAAACCGCCACAAAAATCTAGTGGCGTTGGCATGAGCGTAATCAGCAGAGTAATGGCGAGAAGCATCCACGTTGTCCGTCTGCATGATTATGATTGGATGTTAGTAGCTACACAGCTGTGAGCGAGCGAATCATTGTAAAGCATATTGCAATATCAACCAATACAAGCCCGAGTTCAGTGCTCTCCCTCAATTAAAGCTGTACTTCACTGATGATCCATTGTTCCTTTGTATTGCTGTATACAGTTAGTATGTAGTATAGGACTGAGACAGCTCTGGTACAAAATAATTATGTTTCCCAACATTTCGCCTGGGAGTTACCATTTATTCATTTTTAGTTCAATGTTTCTACTCCATGTCTAAACACACACAGTTTTGGATTAATATTAAAAAATGTCCATATTTTCATCCATATCTTTTCCCTCTGCAGCAGCGACTGAGCTTTCATCTGTAATTCACAGACACGAGTTTCACTTTTTCATCTCTTCCTGTGGCATCCTCCAACCAGTTACCTTTAACCCCATCTTCTTCCATTCCCTCCCACTATCTACCATTACCACCACCCCCATCCATCTCTGCTTCACCTCCTCCACCTGACATCATCCTGCATCCATCAATTTTTTCTTCTCTCTGTGTTTCTGTCTAAATCACATCCGAGTGCCAGCAGGAATCATCCACCCCTCCCATTACCTGCACCCCGGGTTCCCGTCATCTCACTTATTTCCCAGGTTCCCCCTCTCTCTGGTGTGTTCTCTTAACCTCTCCCGCGGTGTGTTGAGAGGCGCGCTGCAGAACATATAGTCAGCCTCGTTACATTCAGATATAACTTCATGTTACCTGAGTCTCGAGGTAGAGATCTAACTGCGGTGGCTGACTCGCTTCCCTCCCTGTTCTCACTTTCAACCTCCTCCACGCCTCTTTCCATTTCTCTCCCATCGTGTCTCTCTGGCTTTCCTCTTTCCTTCTGTTTCAGACTCTCTCTTTACCGTGTACTTTCCTAATCTTTCCATCTCCCGACAAGTTTTGTCATCTCTTACACTCGTCCTCCTGCTCCCTCCTTCATGTCTCAGCTGCAGTGCACTGAAACTGTTTCATACAGAGGTATGCTGCTTCAGACAAGTAGCTAACTAAACCGCAGCTAGCCTACAACGTCATTGCCTACTTGCAGAGGTTTGTGCTTCACAACTTGCTTCAAGTCTTGTCCCAGTTCTAAACTTGGCTGTTGAGTCTGAAACGAGATAAACCAAAATGGGTCCTAGTGAAAAGTTTAGTATTTACTAAACATTAACATGTTAACATTTCAGAACAGAATAAAGCTTGAAAGCATAGTGCAGTACAGATGTACAGAGCTCAGTAGGTGTGCCCACAAATGAGTAAATTGTAATCAGATCAAATTTCGTACTCACAAATGAACAGAATATAATGTTAAATGATATCATTAAGAGTTTAACATATGTATGAATTACATTAACTCTCGTTACTATAACAAAGTTGTTTATGTACTTACTAAAAATGTAAGTATTTTATATTTATTTAATTTCAGGTATTGTACTTTGCCTCATTTCATTTGCTTAGTAGTAAGTAAGTAAAGAAGTTGCAGGTATTTAACTTAAAAAGATCTGTGTACATTCAATGGGTGTTTATAAAGCAGCAGCCCAGGAGCTGCCATTAGCCTCAGTTAGCAGGAAGCATTTATAACTGAAACACAAAGATATGTTAACAGCTGTAATGATCAGCTGTAACTGAATGAACCTGCTGAGAGCCAGCGTGGTGATGATGGTTGAGCTAGCCTGGCTATTTTGTGCATCAAAACCAACTCTGCCTGCTAGTGTTGCAGCGCTGCTCTCATTTGTCTACACTGCAGCATTTCACTGCGTATCCAAGTGAAAATTACAGAGTATAAACGAGTGGAAGAATACACGGATTTGCTAACAAATCTGTTATCTTTCCTCCTCTCTTATTAGAGAAGAGCAGCAGTGTACAAACATTCAGCGTCTCCAGCAGCAGGTCACATCAGCTGTCACTGATTTAATGTTAATTCAGAGAGTAACTTGATGACGGAGCAAAATTAAATCAGTCTGGTCTCTGCAAACCGGTGTCTGAACTCAGTCAAAGATCATTTGTGAAAGAAAAAGCACCACTCTGTAACACCTCTGTACAATCAGAGTGAGACGTCTTCTTTCAATTAAGTTTTTCTCAAAACGTCTTTGGCAAAACTAAATCTTTACATATATTTTGTTTAATTTGGAGGATGTAGGACGTTCTTCCTACTGGGGTACTGCACGGTCACTGCTTGGTCTCCTTTTGCTTAACTTGGTCATGATTTCTCTTACCATCACCCGGCTCTATTAGTTCAGAGAGTACCGTCTCGGCTGCAAACTTGTGGCTCACTGATTCTCTGTGGCTTCTCCTCGATCTACTGTGGCTTGGATTGAAGAGAGTTGCTTGTTTTTTATTTTCTTCTTGTTCTTTTTTTTTGCTGCTGAATCCCAACACCTGTGCTGCCACGACCTGCAGTTTCATCCAATATGATTTTCTGTGTGTGTGTGTCCTGTTGTGTTTAGTATGCACACAGGTGTCTCCTCCTGCAGCGGTGGACAAGCTGAATACAAATATTTATTAATTAAGGGCTAATTTCCCGCTCCATTGATTCCAGCTCCCACGTAGCCCTGCTCCTCTCCTCAGAGGATCAATGAGAGCGCAGACAAATCCCCAAAGTACATACATGCATGTGGATTTCTTTGCACTCATTCTTGAAACAGAGATTTTCTCTAAATTTCATGTATTTTTAGTGGTGAGTCAGTGAGCTGGGAGCGATGTTGCCCCGGGGTGTTGCTGTAGGTGGGGTCAAAAGGTAAAAACACACTCCCAGTTAGTCAGAGTTTGACTTTCCTTATGTGGATCTGCAATACAACTTTAGGTGCATAATTGGGATTTCTACAGGTGTTAAGAACATTTCGCGTTATACAAGTAATAAACAGAGGCATAAATATCCGGGTTTCATGTCTTATTCCACTCACTCTGATGCTTTGGGCTTCTGATAACCTACTGAGGGGTTTCTGTCCTTTCTCAGTCCAAGTAAATGTCTACTGTTGTATTTCTACCTGCTAGATTTTGACGTTACAATATTTACTTCTTTCTTTCAGACCTTTTAATTTTACGAGATTGCGATCTGTCTTGGTATTCCTGGGCTACATGCAAATCAGGGTCTACTCCAGTCCAGATTGTGGTGGCAGAGCAGCTGAAGCTGTTTGGTAACCGACAAAACACCAGAGGACGAGTAAGTCGTGCACTTTTGCAGTTTAGTTACAACAGTAACAGTTTAATAAACGACCACAAACACTTGTATTTATGAACTACAAGCGTGACAAACATTATATCGTCTTCACGTGCGACAGATCAGCGCTCTCTCACCCTCACAGGTCATCATACAGTGGTAGAACTGATCCAGGATCAATGCGCCTTCTTTATGATCGTGTTTGTTAAAATCACTGCGGCCGCCTTTTTCCCTGTCGCTCTAATGAGACAGAGATTCAGTTTGATTTCAGGGTAACTTCACATTTCGGTCCATCTGAATTCTGATTGGATGCATTTACACTTTTGCTATTTTGTACACCAAAGATGCATAAAATGACTCAGTGTAAATCTTGTGTGTGACAAGGCAAAAGTTCTTCATGAAGAACTTATGTAACTCAGGGAAATATTATTGTTTATTATTAGAGGAATAATTGTGTGAACAGTTAAGTGGACAGTCAAAAGAACAGACCAAAGTTTGCACTAAACCACTAGGAGCCCACCAAAACAGCATCAAAGCAGAAAGAGCGGTCAGCAAAGACTAGCAGTGGGTCGTTCGCAAACGATTCGTTCAAAAGAACTCCGGTCAAGCACTGAACGATTTGGTGAATGAATCTTTTAAAAGAACTGATTCTAATGATCACTAGCAAAGACATCACGCACAAGCAGATAATGGGGGGGGGCAGTGAAACAGCTGAGGCATCGACTTAACACAGCCAAGACACGGACTTATTAGACGGATTGATTAGATAGATACACGAGGGACCACAGTGTCAGACTTTGAAAACCCCTGAACAAAGTATATAAATGTAATTTCTAGGAGACAGGGTTGCACGTGTACATCTCACAGTAGATCCTCTGATACATAGGTGGATGACTCACGTCTGCTGGGTAACTAACCACTTAGATTCATAATAATAAAGATTTGATGGTCTGATTTAGAAAAGCAAACAACACGTTCGAGCCTCTGTTTGTGTCTCTCAGCTGTATACGTTCAGATATGTAGCTTTAATTCTGTGTTTCATCTGTCTGTCATACTGAGCTGTTCAGTGTTGAGGAATCTGAGCTGCAGTCACTTTTCTTTCATGTCTGTTATCTTCTATATTTCCTTCCTGATCACAGCAAAACAGCATTATGCTCAGAGAGACCCGCCGAGCTTATCAACACTTTTACCATCTTCTAATGTGTTTATCCGGCTTCCTGGAGTTTAAAGTAGCTTTGTGCTGCTCAGATTTATCTCAAATAAAGGTTGTTATCTGGCTGCACACACAACACTGCTGCTGAAATAATAAAAAATGTTAGATATTATAGCTGTCAAGGTTATCTCGCTGTAAACACGATGCACCTTCTTGCAGCATGAATAAAGAAACTGAATCCATACACACACACACACACACACACACACACACACACACTGTGAAGTACAAAGTAAGTTGAAGTTCTACGACTAAGGTGAAGTCATATCTCTCCTGTTCAGACTGAAATGCGAGTCACACTGAAGAGATACTGATCAGTCGCTCGTCACTCAGAAGGTTTTGACAGCTTACGTACACAATCACGTTCATGTGCTGAAAGTGGGGAAAAAATAAACTTGTAGTCTTAAAAGATGCCTCAGTCCGCACTGATATTTTGAAACATCTTGAGTTTGTGTGATCTGGTGTCGATTGGAACCAGTTTCATTACATCGACTTCAGAAGGACGACAGCTGAACAGCTGAAATGCGACATGTAGACAGGGTGCACAGGTACAGCTCACCTGTAGCTCATTTCATCAAGACGACAGTCTACAGTAGAGGCTGACATTTTTTCGGGATTCCTGTGGGATTATTCTTTATTATCTGCTGTCTGATCTGGTGGCTGGTTGGTGGTTGGTTGCAGCCACACAACGAGACAGGACAGGCGTATTTTTGCGGGAGTGGGACGGGACAGGAGTGACAATCCACTCCCGCTCAGTGAGGCTGTACTTATACAACAGATAATGCTAACATGCTGATGTTTAACATGTTCACCATCTTCGTTTAGCATGTTATGCTCTACAACTGATGTCAGGCCATTGGTTGAAGTAAAACAGCTTCTTCAGTCCACTTTAATGACCACTTCACTTTCTTCTGTCTTACAACGTATCACTCCACAAGGCTAAACAATCATTGGCAGCTATAGGTAATGGTGCTATAGAGTTCCTATCAAAACACAAAAATAAGGGCATTATAAACTATGCAGTCTGTAAAAATGTCAAGAAGAAAGGTATCTGGTCATAAACCAAAGTATTGAAATTTTGGCCTGCTGGTGGCGCTACAGGAAAAGTCAAAGGATCACAAAAACCAACACAATTCATCCGCAGGGGACCATGAATGTCTGTATAACACATTTAATTAATTTTGCCCTAACCAATCAGTTTCGAGTGATGTTATTTTCATCAGGTGGCCGCTATTTTTGTGGGCGTCATCACTCACTTGGACCACCAGTCCAGAGAGGTCTATCAGGGCTGAGGTGTAGTCCAACAAAAATATTTAATTCATGTGTGTTTGTGACAAGTCAAGATAATACACTCATAGCCTGTTTACAAGTTAAAAGGAAAGCATAGTAAGTTCATGGTCTGTAATGTTAAAATCTGTACCAAGGTTAAAAGGATCATACAATAAGTAAAAGTTCAACGGTTGATTAAAACCATAATTGGGTAATGTAGTGTTTAGAAAAGGTTAAAATGCTAAAAAGTTGTTTATATGACAGTTTACTTCATTCTTCATTGTTTAATTTAAGATATGAAAGTGTTGATCTGTGATCTACATGGTGGTCTTAATCTGAGATCCTGAGATCGATTACTCCTGTCTCCGCCCTCATGCCTGGGGATTCGTGATATTTTCCTCATTAGAGTAAAGTTCTCACTGAGGAAACAACGCTATGACTCTCGTGATTATTTCTCCCTGTTTTTCAGGGGTGTAACATGTTCTCTGTGAATTCAACATACATGTGCATCTCTGTTTATACATCTGCCACATCCTCAGTTCAGTCAGACAACTCACGACCTCGTCACTCCCCCCAGGTATGTTTACATAGAGATGTTGGAGAGTGATGAGCACATACTATCTTAAACCCCGTAGCAGGAGCCTGCAGGTGGATGCTGGGGTGGTAGTGGGGCTGATGCAGGGCAGCAGTGGCATTGACAGGCAGAGGGAGAGATGGGACATTTTTGCAAATTGGGAGGGTGTGTTTGGTAGATGGTTGTGGAGGAGGCAGTGCAGCTCGAGTTGACTGCCTGAACTAGCTCGCAGGCGTCGAATGGGAAGCAAAATGTTGTTATAACTGATAGAAATGTTGGGGGAAAACTACAGAAATGAGACTCAAAAGGAACTTGACAAAAGACCAGAAAAAGTTAAGAATAATGAAAAAAATCTACAGTTGCTCTGTTCCTGCAGATGTACTGAAATGTTTGTACAGGACAGACTCTCGGTCTGTTTTGTTGTATATATATGTATATGTGTATATATATATATGTGTATATATATATAAATATGTGTGTATGTGTGTGGCCTGTTAGTTTGGGTTAAGATTTTTCCCACAGTGCAGAGAAATGCAGCACTAACAGCCTGTATCCTTCCTTCCTCCTGAGGTGGTTGAAAGTGGAAAGTTGAGTCACAATTAGATCTCTCCTTTCCTGATAAGAGCACCATGCTGCCGGGCACCATCGACCGTCGCCTCCCGAGTTCCTGTGCTCTGCCCAAAGCCCCACCAAAGCTCCACCAAAGCTAAAACAGCCGGTAATTACATCCACTGCGCTGGAACACGGAGCCACACCGCCTAAACAAAGAGTCGATAAAGTGCTGCAGCTTTTAAACAACAATAAAGACCAAAGGTAGAGCGGATCATCTGAATTTTACTGAGAGTTAGAGAGGGAGCGCATTTGGTTTTTATTTAGCCGTTAATGGCTGAGGTGAACATTTGATGGAGCGGAATAATGAGGCGGATCAATGTCCATCGACCTGCCGCCCAGCCCACCACACTTCCCATTACACTGATGCCTCAGGGTAGCCTAATCTGCTCCCTAAGTAAGAGGGTAACTGGAAATAATATTCAAGAAAGGAGAAGCTGCAAAGTTGGGAAGGACTATTGACTCATGTCATAAATGATAAAAAATATTGATTGTTTTAAGGATTCAGACGTTCGTTTGGACGTGGAGAGGCTGCTCTCTGCCTCAGGACTTGTTTTATTTTTGCTGGGTTGAGTCAGGCTCTGCTCTTTTCCAGCAACACGTTGTTTTTGCACTCTTCCACTCACTGTGTGATTAGAGGTTTTATTTCCCAGGAGGGACACCTGCAAAACTCCACTGGAGAATTGGCTGTTTAAAAAATGTTAAAAGAAGCGTGTTGTGGTGTTTCTCTGGATCCATTCAGTGAAGTCTGATTTGATTCCTGATGGAGTTTGTGTTGAGACAGATGAGTTAGTCTTTAAAATAATTTCTATCTAATCTATATCATCCACCTTTAGCTCTCTCTATGCTTCTGTAGTAGCAGTAATATCATTTTTATCTCAGGAACCACAGAAGGAGAACATACAGTATAAAACAGACAGATAACATTGAAGAGTCGTGTGTTGTACATGCCTGCACCCGTAACTCATGCACCTGAGGATGCATTGTCTGAGAACTATCCATACATGTTGTGCTGATCTATCTAGTGCAGGGGTGTCAAACTCATTTTAGTTCATGGGCCACATACAGCCCAATTTTATCTCAAGTGGGCCGGACCAGTAAAACCACTGCATAATAACCTATAAATAATAACACCTCCAGATTCTTCCCTTTCTTTTATGTGAAGAAGTACATTGTGAAAATGTTCACAATTAATTAACCATCGATGTACAAAACAGATGAACAGCCTGAGATGTCTGAAGAAAAATAAGTGCAATTTCAACAATATGTCTACTGTCATTACATGTGCATTACAATTTATCAATTATCAATTAATCGCAGTGGATCTACAAAGGCTCGAAACATTTTCTTGGAGAACCCAATACAAAATGTTTTCTTGGAAAACCCGACACTCTGCTTCCACTTTTCTCGTCTTTGACAAAGACATTTTCCACTGGTGGCTCCTGCATGAACAGTAGCCTTTGCTTGACAGTGTTGGGCCACGTACAGTGTCTATAAACACGTGGGATCTATAATAGCATATCCAGCACAGTTCCTGCTACTCGCATGCGGGAGAAGTTAGCCTTCAGGGCTTTCTGCCAGAAAGGCTTTGAGCCTGCTGTTCTTATTAGGACATCGCAGTAGGAATAGCAGTGCATTTTATTGAAAAACTGGAATTAATGACTTCTCTGCTATTTTCACACTTTGCAAAGTCATCCAGTGGGCCGGATTGGACCCTTTGGCGGGTCGGTTTTGGCCAGCCCTGATCTAGTGGATGTTGAGATAGTAGTATAAACTTTGACCTGCTGGTGGCGCTAGAGATAAATTTAGAGGCTCACCAAAGTGGGTAGGGTTCATCCTCTGTGGACCATAAATGTCTGTACAAGATTTCACTGCAATCCAATAGCTGGTGAGATATTTCAGCCTGCAGCAAAGTGCTCTCTAAAGCTACACTGACATTATGTTGTGACACACACACACCTACAAACTGCCATAGGATTATATAACATGTTACAGCCAATCTGCTCACACACACACACACACACACACACACACACACACACACACACAAAATGCTAAAATTGTCCTGCAGGATATAAAAGTAACTCATCCTCGCTATTATCAGTACTCTGCTGTTGAGTGTGTTCACATCACTTCCTGTTACACTCTTGACTTCTGAAGTGTTATTAACTCTCTCATGTGTGTAGAAATGTGTAACGAATGCAGATTCTGTGAGATATTAACTGTTGGTTGACGGATTTTCAGCACAAACGCACACATTCAGTCTGAAACTGAAAGTGATGTTTGACCACTAGGAGGCGGACGCACTCCAAAAGAAGCTGACAGAAACACAACCCAGACAGAACATCAGTTTGTCAAGTTGTTACGGCTCATGTGTTAGCAAACAGCTGCACAGTGCAGAGCCTGAGCAAATGTATTTACCTTCCAGCACTCCAGCATATTTTTCAGGAGGTAATACCATTAATTTAAAATGTTACAATCTACATCAAGACATTTAAAAACCTGGGTTAAATTCGAATAAATTGTCTCTGAAAAATGACATTTTCTTTTTCTATTTTAGATTTAATATCATATGCTGCAGTGGTGTATTATTCACCTAAAGCCTGTGTAATCGAACAAACAAATGTCACCTCTCGCTGAACCTGTTACTGAGAAAACATGTCTGAACTTCCCATAAGGGAAACATGGCAAACAGAGAGAGATTCATGTGGAAATGACTCCTTTTGTTATAATCATGTACCAGAGTTAATCATATAATAAAACATGATTTTTATTTGAAGCACCCCTTCAAAAAAAGAATAAGTCTAAACTGACTGTAAATAAATTCTGGGTTAGGTTGTGTTTATAATGGCTGGAGGCCCAGATGAAAATACATTGTGTGTCCAGCTATTGACAGAAAACGGGCCACAATTAGCCCGACATCGCCAGACCAATTCGCAAAATGCTTCTGGACGCAACTGGACAGACCTACAACCAATCAGAGCACTGAAACGTGTGACGCAGCGCTGAGTGAATCCTGTCGGAAGAACAAACACATCTTTCTTATCAACAACAGCTTTAAGTCCAGTTTGTTTAATACTGACACGATAGCAGATTCAGAACGTTCCACATCAGCGGCAGCCATCTTGGTTGTTTACGAAAATGCCTCAACGCTCCTCTGTACAGTCATCGTATCAAACCCGCCCCATGTTAGATAAATGGCTGTGATTGGCCGGCTGGAAATCTGTCTGAAAGGGAGGGGGACCAGATGCATCTGTCAGAGCAAACAAAACCTGAGCTCGCAGATTCGTCTGGTTCCCAGGCTGGGACACAAGCTCATGGAGTCTGATGGAGAACCAACACCTGTATTCACCTGTATTAGTTCCAGTGTGTAACTCCCCCTAAAACCACAAACTGTGGATTTTACATTTCTGTTCATGTTTGGATTAAAGATACAAGTTCATCAGTCATCTTTAGAGGTGTATTAAGCATCATGAATCCCGGTCTGATCAGGTTATGACATCAGTTTGACATTACATAAAGCAAAGTGACGTCACATGAGCTATAATAAGGCCAGTCATCACCTTCTCATAATAATGTGTCATCACTATTGAAGGAAATGTGTTGCCAAACAAATAAAAAAATACATCTGACATGACAGCCTCATTCAGCAGAGAACAGTTTCACACAAACAAACACGCCTCTTATGAAACATGACTAACATTAATTTCCTGCGGCTGCAGTGATGGCAGACTCTCGGGGGGGCAGTTGGGCTCAGAGTGGCTTCCCGGGAGCGCTCAGGTGGGTGCAGCGACAGCCGAGCCGCCGCCACGACTCATTCGCTTGTAAATTGGAGGAAATAACAGGACCAGATGTTCTCATTATTTCTACTCGGCCCAGGAGCATCGCTACCATTCAGCGTTCTGGGCAATTCTCAACCAGCAGAAACCTCTAATTTTACAGAGAAGTGTGTCCCTCTGTCCTCCTCAGCTCCCCTGCTGCTCCTGACAACAGGTTAGGTGAGGAAAACATGTCTGACTCTGCTGCTGTATGTGTGTGTAGTCCACAAACATGATCATGAATAAAGCTGGGCAGCATTTAGTCTAGGGCCGGCCCAGATCTTTGTACCCAACAACTGTTTTTTCAATTTAACTACCAATGTTTTGAATTTATGTACATACTTAAATTCTCATGAATTATAAAATATATATTTTTTTAATTATTATTATTATTGTGATAACTATACGTCAACAGTCGGTATTTTAACATGAAGCAATTTTAGCAATTTCCACAAACTTTTAGCATTTTGGGGAAATGCAAAAATGTATTGTAGAGGTAAATTTGTATGGAAGAGTTGTATATTAAAATGTGGCTGAGTGTGTTTGTATGTTCTGCCTTCCTCTCCTGCAGCCTGGAGGGTTTTTGTCTCACGACCGTCTGTTCCTCGGCACTGCCGAGTGTCCCGGCTCTCCTATCTATTAGTAGATTCAGGCCTGAGAAAACACTAATTAGGCCTTCATCTTCATACATGAGTGACAGCGAGGAGGCCTGAGAGGAATCAACCACGACAGAGAAGCGCCACGTTCGAGCTCTTCTGAACGGCAAACAAACCAATGTTTGCCAACCTCACGCCCACCCACTCTCAGTACATCAGGCACACTCCAAAGGGTGCGTTTGCCGAATTGAATTAGCGCCTGTGGTCTCGTTAATGTGCAGCATCAACAAGGGCTTAACAGAAGTCAGGGCTTTGATTGGAGCTGGTGCGGCTCGACAATAATTCCCTGGCAAACACCGCTATCAGGAACGCCAATGACCAGGCTCGGATTAGTGCTGACTAAACCATAATTGGATCTCCTGTACAGTAAATTGAATTGGGCTAAGTGGGTTTCTGCCATAGTTTGATTTTGGGTTTGGTGTATCTGCACAGAATTTCAGAGTCCTCATATCCTACTATCAATACCACAGTGGGAAGTGTATAGAGTCCTAACATTTATTTTATTGGTCTTTTTTTTAAAAAATACTTTGGTTTATGAACAAATACTTCCAAAACTAATGACATTCCCATCAGCTTGTACTTTGTGTTTAATGCTAATTAGCAGATATGCTAACATGCTAAACTAAGATGGTGAACATGATAAACATAATACCTGCTAAACATTAGCAGGTTAGCACTGTGTTGGTTAGTGTTGTTAAAACAATATATAATCATCATATAATGACAGCCAGCAGAAGAGGTTTGAGACAAATTTAGCAAACAGAAACATTAAAATCAAGCAATTATTCCAGTTTGTGATCGCCTCTATACCAGAATGTTTTTGAATTCCACTTCTCCTAAATCACACAGCTCATATAATAATCTATTTTCATCCAGAATATGTCTGAATCTGTTTACCTGCCAGTGGAAGAATAGCAGGTCTTAATTGTGCAACTAAAGATCTTTGGCTTCTAGGTAATGTCCTTAGCTGTGTCCCAAATCGCGTACTTGCGTACTCAAACTGGCAAAATGCAGTGTACTGTAAGTATGATGATGTACACAAAACGGTCAGAAAGTTGAGTGGAACGCTGCACACTGCTCACCATCAACGGTCGCCATCTTGGCCACGTAGCAGAAGGGGAGGACCTAACCCTAACCCTAACCCTAACCCTAACCCTAACCCTAACGTATGAAAATGGTGGCTGCAGTTACGATTGTTACGGCTAAAAGTAAAAGCACGTTCATTTTTCATTCATTTATAATATGATTGAATTGAAGACAAGTGAGCAAACGTGCTGGCAGATATTTCGGCGTGCGGCAATCGCGGTAAATGTTGGCGATAAAGCTCCGCCCAGCTGCAGTCCGCCATTAAAAAGAAGACGCGGTCAAAGGTTGCGATCGTCATTTCCGGTAAACGCACAACAGCAGCATTCGATTTGAGACGACACTACCCTGTCAAAATGAACGCACTACACAAGTCAGTACACAGTGTACACAGTGTACTGCATGTGAGTGTACTAACGGGAGGACGAGATCTGAGACACAGCACTTGATTTTGGCTTTGACAAGATACTTAGGTTAACTTGGATAAAAGTTTACTTTTAATGGCGTTAAAGCAATAACAAACACATATAATATACATATCAGCCTCCACAAAAACTGAACTGTAAACTATTTGTATCAGTTATATCAACACGTGAAGCTGAAACCAATTAGATGAGTGAAAAAACATTTAACTTACCATTTCTTGAGTCTGTAAATTGTTCTCATTAAGGTCTTCTGGGCCTTTAATGAGGCGTCAGTGCTGCTCTGTGTTTTCTGCAGTTTGATCTCGAACGAGTCGTCACAAAAACGCCAAACAAGACAAGTCACGGGCCGATGAGGCTGATGAGCTGCAGTGTGGGTAATTAGGCAGCCCAGACTAATCAACCATCACACTCCTCCTCTTTTAAAGGAGGAGCGCAGCAGATTAGCAGCTGGGTGGTTCTTTAATGTGTTATAGTGAATCAAACCAATAACAGGCTTTCAGCTGGGAGGCAATTTTTCAGCTGCCAGCTCTCATCAGATCAAAACACCTGAAGACTCAGATTTGGATGTAATGACATTCTGTTCTCCATCTGAGAGAAAGTGATGTACGTTTTAATTGTCAACACAAACCTTAAAGTGAAGAAATGCTGTTAACTCTCTGATCGATGCAGACAGTCATCTGGACCAACCAGCAACAAGACGCACACGGCTCATCACTGTGGATTCATTAAGAATGAAACAAATCCAGAGGAGGAAACACTTGCATTCATTAAAATAACATTAAATTCCATAGTAGGTGGGAAGTAGCATGATATGCTGAAATGTAGCAGAGGAACAGAAGAGTTACTGGTGTTTTCTTCAGGGCTGTATAGCTACTATTGACTTCATGTGCTTACAATATTTTCTGCAGGTTTAGAAGCCTTGGGGGGAGTTTACATTCAGCAGTTTAAAACTTATACAGTGTAATGTTTAGACAAAGTATACATTTAAAATCCCCCGTCAATCAAAAATGTGTTTGCCTATTGTCACATGGATGTTTGAGCTTCACTGTGCAGAATAATGAATGTGCAGTTTGTCTTCACATTAATCTGCGGAAGGGAGAACGTTTCTCAGTTTAACACCTGGACGTACCTGCAGGATTTATGACATCACAACTAGTTTGGAGCCAATCACAGTCCAGAATGAAACTTGAAGCCTCCAGGTCACAGACACTGAGAATGCAGTAAGAGACGTCTTGTGTTCAGCTGTTAATCTTTGAAATGAACAATATTTACATATTGTTAGATTCTGAATTTCTCAGTAGCAGATGTCATTTTAAGAATTTGTAATGAGGTTATTGAACTGTTTTGTAGAAAAACAAAATCAGACACAAATGGTAACATGTCTCCACTCGTGTGTAGAGGGGATCTTTTAAATTGGATCACTTTCAGTCCAACAAACTGCATGAATTAACGTGTCACAGCTGGGAATCAGGGGAAGAATCCAAATGCAGATAGTCCAGGCAAAAAGGAAGATTTGCAGGGAATTATTGCAGAAATAGGTAGGCAGGTGGGTGGACAGACAGACAGACAGACAGACAGGTGCAAATACAGGTTCAGATGTCTGGAAAACAGGCAATAAACAACAACTACATTTACATTCACACTAATTTTCCACTATTAATCCGAATATGACAATATTCTGAATTTGATATGGGTCATGTAAAGAGCATATTCTGTTTGGATATTCTGAATGTAGCATTTTCCGATTAAGACCTGGGATGTGCCGATGTTATTCAGGTTTTAGCAGCGTTCTTTGGACATGTATACAGCTCATTCACGGCCTCTTCCTGTTTCCGGTCAGCTCTGTGCTGGAAACAAACCAACCAGCCAACAGTTTGTAGGGCTGAGGTAGAGATGCAGGCACAGACGAAAAGACAAGGAGAAACACAGCTACATGATAAAAGACTTCAACAGGTTTTGGATATGAGCAAATATCACAACACCGACCTTTAAAGAAGGAACGAATGAAAGAGGGAGGCTGAGTTCACACGGTCCAACAAGCTGCATGGAAACAGGAATATTAGAGGAAGATTCATCTTCATCAGCCATGGAAACAGCTTAGTAGGAATATTGGGTTTTTTTTAAATAAGGGCAAAAACCAGAATATTTTGTGCATGTAAACAATAGTCACTGTATATGAACTGGGCTGATTAGGGGAAATGGGCAGAAGGTGAATGAGTGAGCAGGAAATGTCAGGCAGCTGCAGTTCTGATGAGGGACAGCAGGAACAGGTGAGCAGGTGGGCAAACTTGTGAGGATTGCCTGTGGGTGCATCACTACAAGCGAACTCTTTCACAACTGACCCATTATAAAAATGTCAAAAGATGACCTGACCTCCTACAATAAATATACACCATGTAAACGGAACATTTTGCCCTCAGACAGGACTGATAAGGTTATGTGCAGGTTTTCAGCCATGTTCTCACTGCTGCTCAGGCTCCTTTTTAAAGTGTTTCTCCCTCAGGATGAAAGGCGGAGGAGAGTAATATACCCCGTGGAGGCTTGCGGGGCTCCGACAGTGTGAGAAAAAAGCTCTTCAGAGTCACGGTCAATTCATCACGGTGCTGAGGAAGCTGGGAAAACATCACCTCTGCTGGGGCGCCAAAACCCACACTGAACCTGTGGAAGGAAACAGAGGATGGAGAGGAGAAGTGTAGCGACAGGAAAGAGGAGGAAAAGAGGGAAATCAGTTCATCTACGTCAGATTACAGAGACAGAAATTCTTTCCATGATTTGGCCAATTAACATGACAGACTACATGTTGGCCCCCGACCAATCACAGCTCGCTGTGTAAGACCTGCCTGATGAACACCTGACAGCACCAACCACGAATATTTCTATATGTAATCGAGAAACTGAGATCATTCATGGTCTCTGGGTGGTGCAGGTGGGTTGTGTCTTTTTCCTTCAGTCAGTGGAGAGGGTGAGTATCTGGGTGAGCAACAGACAGACAGATGTAGCATGGCTAAAAATATTAGCATGGAAATCTGTGCGCACAGCTTGATGGGACAATTTTGGCTCGTTACAACCAGCTTTGCACAAACCACCTCACCTCTGTGAAACTAGAGGCCTTTGTGTCTTAAATCCAAGAATAGCAGATGTGCAAGTCTTACTAAGCAAAGTATATCAACCCTGGGAATAAACCCTTCTCACAGCAGACACTGTAACATGTCAAAGCAGGAAAAGCACAGATGTAAGTTAATGATGGTACATTCTGTTTTGTTGTGCAGGTTTCAGGTTTTTCATTGTGAGTGTTGGCTCACTGGCTTTCCTTACTGGGACATTTGATTAGAACAGAGCCATCACTATTGTGATCAGGTACACCACTCTGACAAGTCAAAGTGATGCTGTGAAAAAAGGACTATATTGTTGATTTTGTCTCTTGTAATTCCCCAAAACTGGTCTGATTTCACAAAAGCCCAAAACATATTGTGGTCCTCGTCTCTGTTTCACATGTAGGGCACACTTTTTAAATACTGTCGTACGTCCTGTAGAGTCTTTTTAAAGTGTGAAGGCTGCTATGAGAAAAATACTGAGCCTCTTAATGTCATCTTACAATCAGCTAGTCTTATATTTGGGCCAATACAGTACATGATGGACATAGAAAGGTTGTGTGAGTGTGTCTCTGCCTGTAGTTTGTTCTCAATTGTTTCTCGTCTCCGTACCATCGTATGTTTTGGTATTCCCTAAGTGAAGCTTGTCAGAGATTGGTGTTGTGTGTTTCCTGTCTCTGTACATGTTTATCCTGTCCAGAGCCAGATAACACAGACGGAATAACAGAGCGGGGCCGGCCTGCTGTATTAAGAGATAAGAAGCTGCAGACGAGGGTAATGACGGAGGAGCCAAATGTCAACCTGTCACAGCGCTGAGTCACGGGGTGAAAGAGTTGTGGCGACATTTCACCACAGAGGAGGTGTGATGGATGGAGGGCATGGAGGAGGAGGGTCTGGGTGTGTGTCAGGGGGGAGAATAAAGACAATTTTCTGCTGCACTTGCTGGAAAAAATGACACATATACACCATGATTGTCAAGTCAATTTTATACATATAGCCCAATATCACAAATTTGCCCCATGGGGCTTTACAGTCTGTGCAGCAGACCTCTATCCTTAGACCCTGGAATCAGATAAGGAAAAACTCCTCCCAAAAAACACTTTAAGGCCGTATTCAGACAGAATCAGGCATTGCAGCGATTAGTGCAGGGTTGTGTGGCAGTGTGGGAGTGTCACAGACTAACCAGCAATCCCAGCTCGAAGAGCGATACAACGCCAAGCAACTGTACGGCGATTAACGTCTTTGTGCTCCCTCATGGCTGGGTCAAACAGCTGATGTACAGTCAGCACGGCAGCGATCGATCAGTCTCTCTTCCATCTTCACAGTTGCTCGGTAAACAGTGGAATGCTGCAGTGCTACAGGTAAACAAAGTTCTTCTTCACCTGGGCGTCTGCCGGTCTGATCGTGATTGGCCGCTGCAGCGTGACGTCGGTTGTGTTTCCCCACAAGTTGATTCTGTTTTAACATTTCATCCAGGACGGACAGACAGGACATAGATGTCGTGTACAGAACAGACCAACATAGTAAAATCACAGTATGGACAATCAGGATGACAAAACTCCGGGAGGATGTTGAGAAACTTCTAGGTGTCTCCAAACAGACCTGAGTCACATGACCTCCTCTCCACCATGGAGACCTGGAAGAGGACAGACTACACAAACACACAAGAGGCAAAACTAAAGCACACCGTTCACACAGAGAGGGAGTTGATACCTGCATCCTGTTGGTGTACCTGAACTCTTCGCAACACCAAATACAGATCCAGACCCGGCCATAACGAGGCAACATAAAACTCGAACTTCCAGGCACTATTTTTGGTTAGTTTGCTTAAAACTGTGACCAAATAGTAAGACTGCAGTTCTACTAGTTTTCTCTCTAGATTTCCCAAATTCTGTGTTGGTTGCAGCTCTGAAACTCACCATTAGACAGAATAAAATCTTCAAACGTGTCAATCTGTGTATTCTGTTAAACATCATGCTCAATGTCTGGCTCCTGTCTCCTTTAAAACAAGCTGACAGCAGTGTCAGACATGAACTGCCTCTCACACGCAGTCAAACGTGTAGATGTTCTGGGCCTCAACCTTCACTACAAACTTACAGCCGCGAGTGTTTCATGGTTTCCTGTTCTCGAGGCCAAAAGACCAAAGACTGACAGGAGCTGACATGACAATACTTCTATTCCACATATTTGTCTCTCAGGAGGTACAGCTGTCTTCACCTCATCCTCTCAAGAGATGACTGACGGGGGGAAAAATAAACCTGAAGGCAAAATGTTGACTTGAGATATGCAGAATATAGAATATTTTAGAAGAAGTTAATAAGAAATCCCAAAGTTTTAATGGTCTGATATGACAGGAAATAAATAAAGTAGAGATAGTGTCTAAGTTAAATTGGTTTTCTATAATTAAAACACAGCCTGTGTGGTCCTGGATACACTGAATTAAACAGACAGCGGTAAATCCTGTCACAGATCTCTCAGATTAGGACTCATTTCTGGGGATTTGTGTGGCAGTGTGGCTGGAGATAAGAATGACTTGAATAAGCAGACAGTGTGAATGTTTAACATGATGATAGTCTTAAACATGGTTTGCATCAGTAATGTGCACACACACACAGAAACAAGCTGAGGCTGATTTCTTCATTCGCTCTTCTGACAATCTGACAGCTGTTCGTCAAACCAAGAACTGAAGGTTTTTTCCACCATGATCTGATTTGATTTCTAAGATAAATGACTATCCACTACAACGCTTCCTATTAATGTTAAAACCTAATTTGTCAACATGCAAACAAATTTTGGGGAATTCACTGGGTCATGGAAGTTTACCAGCACCATACCTGAGTCATCATGTTTATCCTCCGTTTTATCCTCCTATGGTCTCTTCTGATGTCATCTTTTCAACGTTTCAGCTGTAATCTGAGCTGTTTACACTGTTCAGTCCTCTCTGCTGATCAGCCACATCTGAACAAACTGCAGACATTCGAGTCGCAGCCCTGTATCTTAAGAATATGTATATTTATATTTATAGAGCTGAATACATGCAACAACAACAAAAATTGGTCCTCCGGCCGTCTGTTTTATCAGTATAATTAGACAAATTGAAAACCACGGTTACAATAATGAAACATTTAGAAGAGAAGTCATAAAATGAAATTATTTTAGATAACGATCAGTATTCACTCTTATGTAAGATGTGAGATTTTGCACGTTTTTTTCATCACGGAGGTATGAAAAAAAAATTCAACTTAGTTGTAATAATCTGAAATGACATTTGGTTTTGATGGTCATCAGTTATCAGTCATTGCATGTTGAGCCAAGTCTGCTGAACTCCTGTCCTCAATCTCAATCAAACTACTCGGATGAGAGGAGGCGCCGATTTATTGGAATATAGCCTAACTTTTCAATGGTGGAAAAATGGTACAGAAAGTAGCCCAAAAATAATTTTTACTCAGTCAGTTAAATAAAAAGTAGGCCAATCTTGCAACATTGTGGACAATTCTGCACCTCACTTACATGCATTGTCAATATTCATCGCCAATGCAGAAAGAAGTGTGACCTTTATGTAGCAAGGTGGAAAGTAAGGGGGGGGCGGTTGGGTACGTAGCATCACGGTCTTTCCCTAACCTTAACCATACCAGGGTGGCTGTGCACAGATAAAAACATTGGTATTTTATGTAAAAATTTAAAAAAAAAGTTTACGTAATCTGGCTGCTCGCACATTGACTCACCTTGTCTGTCTAGCTGGTGTTTTTTAAAAGGCAGTTAAAACAGAAATATTAGATTTTTCTTTAAATTACTGTCCCTATCCAGACTTATGGAGTGAACCACACGACATACTGTGCAGTAAGTTTTATTCCCAGGCTGAATTTTTGGCTATTTGTGTTGTTACAAATGTCAACGGGATTGTGAACGAGGTTTTCTTACTTCTGGAACACAACCTGCAAGTTGCAGTTTCACATTGGCTCTCCTTTGACCAAGCTGTGTCAGAGTACTCACAGACTGGACATGTTAGACATAGCTATACAGTAGAATTTGCTTGCTAGCTACATTAGCTAACATGCTATCCTGTTCCTGTGTCATGCCAACAGGTCAGTCAGGACTCACTCATGAACTCTTTTTAGGGAGGTGGATTCACATTGAGAGTTTTGTCTCAAAGACCTGAAAAATCATTCTTCAGATGTGGTTTTTGGTTTCTGCTCACTGAATGAACCCACAGAGCTACATGTTAACTGTAAACCTCACTTTGGAGTGATCTTGCCGCCCTCTCTCTCTCTCTCTGATGCTTTGGAAGACTGCTGAAGGCTCCATCTCTGATGCGATTGATGGTGCTGCTGATGGCGAGCTGTCGGCTTCCATCGGCAGCGGAGATCTGCCGCGCTGCTCGTCCTGAATATCAAGCGGCTCGCGACCTTCCTCAAACTTCTCCCCAGCTATGTGAGACACACATGGAAGGTGACAGGAATCTCGGGTCTGTGTGTATGGTTATGTTTGTGTGTGCAGCTTTTTCTACAAAATCTGATACCTTTCCTCGTCTCGTCAGTCTCGGGCAGAGGTTCAGTTTTAGTGATGAGTCGCGCAGCAGCATCTTTGTTATGTAAAGTGTGACAGACACTTCTCTCAGCACCACTTTTTGCTCAGCTTCAAACTTTTTTTCAGCAAAGTGAGCGTCCCACTGTGTGTATCTAGTGGCTAGAGTTTGTTTCTTCCTCTAAAGGACTGACTGGGTGAATAACATTGCTCTTAAGGTCTAAGACCCTCGGGAATGCCGTCAATTCAACAGCAGCGCTCCTCTTTCTCTGTTAGTGATGTTTGAACTGCCGTATTTCCTGCCCCTCAGGACCCTACTGTACTGAATATACCTGCCGTGAGAATGACTTTATTGATTTTCAAAGACAGATTGATCCAATACACTGCTGATAATCAACTATCCCTGCAGCTCCTGGGAAAGTTACCCTTGAGGTACTTTTTCTCAAATACACAAACTCTTTCTCGGGTTTCTCTCTCGCTGAGGAAAACAAGACAGATTGAGTTTCAAGGGTGTGAAGAAACTTTTACACTCCAGAAGTTTGGAGTTTTGCAAAGTTGACCTACTTGTTTAAGGGAGATGATATGGAAAGTCAACACAATGATAAATAAATATAAAAAATCCTGCTGTCATCAATCAGCCCTAACTGTTGGTTATTTACTTCTACATATAAATCATTAGATTAGTCAAATGCAGAGGATTTTTTTCCTGCCAATTTGGATTGAGTAATTCTCTCTGCACTGCAAACTGTACATATAGTATTCTGCCCTCAGAATAATTCTGTTCCGCAGTAGTTGGCTGACTGAAGTGTTTGTTGAAACACCAGAAACACCATCGTCTTCCTGCAACAACCTCTCACCTCTCAAGATTTCAGAGCGAGACCTTCTGTTTCTGGTTAAATAAAAAGGATCTTAAATGGTCTGTGTCTGTAGGGATCCTTTCCATAATATTGTCAGACTCTTAGAATAACAATCTGAGCCTGTCAGTGGCAAAAACAAGCACTTTTAGTGGACGTACTGTGACAAGGATAAAGTTGCAGCCATTGCAGCCTGTTTCACGGCCAAAATATTTGTCCTTTCTGTCATGGCAGCTCTGAACAAATATGACTGTTTGTATTGATGAATTTTGTTTTAACTTCCTGTCTACACTGGAAGTGGGAATGTGTTGTGTAGTGTAGTTCGACATCTGCTGCTTGTGATCACCATTACCTGCATTTGATCAAATATCAGAGCAGTTTTTTTTTTAATCTAACGTAGAGCTGACAGACTGACAGAGCTGGAGGAACATGAGAGACTTTCTGCTGCAGCAGTCTGACTCTTTACATTAGATCAGTTCTGCACAGCTCTGGGATCAGCTGGTCATGGTACTGTTATAATAGTCTCAGTGACTGAGAAGAGACTGAGACTCAGAAAGTGTTGGTATTTATATTTTATTGTGTGTTTGTAACACTATGATATCATGATATGAGGTTACCATAGCCGGCAATAGCTACCAGAAGTTAAAACACAAGACTGGAAATCCAACAGATGAAAAAAATGGACAGCCTGCATAAGAGACACACAAGTACAACAAACTGGAGCTGAAGACATTCAGAGGGTGTGTACAACACTGAACAAAAGTTAAACATGAAGAAATAAAACCCACAAAAGAGTGTTTGTTTCCAATGAAAGTTCGAGAACAACATTCACACTCACAAACACGCCTCACAAATTAGCCCGATAAACGTCCCGTCCCCGACTCACCTTGTGGTCTGGTTTCTTTACTTAAGCAGACTTCACTTTCAGAAGAAAAAGATAAAGATGAGGTTCAGCCAACGGTGGGACAGTGTGTACACATGGCTGTGTTTACCACACACACACTGGTTTGTGTACCAGCTGCTATTGTTGCTGACACAGAGAATGATCGTCATTAGAATTTCAAAGCAGTGTGTACCAGTGTACAGTCGGTGTGTGCAGGTGACAGGGCTGAGGTTACGAATTGTCCTGTTACCGTCAGGATGACTCGACCACACCAACTCTCTCCACACACACACACACACACACACTCACACACTAACATATTGAGAGGAACCCAGATCTCCAAAGTATTTCTGCTCTGTTTCCTCTGATACGACTGGCTGTCTCTTGGTGTGTAGCGGTGCAGGGAACTCGCAGTGCAGTTCACGGCTTGCAGAGCTGGGATGTCACGGAAAGGTCGCGGTGGCTGCAGGCGTGTGAATCACCGTTTTCTTTGGAAGCATCAGGATACAGACACACTTGCTCTGATGACCTCTCCGTCCACGTTACCTCAGGTTAGACTTCACACAGTGTGACGTCTTTTTACAAAACTTTTTTCAGTTTCTTTGGTACAAGTTGTTATCAGGAGCACCTGGCATTCTGGGAGATTTTTTTTTTAGGAATATTCAATCTGGTGAATCACATACTTTTGCTTAACAGTCCACTGTTCTGCATCATTGCACAAGGTATATTTAGCTGTGGTAACCATAGCAACAGTGCTGATGCTTCACACTATTACCTGTTGAAGGTTGGGGAGGCAGTTTTCTTTTGGCGTCATTGGGCAAAAATGCCATATTAACCGTGCAGCATATTGTAATTCAAGTGGTCTGAGAGCAGACCTCTACTTCAGCCCCCCCTCTTGCCTCTGTTTTCAGGCTTCAGAAAATCTATCCCGTGACGGGAGACTTTAGCCAATCACAGGTTATTTCAGAGAGACGATGTGTTCGTATTGGCTAAGCTACAAGTGTACACGTTCCTGATTCAGTGGAGGAAAATCCTGCAACTTGTGATAAATGTCCAGCACCTCCTTTGCCTACAGCGGTGTATAGAACAAAACAACACGTCCCGGCTCCACACGGAGCTTCAGGCTCATTATGTTTGATGCCATGGCGCTCATAACGACGAGTGGCAAAGAGGCACGATGACAAACAGTGGGGAGTAACTTTTGATGGGGGACAGTGGTGTGTGTGTGGTGTACCAGCCTCTCTTCCTGCTGCTGGACGGCGTTGCAGCTGCCTCTGAAGCCTGGGGCGCTCTGCTCTGCGGCCGCGAAGCGCTGGAGGAGTCATAGCGGGAGGGACCGCGGTCTCTGTGAGGCTCACGCCGTGGAGAGCGAGCCCTACAAGGGATACAGTTTCACTGGGGAACCGACTCCTTCTGCTGCTGTTGTTGTTGTGGGTTTGGTGGGAGGGGCTTAGCGGAGTGATACGAGGCAGCAGAGAGAGAGGAGGAAGGTTTTGCCTCCCCCAGCTTTAACTCACTATTGAAATGAACGTAGTCAACTTGACAAACAACAGCAAACTTTTTTTCAAAATATTTAGGGACAAATGAAACACAGCCTCCCTGCTGTCCACTGGTCAGCATCCAAAGCATCCTGAAGAAAATAATAGACTAAGTGTCTTGACGTTGGAAAATATTACACATCTATTCTACACATCGACACCCTTTAGCACTAACCTACGCCTCATGCATTTAAAAAAAAATCTTGTACTGAATCACTGAAAAATAACTTAGTTGTTTGTTTGAGACGATTAACTTCCAACATCTAGCTCTTGTTCCTACCAAGTTTTATTGTAAGCTTCTGCCAAATGAATGTACCCACTGATATGAACCCTGAATATTTAAACCTGCATTAATAGAATTTATTGGCCACTTGGCTGCAGCGCAACAAGCTGTGAAAATGACACTGACACTGTAAAGTTGCGAGCTACAAAAACCAAAACCATGAGCTGAAAGAAGCTAAACTACAGTCAGTAATAATTCTCTGTAGGTTCATCACAATGAGCAACACCTTTCACATTGAATATAGTCATTTGACCCATTGTTCATGCAGAAATGTTGATTAGAGCAACTTTAAAGTGTAAACCTAAAGTTTAAGGCAGAGAAAGACCTGAGTAGAGCCTCAGACAAAGAACACACAAAGACACGAGCAGCACCTGCTGAAACTCAAACTTCACCGAAGGCAAATCAAGTAACGAAAAGAGCATCACATTCCCGCCCTCACTACCTGACTGACAAGGGATCTCTGTGCAGTGCAGTGTAGAAACAGCACATAAGTGTCCTCTGCGATATTTTGAAGAACATCGACTTGATTTGCAAAAGCATTCCTTTAACTTCCAAATATCACTCAAGAATAATAAGTACAGTAACAGGATTTGCATGTAAATCCCCACAGGAGGAGCTATAGAGCTTCAAAGCATCAACTTATTTTAAATATTGTCTTTACTTTATATGGCAGAGGTGAGAAGCAGAGTGATAAATATGCATTAGTCCATTCGCTGCATCCTCTGTATCTGTTACCTTCTCTGTATGTTTGTGTGTATGTGTGACCTAAAGAGCAGGTGGTGCGGTGGATGTGACAATCATTGCAGGTGATAAATATTTAAATCGTCCCTCCGCCTCGACGGCAGCAGGGAAACATTTATTGTGGATGGGAACAGAAGCTATTTGCTTTACAAGCCTCAGTGCACCGCTCACTGGGATCCAGCAGAGTGGGGGGGAATACAGAACGCTGGCAGGTGTGTGTGTCTGTGTGTGATGGTTCACTGAGGAGGCAGGGAAGCAGTTAAAAAAGATGGGCAGATTTAATTATTCCCAGATTTAGAGACCTGCTCTTTGTGCGTTAACCGATCTCAAATTGATCTCAGAATTAGATTTCCATCCGTCGATATTGACCTTGAAAACACCTGCTTCTGCCTGCGAGGCTGAAAGGCAAACATGAAAGAGACACAGTGGGAGTGAAAGCCGTGTACATACTCAGCTGAAACCTCTAACTGAAATGTAGTATCAAGTAAGTCCCCATACGAAGTACAACTCTGCATTTAATCTAGTAAATATATACAAGCCTACCTGTTAACCTGATGTTGTGTCAGCACACATTAGCCTCAAGGTGTTTCAGACAGAAAGCAAAGTGAATTTTGTTTCTCTCATCTCTGTATGTTTATGAAGCAGAATCATAAACCTGGGATAACCTGGGATTTTCAACTTAATTCACACCAACCCCAGATTGCGGATTTGCATTTTTTGATTGGCTCTGTATGCAATCAAGCTGTCTCTAAAATTCACCTCGCATTCTGTCTCAACACACAGTCAGTTAGAATAATGGTTGGTTAGCAATAAACTGATTAATAAACTAAATTAACATCTGAAATAACAGACTACAGTACCTACAGATAATCTTCCAGCAGGGGTATTTGGAGAATAGACCAACATCAGGTGACGTGAATGAGTTTCCAGGAGGGACAGAAACCAAACTGCTCTGTTGCTGAAACAACTTAACAGATTTAAGGATTGTTGAATGGCTCGATGGTCGAAAGGCTCCAAATAACGAAGCTGAACGAAGTAAAAAAAGAACAAACAAAAAAACATCTTCTTCTTCTGTTATATTTTCGACCAAGCCCCCAGGAAGAGCACCAGGCTTTGAAGCCAATTTGACATAGTGGCCAAACCGTGTAATTACAACTTCCGATGCACACTTGCCCCAAGAGACTTTTTCCCACAGACTCACATTGTGAAAGAGACGTCTGTAAATCAGCGGATAATGTTTTTGAGGTACAACAACTAGCCAGTATGAACACTTAAACAGCCCTTATTTAAATCATGATGTCCTAAAAGTTGTAAAATGCATAAATAGCCGAATCCAGAGTTACAGAGTCTCTGTGGTTCAGGTGAGTGAGCCTGAGACCGAGCGGTTTGGAGGCGGGGCTAAAGGAAAAGCTAGTGCGCTCGCTCTATGGGCCGTACAACGCGGAAGCTATGTGGAAGATCCAGGTCATTTTATACCCAGGAAGTCGAACTTTTTTGTCTTCATGCGCCGCTGAGCAGCTTTCATAGCAATGAACGGGGCCCCGCCTCCGACGCTGTATCCAGTTCTTATTATACATCCATGTTTCCGATTCAGCGGGCGGAGCCACTGTGATCATGTCAAAAGATTTCTATTCTGATCAAATGCTTTGGGGCCTGTAAACACATCTTATAAATCGCTTCATTTAGCCTCCATGTAAACAGTTAAGTTGAAATCTCCAATCAGAATGATTTCAGTTGGGTTTAAGAAATATTGTCCATATAACCGCAGCTGCTGCCAGTTAAACTGCTGTGGAGCTGAGCCTGTAGGTTTCTACTAGCAACAGAATTAACTGAAACCAACTGTTGCTGGCAGAACAGCTGAGACTCACTTCACACTCAGTATTTAGCAGCTAAAGAACCAGATATTTCCCTCAGGAGTTGGTGGAGACCAAAAACTGAGCTACCTGAGAGAGGGGATACTAGACTTGGTTGTGCAGCATAGGTTACCATGGCGATGTAAAAACCAGCTTTTTGATACCAGAAAACCTGAGTGAAGCCTAAAAGTTAGCAGGATTACCCAATAATCTTACTTCATGATGCAGACACCCAGACCTTATAGAGATGCTGAAAAAATATCAGAGATGTGGGCGACTATTCCAGAGTTCAGAGATTCAGTGGAAGAGAAGTGCTGTTGTCCATGTTTCTCAAAGAAGAAAACTCATGTATAACTTGTTTTCTCCAAGCTGTGTGTGTGTGTGTGTGTGTGTGTGTGTAATCCTGGATTTGAGTGCTTTTTAATTTCTTCTACCCACACAGCAGCAGCAGCAAAAGAACCACATCAATGTAAATAAAGACAGAAAATCCTCTTTGCTGAGGACACAATGAAACCTCATTCTAATTCAAACACAGCAAGTGTTTTTATCGGTTTGAATATTGTCTACACTCTTGCATAATACAACAGATGTTGAAGCTCTAACTCAACAATAACTTGCTTCTTAAACTAATGATCCGTGCTGAGATAAATAGATGAAGAGTTCAAAACAAGAGCGGAGATGAAGAAGTGTTGCAGCTAGCGGAATAAAACTTTTGTCTCTGGCAGCCGACCATATGTTCATTCGCACTTTAAATGCAATATAGACTCAGCTGGAGTTTTGGGAACATGCTGTGGTTTGAGACACTGCAGTGATCTCTCCACTAGACAATGACTCAGTGATGTTTCGTAATGAAAACTCAAACAAAAGTGGCGACAGGAGAAGTGATTGATTCGCTCACATCAGCTCACCTCTGCTTTCAATTTCACTCAATATAATCATGGATATGAATGTTTGCTCCCCTGCCTTCCTCTCCATCCACTTCATCCGCTCGGCTGAAACTGCAACCAGCGGGAGGCAGAATGATACGATCAGTCGCCGCTGCACATATCACAAATCAATGCATATTCCCCGTACGGCAAAGTGAATACACAGCTCAGCTCACATTGAGAAGGTAAATGGAGTTACGTTCGGCTCACACAGCCAGACAGCAGCTCTTAATCAAATGGACTAAAAGGGAACAGTGGGCATGTGCTGTATGTAGTAACGCTATAACCACAAATGAAATCCCTCTCTATTGGTTCTTGGCAACAAGAAGTGTTGGTTGAATCCAATGAGAAGATATTGATTCTGAACAGTTTTCTCCATATGAAAGTCAGATCCTCTGTGCTTTATTTTCCCAGGCAGACAGAACGTAGACAGACATAAATATTGGTGTTGTCGGGTGAAGAATTTGTATCTCCAAGATGTCAGATTTTCAGGACTCGATCTGCCTCCTCCTCCCCAAAGTGCTCTCTATCAGCTGATCAACACAAAGCAGCAAGTAGTGGGTGTAAGGGTGGGCTTTGGCATTCCAGCTAACTGTAAGCCCCTGCACTATGAGTCAGTAATGAGGGGGTTCTACTACTTTTATAATTGTATTTTTTTTAATGTTAGATCAGTCTTAACATTGTCCTGATATTGTTTTCAGTACTAACACAAAGAGTAATATGTAAAATGTGAATATGTTGAGTATTGTGACTGGTGAACCACCTGCTGCACTGTGCCACATGCTTCTAAATTTCATTCCCATCTTTAAAGCACAATATCGTTCACTATTTTCTGAAAGAGCGATGAAAAACAGTTTTAACGTACAAAGCGAACGTCTGCACTCTAAGGGAGAGTTCGCATCGCGTTGTTCTCAGCTGGGTTCTTCTGAAGTATCGCTGCTGGCTCAGAGTTGCAGCTCGTGGCATTATGGGAAATGTATTTTTCCTGTGGGATTTGTATAGAACAAATGCAAGGTGTCTTGTTATGCATCCCTGACAGTAGTCTGTGAAGAGGGTGTGAACTGATGCAGTCCCTGCCACATGTTGTATCATTACATGTTAGCGGTTAGCTTGCCAGCAGCACTAGTTTACCAAGCAGCCCAGTGAGTCAGCAAACTTCTAGAACCAAATATTTCACAAAGACAATGCTGATAAATTTGGCAGTGCCACTTTGTTCAGTGGTGTGAGATCAGGACACAGTCTGGACGAGGACATGGGTGGTCAACAAAAGAAAGACACCTGTTGATTGCAACACCGGCTAAAAAACAATTTCTTCCAATGCTGCAAGGAGTGGCTGTGGTGACAACGAAATCAGAATACATCTTCATCACTGGACCTACTGTATGAGTCTATAGATCTGTTTGTTTTGGGGTTTTTGTGTATATATGGTGGCAATAAAGGGACACTACATTTGGCTTTTGAATGAACTGAACTTTTGAAACTGTACTGACCCTGATTAACTGCTATGAACTCCAGAAAAGAAGGAGGCAGAGGACCCTTTATTCCACACAGCACCGAACCCTGCACTGTTTCTTTTATTAGCCAGTTAAATTTCAGTCTTAGGATCCACATAGAACAAACCACCAGTGAGAGAATGAGTAACAAAGGAAAGAATAAGTACTGTTTGCTGCTGTTAAACAGCAGCTCAGAAGCTTTGCAGCCTCCCATCTCTGTTTCACTCAGAACAGCAGTGTTGCAGCCTCTCAGCTCAGATGTGGATCTAATGCACACCAGAGGCCTCGTCAGTCTGTGTGACTGCCCGCTGTGCATCAGCACTGATGCACAATATGTAAATGACATAAGTGCACTTAGGCACAAAGCACATTGATGATAACTGAATAGGATTGCAGCATCTGTTGAGAATGCGAGCTTGACATCAATATGTAACCAAAATGTTACAGAAATGTATCATCAGCATAGCAGAATAAATGCTTCCAAACTTTTAGTATTTTTCACTTGTTTGTGACATTAATGTTCTTTACCAGTGCATTCATGTAGACAAGCAGCTGCAGTACTTTGTGTACCTGGACGATTAAAAGGCTGAATCATCTCTGGCTGACACTACAATATTAGATTAAATAAATATAACCAAACTTTTACTATGTTTACTACGTTGAGGTCAGGGCAGACAAAGCAGCAGCGGCGACCAACTCTGTTAGTTTCTCTTCAAAATTTTCCTCCATTGTTATTGCTAACATATGCTAACAGCCTCTTGCAGGTGTGTGGTTTTAATTTCTGAGGATGCATACAGTCAACACTCCCAGGGAACGCAGGATACATGGGGTAACTTTTACAACATGCCATACGTTTCATATCATGTTATCAGACAGAAAGAGAACCAATAGAACCATAAGTGAAGTGAAGTGTACGAAGTGTACATTGATTGTGTATGAAGTGTACATTGATTGTATATGAGCCAGTGCAGCACTGGCAGCTGCCATGTTCTAAAACATGTGTGCAAACAGAAAATAAGCCCTTGCAGGTTTGTAGTTCTCAGGGAGTTCCCCCTAAATCCATTTTAAAATACATTCAAAATAAACTGATATCAAAATGGAAATTATACTAATTAATTCCTGATTGTTTTTAGTTTCTTTCCCATTCTACTGTGTGTATCTGAGCTGGCTGCTGCATACAATCGCCCTTACAGGGATCATAATGTTGTGTTGAATTAAACACCAGAAAAAGTGACGGATAACCAACATGCTGAGGTAAAGAAATCTACGCAAGCACTTTAGTTTTATCAAAGGAAAAACTGAAGATGGATTTTCGTGGTTACGATTTCCGTATCTCTTAATTATGAGTTAGCACCTGAAAACCACAAGATCCCCATCTAATAATCACTAGAGACTCTCATGATTCTTTATCTCATGATTATGAGACGTGGAGTACAGGTTTTACAAGATTTTTACCTCATACTTACAAGAAACGAATACTTTTGAGATGCTTATCTATATAAATTTTGCTTTCACATTATAAATGTGTACACAAACGTTTTTCCAATATTATGGATATAATAATATTATGCATGTATAATATTATGCGTGACAAAGTTAAATAAGATTAAATAGGAAAGGAGGGACAAAAGAGACATTCAGAGACACTGGATGTAACACTGGAAACATAATGTTTTCTCTAGTTTTTATAGCTCCAGAGCTTTAAGCCTGTAACTTAAACCTGCAGGTATACTTGCCGAAACTACCAGTTTTGTATAATACTTTTCTGCAGTGACCCTTTACTTATCATATGCTGACTCTTACTAAAAGCTTTTCTGCTGCACCAGCTCTATCTTCCATATAAAGATGGTCTCAGAGGAAGTGCCCTGGAGGAATAAAAGGTTATATAAATAGTCCAACATTACTCAGCAGTGATGTTTTGTTGTCCAAACCTCAGTGGGTCTGTGGATGTATACATGTGTACATGTTTAATGTGTATCTCGCTATAATCAGTACCAGCATCTGTTTCCTTTGTGATTTTCAGGAGAATCTTTTTCCATTTCAATTCTGCCTTTGTCCTGTGAATGAAAGCAGCAGCACTGTGTCTCCTATAGACACGAGCTGTGCAGGAGGTTGTTACTGTATTTAAAAGAGCATTGATTCAGTAGCCAGTACATTACTGTCTCAGTGGACATTGTGTCTACACGTTCAATAGAACAAATCAACGCTGTACTGCAGCTTTCTGCTGCAATGAGTCATGGCCAAAGAGACGTTTTCAGGAAATGGTTCTGCTGATGTTCAGAGCGTTTCCAGGACTTATTTTACGATGAGTGATGTAGTTCACTTTAGAATGACGAATCCATTTTAACCTCAACCTGCCTCATCTGCTTCCACTTCAATTTCCTGCATTTCCCAAACTGCCTTCTGACAACCTCCAGAGAGGAGATTTAAAGTGTTGTTTTCAGCTGTGGGTTTTCACGTGTGGGCTGATAGAAAAATAGTTATTCCAGTTTAGAAAAAGTGTGTTGGAGTTTGAAATCTAAATCTTTTGTCCTTTCATGTGTTTAGCTCATTCAAATGGACATGTGCTAATTTTTCCTCACTATGATTGTGATCCTGTCAACAACACACATTTCTTTATTATATTTGCCTACAACCTTAAACCATTACGTCAGTTATTGCAGATATCATCGTGTTCTGCTGCAGTCCATTACATCCAGTGCTCTATGTTAAGTGCCCTCTGTCTTTCATAATGATTTGACAGGTCATTATGGACGGTGATTAGATGGACCACGATAAGCAAAGCTTTTAGCTTGTCTCAACATGACCGGCAGGTCTCAGTCTGAAATGAGCGAGGGAGGAGAGGAGCAGGGATAATGGATGTAAAACAGAGGTGGAGAGCTAACAGGAGAACAAAGCCATCTAAAAATACAACTAAATGTGTTTGGAACAGCTGCATTTTGACTTCACATTCACAAAAGCAAAGCCAACAGAGGCGACTGTCTACAAATTTTATTATTACATTTTAATTCTCATTCATTGTGCAATTTAAGTTAATGTAATCAGTTTGATTAGAGTTGAAAGGGTTTAATCAGGCCAAGTGGTAGAATGTAATGCTTTAATTGAAGGTAACGGAACACTTTCCCCCTAAACTTTAATTGTCTAAATTCTGTATCTTCTCTGTTAAGTTTGTGATGCTCACGCTGACACCTCTTTTCTACCAACATGGAACGGGTTCTGTTCCGGTTCATGCACCTACTTTTGAACCGTTCGGAGCATTTCAACCAAAAAAGGTTTGTTCTGAACCTGAAAAGTTGGTTCCCAGCTGGAACCAAAAAACAGCAGGTTTTCCTTGACCTGAAGTGTGAATTGTGATGTCATCAGTGGGCGTGTCCTATTCTCCAGGTTGGAAAGAGAGGATGGAGAAGGCAACACTGGTCTCTGGTCACTATGGTAACAGTCTTCTATGTCTTCTTATCATTAATAGTTGGTCCAAAAACAAATATCTGTAATAACAGAACAAAAGCTCAATAATCAGTGTGATCCACCATCTTGCTCCTACTGTTTACTTCTGTTGTGCAACGCCCTCCGTTGATGACACGTCCTTGATTACAATGGTTCCATTCAAAACTGGTGGAAATGCAGGCTGGTTCTCTAGATAGCACCAAGGTCCCAAGAATCCTGAACAGAACCGGTTCCAGAACCAGAGCTCTTTAGGTGGAAAGAGGGCAAGAGAGAAATATTCAAACCCTAGACCGCCTGTTTTTTATGGCTGCATTCTTCTTCTTTGCAACAACAAAAAGTTGCTGTTTGAAAATAACATGATCTTGTGTTTGTGTGACATGTTGGGTTCAAATTAAAGAGGCATGGTAATAATCACCAAATGTAAACTTGACCTGAAAGCTCAACGTGAATTTACTGAACTATGACTCATGAGGATGTGCAAATGACCAAATGGAAGTTGTCACAAAACCCAATTTTAAGCTGTGTTCTACCAACTGTAGCCACCACATGACCTGCAGGTACTGTAGTCACTACGTCACCAAGATTCAGCACCACCTACTGATGAGGATGTGCAAATGAATTTCCATGTACCACTTTCTGATGTGACACAGAACAAGACGTGCTGGTGTGTTCTCCACATGGGGGTATATATTATTAGGTGATTATTCATGTAATTTTCTTTCAGAATGAAATGGGTTTAATATTTATATTTTTATGTACAGCAGATTTCTGACACAGCCCTAAAAGTTTTTTTAAAATCAGAATCAGCTTTATTGGCCAGGTATGTGAACACATACAAGGAATTTGACTCCAGTTTTTCGTTGCTCTCAATGTACATACACAGAAATAGACAAACATACAGCTAACAAGGACAACAAGCTCAACAAGGTAAACAAACATTAAACTACTACGTGTATGAATAAATATGAATATAAATATGATTAATGTAACAGGTTGCTTTATATACATGAGGTTGGTGTATATGACACTATATACAGTATGCACAGTGTGCATAGATTTGTGATTGATGATATTTACATGTTTAAAAACTGTATTTAAGCAATGGGAAAATATAATTTACAGGTACAGTGGAAGTTTGTCACAGGGTGCAGGGTAATATAAGGGAACATTTAATGTTGAGGGACAGATTTGGTGGACCACTATTGGCCGACTTTATTACATCCATGAATCGCAGCTTGACATCCTGTGTGGTTTCACTAAATGTTGATGTTCTAATTAGCTTTCATTTTGTCATCAAATATTTCCATGAGATTTTGACACACCATCCTCTGAAGGACTTGTGTGTTTCCTCTGTCTCTGCCAGGATGCTCCGCCAGCAGCGGCCATTGTCACTCAATCAGCCAACAGTCAGGAGCTAATGGCAGCTATTTCTGTTCTCATTTAAAAACCCTGAAAGAGCAGCAAATTGCAGCTAATGACTTGTGTGGCAGCGGGTGACTCTGCTAACATGCTGCCCGTGCTAGCAACCACATGAGGAGATGTTTAATTGTGACGGCCCTCTGCCTCTGCCACAGCCTGCAGGTTTGAGTCTTGCTCTGGGCTGCTGCTGTGTTTTGTGTCCCCCTTCAGGTCCTGGTAGGCGGAGTTTGTATTAGTGCAACTGGGTGCACCTGGTCAGTCCATCAAGACTGCATTTAGGATCAGCATCGCTGGCTCCACATGGTTTCTTTTGTTTGGTTTGGTTGCACTTAACTTCATTTTACACACTTTAGTTAGACATACATACATTTAGTTCATGTTTTCTGAAAAATAAATATGTTTGTTCTTCGCAGTACAACTGTGGGCATGTCACGGACTGAGAGCCAGGTCATGACATAGTAAATACAGCAACAGTTCATAAGAGGCATTAAGTGTTTTTATATATATAGACAGTTATTGAATTTTAACGAATATGCTCAACCGATCGATCAATTTTAAGTGGTTCTTGCCTACATGCCTCATCTATTTTGGTTGCTATTGATTCCAGCTGGACTTTATCTGAGCCTCCTATCTTAGTAACAGTCTCGTTTGTTATTTGTAGATTCATCCACCCACAGCAGCAGAAAATACAACAGGTTGTTTTTAGTGTACAGCACTGGCGGCGTCAACAACGGGCTTCTGGGGTTTTAAGAATGTTTTTTTTTTATTAGCCCTCTTTCTGTAAAATGTAATCATCACAAAATGTAAATAATTTAATTCCCGACCACCCACAACCCCTTGCTGCTGCCTGCGTATGGATGTAGAGGCTGAGGGAGTGGGCGGGCTCAGTCAGTCCATCTGCAGCTCTCTTTTGGCATGGACGCACAGCGCGCACTGCTGCTTCAGCTCACTATATAAAAACTATATAGATAAAAAGAAAAAGTCCCACTAGTGACCGTACTGCCCCTAGATGAGAAACACTGGTTTATTGACATTTCTAAAGTAGACTTTCCAAAGTGATCCAAAAGATATGCATGCTCGCTTATATCTTGGAAATATCTCTGAAATTCTTATATACAGCACAATTTATTGATTGTTTTGTGAATATGGAAAATGTGTTATGTTTAAAGTAATACATGATTTTGTCATGCAGGCATAGATGACATGAGTCAAAGGATAGAGGATACTCGGGGGAGGTTGGTGACAATCTGGAGAAAAGCGAGATGATCAAAACAGCTGATATGGTTTTACAAGTGTTTCAGTTCAGTCTACTGTTATCAGGCTGCACACAACAGCACTCAAATAAAAAGTAAAATAACAATTAGACACTGGTGCCACAGGTTTGAGACCTGTCAGCCTCCCTGCAGATGTCCATTTCATCCAGAGCAATTGTCTTAACATTAATGGAGACGTGACATGCCTCACTCTCCACAACCATCTACCAAACACACCCTCCCAATTTGGCACTCTATTTAAACTGCAAAGTTTCCCATCTCTCCCTCTGCCTTTTAATGCCACTGCTGCCCTGCGTCAGAACTGCCGCTTGTTCTTTCAGCCCTACCACCACCCCAGCATCCACCTGCAAGCTCCAGCTGGGGGGGTTTGAGATATTTGCTTGTTTGATATTGGGGTCGGAGCCTGGACGCCAAACTCTAACTATGTTCTGCTGCTATCATACACATTTCAAACGTGAGTAGTCTGACTGAACTATTACAAATGAAATATGTTTGCAGTAGTCAGAAAATACAGTAAAATGAAATAAAACTGAGACAGTAGTGTTCCAGGCAGAACAGCAGGGACCACCTTAGCCCCAGACCTCGTCAACTCCTAGAAATGCCCCTGATGTACAGGGACCTGGAGTAGATGACGCAGGCTGAGAGGAAGTACAGGTTCATCAAGAGGTTCTATCTTCATTACCTGAATTACAAATTGATGATATCTAAAAGTGTAAGAGTTTCCCAGGTGGGTTCTTACTTTGACTAACTAATTAAGGCGTTCAAATACTGTGGAAAGGCAGGAAGATAACATTTACTGCCTCGTAGCAGACTGTGTGTCTCTTTAACTGCCTCCTCTTCTCGCTGCTTTCTTCAGTGTTACTGAATTCTCCGTCTCACTGTCCCTCAACACCTCTTCACACGTCTCTTCACACATATCCTGCCTGTGCTCTCCCACACATGTGGAGAAGACGTTTTGACATTTCTGTGGCTGTGAGGGTGGCGCTGCGTCGTTATTGTGTGAAAAGAGGCCAACAGAGTGAAAACACAGCCGTGCAGAGCTCCCACAGCCATGACCTTTCTGGTCCTTCACCGCACACGAAACCGGTGGTGGAAAAGTCGCTGCGATGACGAAAGGACGATGGAGCTTTCAGAAAATCCATGTGGGGGAAAAAAAGGACACAGAAAAAATCAAAGGACCCCTGACAAGGTCTGAATAAAAGAGAAATGCTTTTCTTTCAAGTCCTACAATAACCACACGAGGCTACAACATTAACATCTAGTGCTTTTACAACACACTAATTTCACATAAAGGTCATCAAGAGTTGGTTAATGTGGAATAGAAGGACGCCGTACTGCTACTGGGTAACAGTATGAAGTTTGGTGTAGTCCAGAGTTAATCCTGCTCTATTCTCATCTCGAATACTAATATTGGAATTAAACAAAGATATACGTACAGAGAATACAACGATAGACAGATAAAAACTTGAGAAAAAGGTATTAATCGTTTGGAAAAACTGAAACCACGAAAAATCTAAAAGGAATAAATTAATTAATAACATAAATCTGATGGATTGGAAACCAGCTTGCAAAGGGGATTGAGGCTTTACAGGCCACAAACCAACTTCAAGCGACCATATCTATGAATACTTTTGAGTAATTTAAATAACATCAATTATTGATTATTTTGAAGCTTTGCAGATTAATCTTTTTCTTTATTGTATCACAGAGAAGGTTCATATTCAGTGAAGTGTTTACTGGCACCATTTATCAGCACGTGTTAACGTATGGTTAACATGTGCCGACTTGTTAACTCGGTACGTATCACCACGACTCTAGAATCTCATATTGAGAAGTGACTGAAAAAGGTCTAGTATTGCTCTCGCCATTGGCTATTTGGAGAAGCAACAGGGCCAATCGGAGCCTGAGTGGGACAAACATTGGTGATATCACCACACTGATGAGATGAGATGTAGTGCTGGGAAGTTTGAATCTTGTGACCCCGGTATGTATCAAATCCATGACTCTAGATGTATCTGACCTTTTGAGTTGTTCAGGTTTTAGAGTTCAGTGTCTAGATACTGTATGTGTGTGCACCATTTTGACCCCGGGCGGCAGGATGGGGTGAGACAACATGGTCTGCAAGCTGACAGGCAGAAGCTGAGTTATTTAGGTCTTTAGGTCCACAATTCAGAAGGCATGAACCCCCTCCACTTCCAGGGTGTACAGGACATGTTGTGTGTTCACAGACCGGTGCAAGGACGGGGTCATCGACTTGCTCATTCCCTCTGCAGGATGTACTTGTCTGTTTCCAGCATCTATCTGACACCTTGGGGGTGTTTGCCGGCCATGACAGCTGCGACCACTTCACGGCCAGAAATCATCCACCAGTGAAACGTTTCTTGCAGAATGAGGCGCCCAAACTGTCATCTTGTTCCCAGTGGGACTAGATGTTCTGTCCACCTCTGGGTCTCACAGCACACTCCACCAGGAGCACGTCGGTGGAAGATTTGCCACTTCATGGTCTTCCACCTTTACCTTTGTGCTGTCAAATTTTAAGGATATGTCTCAATGAGGGTTTGGTGTGATGTATGAAGGGGCACTTTGAGGGGGTGTGGTTAGGCTGTGGGACCCCCAGGTGAAAGGTGAAAGTTGACCTGGCTGTTGCTGTAACAGATTTGGGTCCAGCTGTGAGTGACTCTGATTCTATGAGGCCCCTGTGTCCAGTTGCTAAGTGCAAAAGGAAGCTGAAGTTGGTGTTTAGCGAATAGCAAAGCTCATTAGAGGAATTCAGACGTACTCATTGAACTGGAGTTCATCAACACTTGCATATTTGCAGGCTTTAATCATGACTAACCTTCAGTCCACCTAATGCGTTCTGATTTCTTTTTGGGCTGATGCTCTTTAAACTGACCCTTCTATAAAAGGCGGTCAGCTCTGCTCAGCGTGTCGTGGATCCTGATTACTGTCCAAACATGAGAACCACAGGGGCTTCTCCTAACATCAGATTATTTTGGATGTGACTCCAGGGAGAAGAGGCCAACAGGGTGCATGTTCTGCACTGGTCAGCTTTCACTGGACCACACACGCCTCCAGGCCACTATCAATCCTCCCACTGGCCCAGATGGCCAGTTTTCTGTAGCCTGAAGGGAGAGAGAGGAGGGGGATTATCTGACCGCTGTCCATAGCTTTGAAATACAGAGTGAGCTGCTAGAAAGAGAAACTGTTGTTATTTTGTATGAAAATAATTTAACATGCTCTTTATGTTGGAGGATTTGGAGGAGACGTTTCTTTTGATTGGTTTGAAGTTATTTTTACTCTAATAACCTATTTGACATTTAATTCAGTTTCATCCATTAGCGTTTTATCAATACAGGTGACCTTTTTGAAAGAGTTTCCTAACAAAAGCAACTAAAAGATTAAAAAAAAACAGACACTGAAATCAGCACCTAACTTACTCTTCCACTGTGGAAAACCTGTGCTTTGAGACGCTCTGCTCCTGGATGAATACTCCCTCTTCTTTCCAGGTACTATGGGTGACAGATGCCAATCAATTTATTACTTTTGATATCATTACTTTACAAACTCCAGGCGCTCCGCGGTCTTTCTAATTGATAAAACCACATTAAAGATGTTTGTCTTTAAATGTACTTTTTGGTTTGACTTCAGATTAGGCTTTAAGATAATGCCTGAATCACTCTGACGTTGCTCTCAGGCAGTGGGTGGGATCTCGAAAAAAACGTCAAGTCGAGAAGAGAGATTAACAGGCACGCAAATGGGAAAAAATGTACTGGCATACATACGTGGTTTAAGGGGAGTTACACGCTAGAAGTATTTCTTAGTGAACAACAGCCGGCACACTGACTGTGCAGGTTTCTGAAGTCTTGGCATCAGTGAGGTTGCCAGGTTTGGTACCATTGTGCCTGTACAGAGACCAAAACTAAAACCTATCCTCACTGACTGTATCTGAAAACTAGCGCTATAGCTGGAGATGCTGCATAGAAGTGCTGTGCGGAGGTCTTGGTGAGCATTATTTGTACCTCAAATTTGTAATTACATTCCTCCACTGCATACAAGACCCAAAAGCAACACCATGGACATAGAAATCTGACTGAGGCACTTGCTTCAGTTAAAGACCGAACATGGAGCGTAGCTGATGCGTCTGCTGCTGCTGATGATGACATCCTTATAAAAGCAGGTACATGACCGTTTCAACACAACACTGCCCTAATGAGCTGCTACCACTGAGGACACCGAGATCATGTCCTTTTTTAGACCCTTTAACTTGTTCTAACATAGGAAGACATCATTTACAGAAAATATTTGATTTGTTGGATACTTAAATAAACATTAATGTCAGTGCCCATATAGGATACTGTTTGATTATGGGTCAAAGCAAACAATTTATCTGATGTAATAACTGGAATCCTCCTTGGCATGAGGGGCTATTATGGGGCTATCCACAGAAGCTGCAGAGGATAAAGTGGACGAAAACATGAAAGAGAAGATGAGGAGAGTAGAATTAGTGGCACAGACAAAGAAATCTTTTGTTTTTGCTTTGTGTTAAATAAAAACTGAGGGGAAGAAACATTTTCTTCAGTTTCATCCTTTGTTCGCTGCAGCAGAGGCTTATTGTGGGAGTGCAATGATTATAATTATCTAGTAGCCAGGATTTTATTCCTACACTGCAGCCAAAAATACACACAAAGAATATCCTGCTGCTGTGGCTGACCTCTCACAACCTGGAATAATGTTTTCTTCATGGTCTGTAGTGAAGAGCAGAAAATCACAATGAGGCAGGTTTTTAAAAAAAAGTAGGAATATAATTATGAATTAATCGTGCACGTTATATATTAAGTATTATGTTGCTGTAATTATGTTGAATTCCTTTTGGCTAGTGCTTCTCATTGGATTGTCTTCTTTTTGAAAGTGCATCAACATGCACATACAGTGCAGCACAATATAAGCCTACAGTGTGTCACTGAGGATTTAGTGCTGTGTGCTTCCTGTAAGGAAGACATTTCCTTGTCCTCAGGTAACGCCTTACATAAATATCTGCCCCGACAAGCTGCATTTGAATCATTACCACAGCAAGAACAATAAAGTTTGTGGTGGGACTGCCAACAGCAATAAGTCTTTTCCGAGTCGGAAGTTTTCCCTAACTTAAGATGTCATCAGAAAGTGACCATACAGAAACTCATAACTGCAAAGTCACATGAGGGGAAATTCAAGGATAATGTGCAGGATGGATGGAAGAAGCTATAGAAGAAGTGGAAAATGCCACAATTTTCTTTAAAATGATTGTCTTAGATGCCAAACAAAAATCAGCATTCCAAGGATTCACTCTTGTCTCTGCAGACAGATTTATAATCGCCAGCTGGTCGAGGAGGCTGAGGAGGGGAACAGGTAGACTGCTCATGAGGATACAAATCTGGTGCTGGTACTCCATACTGATGGGTGTCAGCCCAGTTCACCTCAGTTCACCCTCATCTGTTCTAGTCCTAACTGTCATTTACACTGTGGACGCTGGGGCTTTTTGAAATGGGCGATTTTGTCCCCATCACTTTTTAAAAGCATCATTTGTTACATTTGCACAATAACAAAACATACAATGTATATATATAGATAGAAGAAACATATGGGCATTGTCCACTGATGCATGTAGATGACCGGTACTTCGGTCGTTGTTGTTGTGCATTTTATGCTGAGTATTTTCATAGTGTCGGCTCTGTAGTAGCCTAGGCTGCCCTTTTGATGCGCCAACATGCAATTTTTTTTCCCGACCCACCATAATGATCTACTCTGACCTCATACTGACCCCCCCAAGTGCACTGTGCACATGGGAGAAATTTGCCTTCAGGGCTTTCTGCCTGAAAGCCTTTAAGAAGTCAGGTGATGTAATATAAAGAGCGACAAAGTCCGCATAGCAAGGAGGTCGGGGTGGATGAGTGGGTCAAACACTGGAGGCTGCTGTTTGTGTCCCATGTGAAACTTATTATTTTAACCCAAACCATGTAGTTTTGGTGCCTAAACCGAACCAACCTGCGACCGTTTCACAAAAGCTTTTCTGACAGAAGGCCTTCAAGGCAAACTTCTCCCACGTGCGTACATTGCCTAAAATCACATATGACCATTTCATCTGAGCCTTTGTTCTCACCCCTTTTCAACAGAAAGTGACACCCTTGGTTCTAGTTGTACACGAGTCTCTGCCTTTATCACTCTGTTCACCTTTTCTCACCTTCTACCTGATCTTTACTTTCTCAGGGTCGTCTCTTAGAGAACAGCTTTGCTCATTGATACATATGAGTCTCTCTTCTCTCTGCTCCTCTGCAGTCTTTTCATTACTGTATATGTGCGCCTTCACCTCCACCTCTCTGCCTTTGTCTTTATTACTCTCTGCTGTCTGGCTTTCTTCCACAGTCTGTAATGTATGGGTGTTTTAATTCCAGCTGAATACTACATATCCACGTTTCTCGTCAGGGCAGTAAAAATCCACCTCGCCTTGGAAAAGCTTGTGTCTTCTCCTGTTATTGGGAAGTCGTGTCTACAAAATTTCCCAGAGAACCAGCATGGAACAAAGCATCATATTAGTGTCTTCTCATCTGCCGCAGGCTAATAAGCAAACACACTACTATGAGCAGTGTCTACAAGGCTGAAATAAGGAGGCATGTTGTCAACTACAGATGTTTTTCTTCGATTTAAAGCACATTTACTTATAAATTGTTCAGCCCCCCCACCACTGTTCCGCCACTTGCTTGTTCCTTTAAATAGACTCATTGTTTCACTCCATTACAGTTGTATCTCTTTGTTTTCAAAGCTGCAGTTTGCAACTTTCCTCACAATAACACAGCGACAAATAAACGGGATCTGTTCTCCATTATTAGACTGGAAGCCAATTTCACACAATGATGTTCAGACACCATTTCATGGTGCTGCAGGCATGTCCCGGTGATGAGCTGGGGTGCGTTCAGTGTGACATTTTGCACGTTTTCTCAGTGAGCAAAAGCTTTCTCCCGATGTTTGGGATGTTCTGCGTAATTCTTTTTTAATGTAGACCCCAGGAAGAGCAGTTTGTGATGGAGATCTAACAGAAAAGAACAAAGATGGTGCGCAACATTTCGCAACAGCATTTGAGATGTTTTTTCCTATTTGCTGTGTGTGTAGGAGCTGTGACGAGAAGACGCAGCAACATATAAAACACCACAGTAGACCTAGCAGCACCATAGGCGCATTTTGCTCCATTATACACGGATTTCAACCTTCTCTTGCAATATTTTACACGTCTTTACAACATGATGTTCAATGTGCACAGGTTCTCCTTAAAACCATTTAATTTCATTGTGGGCCTGATTGTGGCCACAGCAGAAAGAGAAAGAACAGATACATGGATGAATGAATTAAAGGCCCTGCACACCCATGGTAACCTACCTACACAGGTGTTGGCATGTACAGACTGGACTCCTAACCTCACACCTGTACATGCTGAAACTAATTGGGTTTCTCTTGCTTAATTGGTTGAGTGTGATGTAGCTAAACAGTTCAGGTTTATTCAGGGACTCAGAGAAGGAAGTTGGTCTTTGGTCCTTTAAGAGTGACACCTTTTCTTTGTAATTCCCCCAGGCTCCTTCACTGCTGTTTTCCATCCATCCACCAGATGCCTGGGGGCTTTCCCTCCTTTCCCCATCACCTGACTGCCCCACCCATCTACTCACCTGTTCTCATTTCTCTTATCAGCCCTGCAGTTACCTGACCTTCCCCGCCCACCTGCTCACCTGTCCCCACTTTCCTCATCAGATATTTAACCAGCCCATTTTCGTTCACCTCTTGTCAGTTCACCCTAGTTGCTTTGTTGGTCTCTTGCTTTGTGCTTTTATGTTCGAGCATCTGTTGTCTGTGTTTACCTGGACCTGCACCTACCTGCCTGCCTACCTGTACCTGGCAGTTAGCTTTTTGATCAATAAATCACTGAAGTCATCCTGCTGCCCCCTCTGTCTGTGTTCGGGTCCTGTTCCCTTGTTGCCTGGTTTTATTTAGATTTTTAGGGTCGGATTTAGTCGAACGAATGTACACAGGAGAGGAATGTAGACTCTTTTGGTGGAAAGCTCTTCAATATGGACATAAATTATCATGTGAATGCACAATATCACCTGCTAACCCTGATGCTGCATCTCCCTGCTACAGTGAATGAGATCACAGTGTGTGTGTGAGGCTTAAGCAGCTCAGATTAACGCTGCTTTAAAACAGCCTTGGATGTTGATAATGCTGAAAAAAGGTGCTTCAGGGAGCAATTGTTTATTGTTTGGGGGGATTTCCATAATCTAAAGGCTAATTATGATGTCGCTGTGGATTTGTTCGTGTCTGACTGCTTAATATGGCTGATGGAGGGAGAGCGCTAAGCTATCGATCCGGGACGGTGAAGGTTACCGCCATCAATCAGGTGGTGCGCTGCTCTCTGTTCTTGTGCCAGCGGGACCATTTAACCAAATCTTGTGTCCACTTTGGCCACAACTCGAGGCTTGTTTCTTTCTTTAAGCTCACTCATTCTGCACAGGCCAGGGGTTACTCTCCATCCTTCCACCCCTCCTGCAGACAGCACAGTCAGATGAGATGAACTCTGTGTTCACCACAGCTGCCTCTTGGGAGCTCCCAGCCCGGCAGGACTTGGCTGGCACTGGGCACAGGTCTCGAGCTTTGTAGACAGCCCAGGACAGAACTAAACTGTTAACCCTGGGACTGGTACAGGTGGTAGCGGAGACACCTTAGGGATCTCAAGGACCTTTTGACGAGGTCTGTCAAGTCCCAGAGGGGGGGGGGCTTTTGGGACATCCTCTCACAAACTCAGCCTCTGTGGTCCTGCAGTTACTGCAGTAGCTCACAAGCTGGGCAGACGCTGTATGATTTTATTACAGGTGACATTTTATGCTCATTTTCAGGTTCATACTTTTATTTAGGGGGTCTACAAGAACATTTTTACATACTTTAATGGGCTCAATCTGAACAGTGTCTGTCCAACTTTAGACTATGAAATATTCCCTTCTACCTCAGACAGCGATGAAAAGGTAAAAAGGACAGACAATATATAAATAGGCCGCTGTGGGCCAATCCCTATGCATATGTGATATGTTTAAAGGGTGATGAGACAGCCTCCTTACTCAGAACTATGGTAATATATGCAACTTTTTATGTAGCCATTTCAGTGTCACCTGGTTCTCTCATCCTGCTTTGTTCCTGTTGCTGTGTCGGTTAACCTCTCCAATCTAACACTTGCATGAATGCAGTTTATATAAATTGAAATTTGTAATTTTGGGTCCTTGAATTTGGACAACAGTAGACAAAATTGGCTTCAAATTTTTAGTCACAGATCACTTTGCCGTTCTCGGCTTCCGTAAAAATGTGAACGTGCCAAAGGTGTTTTTAAATTAGCATTTGATGGCTAAATGCAGTATATCATGCTAATTCAGTGTTGTGTAACGATGCACTGAGGCTAAAGCTCACAAGTCCCAGGTATACAGTCTACTTTCTCAGCTAGTTGATTAAACATGAAGTAGACATGGAAAGCATGAAAGCAGAGGACACTCCCATTGTGCTCTACTGTTTACGCCTCACTACATCCAGCTCTGGAATTGGATTACATTTGAAAACAAATACAAATGTTGAACTCCTCCTGAGTCCAGACTGGAGGGGTGATTACAGAGGAAGTTAAAGCATGCAGGCATGAAGAGCAAACTGCTCCTTTGGAAATGCCTTCTCACCTGGCAGAGCGTCCTCAGCAATCATCCTCTCCCAGGTAGACTGTTAGTCTCTAATATGTTTGTTACACCTTCTACCGCGGCTCATTACAGGTCAGAATTGTTTTGATTCATTAGTTGGCACGTTCAGTCACTTGTGACAGATTGCACCAGATCCCACATCCTGAATGCAAACAGAGAGCACACCACTGAAAGTGTGTGTGTGTGTGTGTGCAGGTTAAAGTGTGTGTTTACATGCCCCTGTGTGCTTCCTGAGGCAGATGGCTGAGGGCGATGTTGATGCAATGTTTGTGTCTATTGCACGTATGTGTCTGCATGCGTGTGTGCTCTGGGATCATTGGTGGGGGAGGTTTGCAGAGGCATACGGGGAGGTTCTGCCTGTGTGTTTGATTATTGAGTGACAGGAAGCTCAGGAGAGATGTGCCTCGCTAGTTCAGCTGGCGCCTCAGGGCATCAAGGTCTACAGGATTAGCATTTTAAAACCTCTGCTCCTCAGATCTGTGAGAGGAGAGAGGCGGCGGAGTGGCAGCAACCTGGCTGATTCAAAATGGTATCTTCTTCCTACTTTCAGCTCCTCCTCATCTCTTTTGAAATGTGTGGTGTAGATAGGGAGCGGAGGTTTACCTGTCTCATTACACCACATCACACAGTGGAAACAGGATGGCTCAGATAACAGGAAGCAATCGTATGGTTAGATAGCTATCCATGCTACACTTTGCCAGATTTGATCCACAGATATTTTTAGTATGTTAGCAAGACTGCACAGAAATGTTTGGAAACATAAAAGTTCAGCACATTTCTGCAGTATTCACTCCAGTTCAGGTGAATTTGTGTATTAAATGGGCTGAACCTCTGATTCTAATGCTGGTATTAGTCCTGTCCATGACCACTGTGTAGATTATTTACAGTCCTCCACAGTAGAAAGGACTTGAAACAGATCAACATGCTGCACCATGCTGTGCTTCTAAACCTTTTTCTGACTACTGGACCTCTCGTGATGGCTTCCGAAGGCTTCCATGGTCTTCTGTATTTTTGAGGCCATAGAGCATGCTCAGAGTCCTTGTCCAGCCGACTGGTTAGAAACTTCCTGTGGCTGAGATGGCTGACATCCTGTTGATTTCCCACACACATAAATGGGATGAAATCATTTAATCATACGACTCTTGTAGACTTTTTATAGCGTTACGAAGTGGGAGGGAGCGTTTTTCCCCCTTCTGTGTTCCCATTTAAATTTTTTCTTCAAACAATATCCTCAATATAGGTTGATGCTTTGACCACCCATTTTAATCATTTCATGTCCAGCATGGTGGACAGCTCTAAATACTACAATACCCATGAGAAAACGCCAGTCAAAGGTGCGAATCAGAGCGACTTGACAGCAAATTCAAAATGATTTGTTGTTACACTTGAGAACAAAACACGCCACTATAGTTGTTGAGTTCACCCACAAGTGACTCCAAATTAGTAAGTAAATAGATTTAAGCTGCAGACTGTGTACACTATAATCTTTAGCTTCCACCCACCGTTAGCAGCGCATGTAACAGAATTTTAAGCTCGGTGATTGGATGTTTTTTGCCGTTAGGAGTCGTACTCAACGTCTGCCTCAACGTTTTTATGTACACAAGCTTGTACCTTCGACTTTTCATCAAAGAACCAACGGAGTACTTAATCTTTTGTACTGATGATTGAACTAGGAGAGTACCATGCCCATCCAACTGTGAGTCACGTAACGTTGTCTACGGGAAAAATGAATGGGACCAAAATAACTCGTCCTACTTCACAACTGTATTGCACCTAATGGATCAAATTCTGATCATACAGAGTCATTCTGGGATGTTTGTGACACTCTGAAGATTTTATTCAGCATTCTGTAGCCACTCCTTTTCTAATGATTGTCTTTTTGAGCCAATGTCTGTCACATAAAGTAATACCAACTGTGGCCATGATGCCAAATTCCCCTCACAGCTCTTCCTGGGGGCTCAGTCGCAGGCCCTATGTGCAGGATTTGAACATTTCTGACTTGTGGTAGTATCAAAAAGACTCTGACAGACAGCATGCTGATGAACCTCAAAGCTGCCACAGCAGCAGCTGTTCAGTTTATATTGGTTGGTTTGGTTTATATTGGTGGACTCGTGTACAGAAGATGAAACGAATGATTACAAAAAGAGTGTCTGAAACTCTGCCGGTGTAGACAGGGTGTCACAGTGTTAGATGGAGCACCTCACCAAGCCAGAAGTACTGTCACTGAATCAAACGGCCAATAAAAACACACAAACGCACACAACAGCACTCTGACCATGTTTGTGGATCTGACCTACACTGCACCGCCACCATGTTAAGACTCTGAAGAGGGTAAACTGCTGTGACTGTGCAGTATGTGTGAACAATGAATGAGCTGGAAAAGCTGCATTCAGATAGCTGCACAAGCATTTTGATGCAAAAGCCTCCTTTTACTCAAAGGTTGTTGGTGTACTATGTCCAGTCTGCAGAGCGATTCTGTTTCTTTGGAGTAAGATGTAACCTTGTGGAGGAGGAGGTGGCTCGATATGGCAGCAGTATAAAGTTTGAATGTCTCAGTGTGAAACAGACCAAACCTGGAAAACAAATACCTGTGGACGCTGTTGGTCTGTTAATCTGGCTGTTGTGAACATCAAACAACTTTTTCACGGCCAAAACAAACTCGACAGTAGAGAATTGAAAGCTTTGATTTGCGTCAGGGCGACTTGTGTGATAAACACAAAATGTGTGGTCACATGGCTCTATGGATAACAATGTCTGTGGTCTGTTGGTGAGTCCACTATTTTGGTTCAGACTGAAACATCGCCACAACTGTTGGATAGATTGGCATGAAATTTGGTTCAGACATTCATGGTGCCCAGAGGATGAATCCTAATGAATTTGGTGATCCTCTGACTGATTCAGAGGAGGAAGAGTTTTCCTCTCGGACGTGGTGAGTCTAGATTGGCAAGATGTTAGTCACTGGTTCCAGGACATTTATTTTTGCATTTATATTAACTTTTCTTTGTGTGAAACTAGTCAATTAATTGATTAGTCAATAGAAAGAAAATTAATTGCCAACTATTTTGATAATCGATTAATCGTTTCAGTCATTTTTCAAACTAAAATGTCAAACATTTGCTGCTTCCAGCTTCTTAAATGTGAGGATTTGCTGCATTTCTTTGTCATTTCTGACAGTAAATGAAGAGTCTTTGTGTTTTGGACTGTTGGTCGGACAAAAGCAATTTGAAGACGTCACTTTCGACTCTGGGAAACTGATGAGCATCTTTCACAATTTTTTGACATTTTACAGACTAAACGATTCATTGATTGATTAATCTGGAAAATAATCGACAGCTTAATTGATAATGAAAATATTTTCTGGTTGCAGCCCTAGAAACCACAGTCTGAAAGAATGTAATGTTGTTACTGTTATGATAAATCCTTAATAAAACCTAGGGGTAGTGCAGACCTTCAGTTCAGGTTCCTGATTGAACCCACAGTCAGTGGTGCTAGTTTCTCTGTTTTCACTGTGTGGATGATGAATGGAGTGTAAATGATCTTCATGGGACCGTGTTGTGTCCGTTTGCCAGTTGAGCTTTTGAGTGAATTCCTAATCTGTTGATTAATGTGAACGAGGAATTTGTGTGCAAGCCTGAAAACAAAGATTGTAATTCTGTGTTTTGTTTTTTGTATCGCTCTTTATTAAGTGATAACAACATCTGAGAGTAGAAAAGGACATTTAGCATATTATTTAATAAATTCTGCAGAGCGAAGCTGCTCGTCGGTCTTTCTCCTGTTTCTACATAAATGATGGTAACTCACTTATATAGCGCTTTTCAAACGGTTAACGGTTTTCAAAGCACTTTACAGATTGGTCTCATTCACCCATTCAGACACCGTGCCATGCAAGGTGCTGGCCTCCATCGGGTATCGAGTGTTCAGTGTCTTGGACAGGAGGAGCCGGAGATTGGGCCGCCAACCCTGGGATCAATGGATCTACCTCCTGAGCCACAGCCGCCGTGATCTGTTCAGGGTTCATTCTCAGAACAACATTTGAAAAAAAAGAATATAGTTCACAGGTGTTTAAAGAAACACTTACATACCTTGTTGGATAAACTTTTTATTTTTTATCAAACCTGTCATTGCAAAATGAAAACTATCATTAGGAGAAAGCAATTTGTTAAGGCTTGTTTCAGACAGAAGCTCAGGAGGTTTCACACATTCATATCAAGAAAATGTTATTTCTCAAGTAATTGAAGCCACATTAAGGTGTGTTTAGTTGTTTTTGTTGTTTCTTCTTTTAATCAGGTTTAATCAAAACACTTCAACACAATACAGTAAATACAAAGAGCTAATTAAAAGACTGCCAGTGGCCAGAATTATTGATAATGAAATATCTCGCTGACGCCACTGAAACATTCAGTAGAAGTTAATGAGTCAAACTGAGAATCTCACGCAATAAAAATGCTGCATACCAGTGTAAATAATGACAAGCCAACGTTCTACTTCTACAGTCTGTGTGGTAGCATTATAATGGTCATCAGTGTCAAATACAGCTCTAAGATCTACTAATATTGAATCTTGCCTGAATCAGTTTCTAAATGAGATCACTCAGATCCTTAATGAGATCCGTCTCTGTTCTGTGGTGGCAAATACACAACAACCTGAAGAAACGTTCTTCTGTTCATGTTCCAATTTATTTTCCCTCCTTTTCTTATCCAAACCTGCTCTGCCTGATTCCTGCCTCTCTCCCATTCTGGTTCTCTGTCTCAGTATCAGTCTGTCTGTCTGTCTGTCTGCTGGGTGTGACTGTCTTATTACACACTCCATTTCACGTTTCCACTTCTGGAGCAGACTGATGTGACAGCAGCATCTCATTTGACAGACGGCCGAAAATTATTCGCACAGTGGGAATGAATATGCTTTTTGCTTTAAAGATGGAAAAGAGGTCGTCAACAGAGGCAACCTGTGGTTGGTCGATTAACAGAGGCGGACACTTTATCCACTGGCTCAGTGATACCATTTATTACACACAAAGTAGTGTGTTGATTGTAAAGCCAGATTTATAAACTGTTAAAACAATAGTGGAAAGAAATATTCTTTCAGTTGTTCAAGAGATTCCAAGATCTTAGAAGGTTTAGATAGTTATATTTAGCACAATCTCCTCCTTTAAACAGTGGAAGAACAAAGGTATTGTTCCGTATTAAAAAGATTTCATTTGAAACTAAAGAAAAATTAAAAATGAGTTAAAGGAGGTGCAGTGTAGTCAGCAGCTATCTTTAAAAAGAATGGTTCCAAGTTATCAGGAGAGGCTGATTTACTTGTTTCTTGTAGCTTTAGAGCATTTTGTACCTCAGAGTCTAAAGTTTGATGTCTGATTACTGACCTGTAGATTCACTGAGTCACAGTAACAGACTGTGGGAGGTTAAAGGACTCGCATCAAAGCCAGAAGAAACACCACCAATTTTTACCACCAATTTAGGAATTCATAGTTTTCCAGAATTTTCTGGGACTTTATTAGAGGTTTTTTGAAAGTGCCTTGTAGCATTATTTTCATAGACTAATAGATCATATGGCCAGTGACGTAAGGTAGTTACCCAGTGCACGCTATTATGACGGCCCCTAGTGCATGCTAGTTACCAGTTATGAAACGCCACACACAAACACACACACACACCATTTGGCGTGTATACACCGATCAGCCATAACATTATGACCACCTGCCTAATATTGTGTAGGTTCCCCTTTTGCCGCCAAAACAGCCATGACCCATTGAGGCATGGACTCCACTAGACCTCTGAAGGTGTGCTGTGGTATGTGGCACCAAGACGTTAGCAGCAGATCCTTTAAGTCCTGTAAGTTGCGAGGTGGGGCCTCCATGGATTGGACTTGTTTGTCCAGCACATCCCACAGATGCTCGATTGGATTGAGATCTGGGGAATTTGGAGGCCAAGTCAACACCTTGAACTCATTGTCGTGTTCCTCAAACCATTCCTGAACCACTGTTGCAGTGTGGCAGGGCGCATTATCCTGCTGAAAGAGGCCACTGCCATTAGGGAATACCGTTTCCATGAAGGGGTCTACTTGGTCTGCAACAGTGTTTAGGTAGGTGGTACGTGTCAAAGTAACATCCACATGAATGGCAGGACCCAAGGTTTCCCAGCAGAACATTGCCCAAAGCATCACACTGCCTCCGCCGGCTTGCCTTCTTCCCATAGTGCATCCTGGTGCCATGTCTTCTCCAGGTAAGCGACGCAGACGCACCCGGCCATGATCACACGATGTAAAAGAAAACGTGATTCATCAGACCAGGCCACCTTCTTCCATTGCTCTGTGCTCCAGTTCTGATGCTCACGTGCCCATTGTAGGTGCTTTCGGCGGTGGACAGGGGTCAGCATGGGCACCCTGACCGGTCTGCAGCTACGCAGCCCCATACACAACAAACTGCGATGCACTGTGTGTTCTGACACCTCTCTATCAGAACCAGCATTAACTTTTTCAGCAGTTTGAGTACAGTACAGTACAGTAGCTTTTCTGTTGGATCGGACCACACGGGCCAGCCTTCGCTCCCCACGCGCATCAATGAGCCTTGGCCGCCCATGACCCTCTCGCCGGTTCACCGGTTTTCCTTCCTTGGACCACTTTTGGTAGGTACTGACCACTGCAGACCGGGAACACCTCACAAGAGCTGCAGTTTTGGAGATGCTCTGACCCAGTCGTCTAGCCATCACAATTTGGCCCTTGTCAAAGTCGCTCACATCCTTACGCTTGCCCATTTTTCCTGCTTCCAACATCAACTTCATCAACTTCGAGGACAAAATGTTCACTTGCTGCCTAATATATCCCACCCACTGACAGGTGCCACTGTAACGATATAATCACTGTTCTTCACTTCACCTGTCAGTGGTCATAATGTTATGGCTGATCAGTGTATATTTTGCCTACAATGTGTTGGATTTTACAGTCGAATGAGTTACTCAGGCTAACGAAACAAACATCAGCTGATGCCAACCACTTGCATTACTGCTAGGGAGGGGGGGTCGTCTGTGGGCTGGCGACTAAAAAGCCAAATGAATCTAATTTAGGCAGCTTTGCTACCTTCTCCTCCCGTTCTTTTCTCTCTCGTCTTTTCTTACTGCTGCTTTTATGTTTAGGCATGATGACACTTCGCTCAACTTGCAGATTTGCTTCTCAGCTTGTCTGGTGCCTAAACTAGCTACCGTAAATCGTATCGTCTCTGGTCACATGATCAAATGGAGACTTCACTGGACAACATCAACATACATATTACCCAGCAATCATCATTACATATGTGAATATGACAAAAATACCAAAGAAGAAATTATTAACTTAATTGAATATTGTTTATAGTTTATTTATAGTTTTTATAATTTATGTAGAATCAGCACATATTTTTGTTATAGATTGCTACTGACTATTCTACAAAAAATAAAAACCATGATGGAGATGGGTTTACCTTCTTATCAGGGTATATATAGCAAATGGCACCATTATTTTATTTAACGTGAGTTCTTTGTTGAACTCAAGCATATTTCCGCTGGTCTTCCCCAGCACATTGTTGGAGGGCCTGTCCTCTCTGTGGGCCCCTTCGCACTACCTGCACCGTCTATATTTACAGCCCTGCATATGGCTACATGTCCTCTCAGCTCTACAGTGAGCTCATTGTTTTGGTTTTCAGGACTGTAACTTCACTATTTTGGGTCGCTCTCTCCGCTCTCATCAACTTCACTTCCAGTCGCAGCAGGTAGCTGTTTGCAGTGAACAAGCTCTCGATAAGTTATGTTGTTGTTGTTGTTGTTGTTTTTTTGTTGCAGTTCTTGCTTCATCTGTCTTTATATTTTCTACTTACTATGTTTATTGTTATGGACCAATATACCAAAGCAAATTCCTTGTACGTGTGAACCTACTTGGCAAAATACCTGATTCACTGGTTCACTCATCCTCTCTGCTGCTCACAGAGAGCTCACACAGACGTATTTGTCAGAACTGCAGCTGGACTTCACTTATCATGAACGGGCTAATGAAAGCCGGCTGGAAACAGATGTGTTATGATTCAGTGTGGACACAAACCAGGAGTAAGATGAATGAAGAGGATTTATTGAAAGGGGTAGCTGGGGGTGGAATGAGCGAGGTGGTAGCTGGCTGAGGCAGCGGGCAGGAGGGCGGTGAAGAATGGCAGGACCGGCTGGGCTGGGGTGGATGAATGAGGGAGAGCGGTGTGGGCAGGCTGGAGGTAGCTGGTGGTTAGTGGGGTTGGCAAGAGGGCAAGCAGGCAGGCAGGCGAGTAATGATCCCAGAGCACAAGGAAGAGAGAGAGCGATTAGCCAGCAAAACAACACGAGGATACAATATTAAAGAACACTAGAGAGGCCTGAAGTGTTAACTTCCACAGTATATTCATATCTGACAATTGAATGTCGTTAAATATATTCTACAGAATTCACCAGAACATGTTACAGACATTAAAAACTCAGCGTCCTTTAACTGCAAAGAAACAGGAAAGTCAAAGAAAGGTAACTTCACTGTGGTTGCTGAACTCAAGGTCTGAGGCAGGAAGGTAAAATGTGTTTTCTTGTTTCCACTGAGCTATTTTCATTCAAACTACTTCCTGTCTCCTCCTTTTATAATCCTAAACCCAAACACTTTTCTCTCACTTTTGTGTTCTGAGTGCGTCATTTGCATTTTAACACACCGTGCTACATTTCACTACATTTCATCAGACCAGGCTGGTTGTATTAGTACAGCACTGCGGCCTTATAACACACACACACACACACACACACACAGGTACAGTATGTGTGCCTTCTCTCTTTCCTCCTGGGCTGAACTCATCGCACATACATGTATTTTCATGCATTACCATACTATTATCGTAATTAATGATGCAATTAATGCTTATCATATCTGTCATGCAGGCCATTAGCAGCTCAGCCCCTCCGGCTTTCTGTCATTATGTTGCTGCAGAGCACGGAGAGCCGCAAGTGAGGAAGTGATAAAAGCAAACTGAACAATAGAACAGAGTGGGTAATGGCTGAACAATTGAGACGTCAGGACGACGTGCTCATTCTGCGGCTGCTGCTCAAGTACGTAACTCAGATCCAAGATCAGAATAAAGCTGCAGGCAAAAGTGGCCCAAATCAGATTTGTGACTCAGATTTGTTTTTTTTCATAACAGTGTGAACAGCACAAATCACATGGAATCTGATCTTTTCAATTCTGATTTGGGCCACTTGTTTGCTGCCTTCTGCTGCAGAAAACACAACTGCAGACAGCAAGTGTGAATGAAATCAAAACTGAGTTAAAAGAGGCTGAAAAGCTCTGCAGAGGTGGCGAGGAACCCCATTCACATCAGTCAGTTATCTTTTGATGCAGGTTTTATAATTTAGGTTTAAGATGGAGGACTGCAGCTTCATCTGTAACTACTTGTCCAGCCCAAACTTGTTTCCTCATTCCCCTCTGTCCTCTGTCCCTCCACTGCAGACACTTTAACAGGCTCTGAACACACAAATATTGCAAAAGACAGAGCAGAACGTCTGGATTTGAGACTGCAGTCTGAACACAAACTGTCAGCGCTGACCGCTACGCCTGCATACAAACACTGCTGTGTAATTTGCATGTTAAACACATTTATTTCTGTATTTGTTCTGCTTATGCTGGACAAAATGTCCCCCGTACCACTTTTTGGTTTTTCAATTTGAAGTGTGTGCCATCCCTGAAAGCATTGATTGGAGATAATAAAAAGGTATGCTATTCAACTGATATTTATCTCGGCCGGGTCATTTCCCTTTCAATGTCAAACAAGTGACATTTTCAAAAAGCGTCTCTTTTCACCGCAGCTGGGATTTTACTGTCTGCAGCAAAGACGACCAGACGGGAGGCGTTTTGTCTGAAATTATCCCATCATGCTCTGTTAGACTGACAGTCCATTAAACAAAAGCAACAAACTGCTGGTCTGAATCTGTGATGTGTGCCGCAGCTGAATCATCTGATAGAGCGGCCCTCCTCCAGGCAGCACATTCAAACATTTGCTGTTGTTTGCTGCATGTGAACACATTGCTAAGAACATTAAGAGAAAACTCAACCACCAGAAACCCAAGAACACCAGAGTTGTCCCCTTCTCGCCCCACGTACCCCTCTGGTTGGCTCCAGTAGTCCTAAGAACCTGTATACACAGCGATGAGTCCCAGCTGAGACTAAACGCATCCCCACAGCATTCCTCAGTCCACAGTGAAACACCTGAACAAAAGGAAAAAAAGATGAATCCCTTCTTTTTCTTCTTCTTCTTTGTCCTGTTGTCAGTTAGCAAAGAACAAAACTGCATCACAACAAACATCTGGTGAGGAGTAAGACAGACAGCCGGCTGATCAAATCATTTTTTTATAATAGCGACGTCATCTGACAAAATCAACATAAATCCAGGTTAATGACAACAGCTCGTATTCGGCTATATTGACATTTAAAATGAGATGAATTGATCACAGAGGAAGTGAGGTGAAAGAAAGTCTTTAACTTTATTGACCCCACAGCCTCCGACCCTCACTGGGCAGCTTTCGTCATCGTTTCGTCAAAGTTCAGTTTTTTCCAAACACACTGACACACCAACAATTTAAGATTCATACACACTGGAAGCTGTTGAGGAAAAGTGAGAACAACGCTATTGTAGTGTGGACGGAGGGATGAAACAGAGATAAAAAGATGCGTTTAGAAATGTAACCAGCTTAGTGTGGATGTACTCTCAGTCGTCTGTTTCATTAACGGATTCCGTAGATGTAGCGTGAGCTACGAGCCCGCACAGAGGTGTTCATGCTTAACGTGCAGTATTCTACAAAAGAAAACATCCTGTGAATAAGTAAGAAGTCAATGAGTGTTACCAGAAGATCGTCATAAACCAACATGGCTGCACTCGCTGCACTAGAGCTTGTTGTCAATTTTTATATATATTTTTTAATCCATCTCAAAGTGCTTTAAAAAACTTAAATATTTTTTACTAAGTGACCTGGTGAAATCCTGAAAAAATAAAAAATAAACACAATGCACCACACAGCTTGAAAATTTAAAGGACGAGTCTGCCAATATTATAGATCATGTTATTGTCAACAGATCTGACTGTCTGACTTCCTGTCAGTGGCTCTCAGCTCCAAGCCCATTGGTTTCTACTGAATCTTTAAAAACAAATATATAGTTATATAGTAATTTTTTACATATATATATATATATAATTTTATATATACATATATATATATATATAATATACATACATATTACATATACATATAGACATATATGAGGTGAAAGAGTATGAGAAAGAGAAAGAAAGAGAGATATAAATTTATAATTATTTATATGGGGAGAGAGATGGGGAGGGAGGAGAGAGAGAGAGAGTGAGAGGAGAGAGGTTATTCTTGCAATTTCCTAAAACAGCTGCTTGTCATGACCCACCATGGACTGTGTGTTCTTGTTTCCTGTTTTATTTTGAAGTTTCCTGTGTGCTAGTCTGTGTTTGTTTTTCCCTTGTGTGTTTTATTTGACCATGATAATCACCTGTGTCTTGTTACGCACCTGTGTCTGTTTCCCTCATTGTCTCCTCCCCTATATATACCGTTCCGCTTCCTTTGTTCTCTTTTGGTTCATTGTTGTTGGTTGTCTCTCCGTGTTATGTATCGTGTTTCCCTGCGTGTGGCTTCCTTAGTTTATGTAAGTTTATTTTCTATTTAATAAATCTATAAACTTCTTCAGCGTCCCCGCCTGTCTGCACTTGGGTCCTTTCCCTGCTGCCTAGATGGCTAACCGTAACACTGCTCACTGTAGTTTTTTATCAAACAAACAAGAGAAAATAGTGCATTAGTTGGGGACTATTTTCAGCTGTGAATGAATCCACATTTGGTGATGTAGTAAGTATTTGGGGCAGCAGGATGAGTTTTTAGAGGCAGGGGTGAGGTCCTTACAGGCTCGGTACAAATTCTGCCGACGATGAAATCGCCAAGCAGACTTGTGTTTCTGTAGCTGACAGGCAAGAGGCTCAGCACCCTGAAGGTGAGGAAAGGTAGGTGCCGTCTGATGCTTCATCCAGTGGGAGGAGGGAGGTGGTGCTGAAATAAAACGGCAGAGACGCAGCTTATTAGCAGTCTAGTGCTCTCCACGACCATGTGGTCGTCTCACAACCAGCAGGAGGATGCAGCTTTGCAGGAATATTGGTGGTGGTTGGTCTTTTAATGGAAAAGCTAAATATAGAATATCACCAGCACTGAAAGGACTTCATACTTGTATACATGACTACATTAATTGTGTATTGTGCTGGGACAGCTGGTGCAACACTGAAGGACTGCTTTGATCAAGAGATTTAACTCTGCACTTGGAAGAAGTGCCGCTTGTTTATTTTCACTCCTGCCTCTGAAACATGAAGTCTGGGGTGAACTGAAGGTACATTTCAGGCAGGCAGAAGTCATACAACTCAACTCACACAGGCAGCCGGAGCATTTTAAGAATCCCACTTTCTTCTTCTTCAGTATTTACCCTTTCATGAGCCCACTGAAAAGATAAGAGGGATCCAGAGTGGGGAAGGTCCAGCAGGGGTCCTGGCAGGAGTTTTACCGCAGGTTAGAAATGTTTGGTTTCAGTCCAGGTTTTCTGCGAGCTGCAGTTTCTTTGACTGTTTGGCTTCATTTTACAGCAGCAGAACAACAAAACAAAATGTTGAAGTATGTGTTTTTCTTGTGTTGCTGACTGTTTACAGAACTATAGAGTTATTTTTGGAGGTAAAGGGCCATGTTAGGTGACTGACCACTTCGAGGCTTGGATGAACGTGAAATTCTTCTGGTTGAATATCAGTAAAAACATGAGCAACTGTGTTTATAAATATACATATTTAAGAAAGAAATATCGGGTTCTTTGATTAAAGTTTAAGCAACAAGCTTGTGGATATAAAAACTTAGAGATGCTGAGCCGGTTGTTGTAAGTGGACTTAAAGAAATAACCTTTAATTGGCATATTTCTTCTGACGGCACGGTGGTGCCGTGGTTAGCACTGTCGCCTCACAGCAAGAGGGTTATGGGTCCAAACTCCTTTCTGTGTGGAGTTTGCATATTCTCCCTGTGGAAATATAGTGAAGTCTATATAGGCACAGGTGTACACAGCATCTAATCATGCATGGGTGACGGGGAAGGCTGACAGTTTTTACCACTACACGCTGAGTCAGGAGCCACACCAGAAAGGCAAGCTAATCATCTTAACTCCATGGTTTTGTTTGCAACGTTTTCTCCGGGTACTCCCACAGTCCAAAGACATGCAGGTTAGGTTAATTGACAACTCTTAATTGCCCGTGGGTGTGACTGTGAATGTTTGCCTGTCTCTATGTGCCAGCCCTGTGATTGACTGGCGACCTGTCCAGTGTGTACCAGACCAATGTCAGCTGGGATCGGCTCCAGACCCTGCGACCCTCTAAGGATAAGCAGATATACGTAGATAATGGATTGATGGCATATTTTTTGTTCCTAGCAACTGCTACGGCAGCTTTTGTGTCAACTGAAAATGACGGAAGGATGTCGGTGGCAACCAGCTGGTCTGGGGAAAAAAAATACAACTCCCGGTCAAGAAGTCAGACAACATGAACATGTCAGGCTGAATGAAGTGAAACTTGATGGCAATTCAGTGTGAGTGTGTGTGATACTTTGTGTGATCAAATTGTTAGATATCTCTACCCCCCATTCCGACTTCAGAAAGTTGGTGGTGTTGGTTGTGGGAGGACGTTTCAGATGCTGTCCGACAATCCGACAGGCACTTTGTGTGAAACATCCTGACACCTTAATTTACAGCAGCGGGGGCAAAATACAACAATGCAATGCATCAACTCCAGACGAGGAGCGTGGGCTGAGCTGTGACAGAAACTGTCCCCAGAAATCCATATTCATCCCTCAGACTTGCACCTGAACAGTTCTTATCTGCAGAACATCTGTGTGCTGCAGGTGAGTCTTTCAACAAGCTGGTAGTAATAAACCGTATTGACTCAAGATCTTAAGCGTATAAATATTCTGTAGCTGCCGCGTGCCGAGAACACCCACCGAATATTAGATTCTAATAATAAACACTGTTTGAAGTGAGACGTTGCCTCAATATTAAATTGCAAATACAGCTAATGAATGTGATTTCCTGTAATACAAACGGACCTTCCAGCACTGTGTTGTTTGAAGTACAGCAGAGATAATTAAAGCAAACTGGCTCCAAACCTTCAGTCAAAGCGTGTAATTTACTTCTCCACAGTAAGTGCTCTATCCAGGAGCAAACAATGCGACGACACACTTTTAATCTACTTCACTCATCTCGCAAGCTTTTAGCTCAATATAAAAGCTTGAATATATTGTGATTTTTGTGCACAGCATGAAAGGCTTTAATTAGGGTTGGCTGGTTTCAGTTTGGATGAAATACCCAAATTTGTTAAGTTGAGAATCAAACTGATCTTATTGAATCTTTTACCTGTCGTGACATTGGCAGAGCAATAAACCAAACATTCAGGAAGTTATTCAGCTAAATAGCAAATACATAAATCTGACAAAACTTGAATAGTATTCAGTCTGAGTTTGAGTATGTACTCATTAAATTTGTAACTTTTGCTGCCTCTCATTTTGAATAAAATTTATATTTATGAGAAGGATCTTGTTTTCTCCTGTCAGCAGCAAACTTCAAACCCTTAAGAACACATTTTCAAGAGATGTGATTGACAGATCGGTTCAGTTGCTGATCTGCATCTCAGATTTCCACCATTAGCAGATTTAAATATTTCAACTCCAACTACGAAACCAAACAAAAATCGATTCCAACATGGAAATGAAGGTTTCCGGTGCAGCCTGAGAGGAGAACAGAAGGAAAAGATTGGGTGCAGTAGCTGGGAGCACTGCTGGTTTGTGGGGTTCTACATTTAAACAGGCAGGTGTTAGGCGCATGGTGACTTTGTGGGAGAAATGTTTACCCGTAACCAGAGCTTTGAACTGGTGCACAGGTGAGGCACTGATCCAGGTGTGTTCAGTGGTCAGCAGTTGCTGTATGAGCACTTAGCTTCAGTGCTCTGAATCTTTCTTTTTCCCTTGTGTCATGGTTTGGTAATCTGTCTCTGCAAAACAAAAATTCTCTAAATCAAATTGTCAAGTGGGCTAGTAAGCTGATGGGTTGAGTTGTGACTCACCTATCAGTTCTTTACGCCACACAGCTGCAGCGTAAGGTGAACTCTATCCTTCATGACAGCTCACACCCTTTACATAGCGAATTCCAGCTGCTTCGCTCCGGCTTGTGGCCTCTAGGTGGAGAACAAAACGGTACAGAAATAGTTTTGTACCCGCAGCCACTGCACTAGTGAACAAAGCTAGCATTACATGACACACCTTGCCCATGTATGACACTTCAAGCTTTGAGAGTAGGGGTGAGTGGGTGTGTTTAGAAGCACTTTCTCATGACCTTCTTAGGAGTTGTTAGGAGTTTTTATACTTTTTATGTATTGTCTTGTGATTCTGTGCCACTGTAATGTCTTGTTTCTGACTCTGGATTGCTGAAACTCATGTCTGCACAACAAATTTACCCTTGTACTAATAAAGAAACCTTGAACCTTGAACTGTTCTTTTCATCAACTTTACTTTTCTGTGAAAAACTGAACATCTTGCTGCGAGCGTTACAGATGACATGCATATCACTGACTGACGGTGACAAATCACCACGGTAATGACATTAAGTCTCTTATGAGTGGAGCGAGTGAGAGCGCGCACACACTGTGCAGTCTGTGTAGTCTCGCAGTCTGCAACACACCACATACTGTACATGTGCACTAACATTCAGTCACTCAAGCAGAAGATTGAGGATTCAGTATTAAAGATGTGTTGGTACTTATTCTGCTTCTGAATGATCTGATCAATCGACAAAAAATATTTCAGACTCATTTTCAGACTCAGGTGAATTCACAAAAAGACTGTGCAGCTGTTGCAGCTGCTAAACCTGCACAAATACCCACAGAGGGTGAAATGCACCCCAAACTGCGCTGCCAAGCAAACAGCACCTCGGTGTGCCGCTGCTGTTTGTAAATATTTAAATCAGGTAGAATTTGCAGACATTTGGTGCAAAATTGGCCCCTTTCTATGCAAATGAGCCTCATTGCAAAAAAAGTCCAGTTCACAGACAGCAGCGCTAACAGACGCACGCAGTTAGAGTGAAAATGATGAGCGTCTTCAGAGAATTGGTGCTAACTGAAGCACATTTATAAATGGGGGGGTCACGCCCAGACTTTCCAGTGATCATGGCAGCAGTGATTGTAGCAGGCGAAGGCTACAAGGAGAATATCACTATTGATTGTAGCTTGGCGTCTGAAAATGTCAGTTTCCTCCGTCTCTGTCGTCCTGCCTGCTGTGTTCTTGGTGCAAAGCCACCATTTTACTTTGCCACGTGGAGAATTGCAATCAGATGCAAAACTTTATGGGTGTGTTTGCGTTGTGATATCATTAGCGCAGTATCTTTTGTGAATCGGACCTTGAGACGGGGCAGATAGCGGTTGCAAGTGATACACAATTCATGGTGCTGTCAGCGGCCGCGATCCATTCTTTGTGGATTCACCTGTCAGTTTATTTGTCAGTTCGTCTGTTATGTAATATCTTTATTTGTGTTTTAAGAACATTTCTTTTTAGTTTTCATTGTAATGACAATGTATTAAACAAGTAGTTTGAGGAATACAAGGATCTTGGATTAGACAGGTGTAACAGGGTCCAGAGTCTATAAATACCCGAGATGCGTTTAAATGTTAGGTAACAGTTTCTATCAGGTATGATGTGTTCGAGTGCATCAGTGGGTTGAAGAATGTCTGTGTTGGTTTGTGCTCCGTCACTGTTTTAACAGCATCATTTACACTGAAACTCCCACGTTTGACTCACTCAAACCCAGAACTGATAACTGATCATTCAGAATGAATACTTGTTCTGTCAGCAGTGGGATTCTGCTACATCAGACTGTCCGAGCCTTCATCTCTCTTCAGATCCTCCTCCTCCTCCGATGAGAAGCCGCTCTGTTTGCTCAGCAGCCGTCTCATCGCCGGCTCCGATCTGACTCTGAGCGCTGCCAGAGGAGGAGATTAATGGAACAACGTTCTCCTTCACAGCGATAAAAATGCCCGCCGTGCCCCTCAGCTCTTCTTGGAGGCCGTATCCAAATGGATCTGTCGCAGTTTTGTGGAGATTAGATTAAATTTGGTGGTAATGTGATGCCATTCTGTGAAGAGAGATAAAGTGCCATCTGCTCTTCTCTCCCATTTTGTGTTCTCTCTTCCCTCTGCAGGCTCTCACCACCTTCACGCCCCCACACACTTTTTCCTCTATTTTCTCTTCTACTCCAATCCTTTACTCCCTCGCTGTATTTTCTCACCCATAATTCTCTGTATATTTCTCTCTTGTTGTAACTCATAATTAAATGTGTCCTCTTTCAACCCTGCACTTCAGGCTGCATAATGTCCCCTGAGTATGCATAACTTTCTGTATCTTTTTGAGTTATTCTCCTTCATCTCTCAGACAGAGCGGTGGGCTGCAGTGAATATAACTTCCACCCTCTCGGCTCTGAGCTGCTGGTGCTCTGCAGAAACCTGGTGGGCGGTGTAGGCACGGGTCTCATGCTGCACTCTCACTGTTTGTTTGTCTTGTATGGATTCATTTAACACTTCTAACCGTAGAGGAGAAGCTGCTCGCTGAGAGAAAGTCGAAAGGTTAAACTTTCCTTAATTATTTCAACGCTGCAGCACTGACAGCAGTGATATTCAGGTACTCGTGCTGGTGAGGCTGGACGGAGCTTTATTCACTCGACGTGTGTGTGTATTTTGTATGTTTGAGCTTTGCAAAGTTCAAAGAAGTCTTGCTTTGTCCAAATGAACCACAGCTGTGAGGTGCTTTCACACCCACAGTAAACCTGTGCGCTGCGGTTCGTTGGGGCGGATGTGAAGGCTCACAAACAGCCGGACCGAGACCGGCTGAAAAGAAAGGTTTCGGTCCCGGTCTCAGGAAAGGTCTCGGTCCGCTTCCAGTTGAGGTTCATTTGTGGTGTGTAAGCAAAGTGACCAACCACAGGACATCGTGTGATAGTAGATATGTGATTTTAACACGAGTTCAAAAAGATAAAACTACCATTCAGTTCATCTGCTGATTGTGAACTGTTAAAGAGATCTGTATTCACCTTTACCTGCGTTTGATCAAATATCAGAGCAGTTTTATTATTTAATGTAGAGCTGAAGGACGGACAGCAGATTGATATGTTCATAGCAGCTCTATTGAAATCAGTTCTCCTGCACAGCTCTGGGTAAGTCAATGTAATGTCCACTAAAGTGATCGAAACACGACTGCGTGTGTGTGTGTGTGTGTGTGGTAATGAAGGAACATGCAGCTGTCTACACCTGCTGGCATCTTTTGGCTGAGCTGTGGACTGAAGTTGGACGAAGTCACCAGAATGAAAACTTGAGACTTGATTAAACATTTTAAAAAAAATTTCTATAGCACAACAAAAACAAAAAAACCCATTTTGCTTTACCTGGTGAAATCCTGTGAAAACCCTGTCTGTGCTCCACTGGTTCCTACTGAAGACATGAATCTTTAACAGTTTTTGGACAACAATGGAGCTCTATGGCACAGAGGAAGAAGATATATCAGACGTGCACACACAATACACACAGTCCTCCAACCTAAACGAGGCAAACCCGGCCTTCTTGGAGTTCCTGGGTGGCGTCCTGGAAGGGATACCACCTGGAGACTCCATAGTTCTGCTGGGAGACTTCAACGCCCATGTGGGCAATGATGGTGAAACCTGGAGGGGGGTGATTGGGAGGAATGGCCTCCCCGATCTGAACCCGAGTGGTGCTTTGTTGTTGGACTTCTGTGCTAGCCATGGACTGGCCATAACAAACACCATGTTTGAGCATAGGGTGGTTCATAAGTGTACTTGGTACCAGAACACCTTAGGCCGCAGGTCGATGATCGACTTTGTGGTCGTATCGTCAGATCTGCGGCCGTATGTCTTGGACACTCGGGTGAAGAGAGGGGCAGAGTTGTCAACTGATCACCACTTGGTGGTGAGTTGGATAAGATGGCAGGGACGGCTGCCGGACAGACCTGGCAAACCTAAACGTGTAGTGAGGGTGAACTGGGAACGTCTGGCGGAGGGCCCTGTCCGCGAGACCTTCAACTCCCACCTCCGGAAGAACTTCTCGCGCATCCCGGGAGAGATTGGGGACATGGAAACAGAGTGGGCCATGTTCAAAGCCTCCATTGCTGAGGCGGCTGCTAGGAGCTGTGGTCAGAAGGTCGTCTGTGCCTGTCGAGGCGGCAACCTTAGAACCCGCTGGTGGACACCGGCGGTGAAGGAAGCCGTTAAGCTGAAGAAGGAGGCTTTTCGGGCTTGCCTAGCCCAGAGGTCTCCTGAAGCAGCGGACAGGTACCGGGAGGCCAGAAGGCCGGCGGCCTCAGTGGTCACCAAAGCAAAAACCCGGGTGTAGGAGGAGTTCGGGGAGGCTATGGAGAAGGACTTTCGGTTGGCCTCAAGGAAGTTCTGGCAAACCGTTAGACGACTCAGGAAGGGAAAGCGGGGCTTGGCCCAGGCCGTGTTCAGCAGGGGAGGAGAGCTGCTAACCCGGGCTTGGGATGTTGTCGAGCGGTGGAAAGAGCACTTTGAGGAACTCCTCAACCAAACCAACATGTCCTCAGTGGAGGAGGCAGAGTTTGAAGACTCGGGGGAAGACTCACCCATATCCCTGGCAGAAGTCTCCAAGGTAGTCAAAGAGCTTCTTGGTGGCAAGGCGCCAGGGTGGATGAGATTCGCCCTGAGATGCTGAAGGCTCTGGACATTGTTGGGCTGTCTTGGCTGACACGCCTCTTCAGTGTCGCATGGAGGTCGGGGACAGTGCCTGTGGAGTGGCAGACCGGGGTGGTGGTTCCCGTCTTCAAAAAGGGGGACCGGAGGGTGTGCTCCAATTACCATGGTATCACACTGCTCAGCCTCCCCGGGAAAGTTTATTCCAGGGTGTTGCAAAGGAGACTACGACCGATTGTCGAACCTCGGATCCAGGAGGAGCAATGTGGATTCCGTCCTGGCCGTGGCACAGTGGACCAGCTCTTTACTCTTGCAGGGCTGCTGGGGGTTTCATGGGAGTTTGCCCATCCAGTCTACATGTGTTTTGTCGACTTGGAGAAGGCTTTCGACCGTGTCCCCCGGGGGGTCCTGTGGGGGGTACTGCGGGAGTATGGGGTACCGGGGTCGCTGCTACAAGCCATCCGGTCCCTATATAACCGAAGTGAGTGCTGTGTCCGCATTCTCGGCACAAAGTCAAACACGTTCCAAGTGGGTGTTGGACTCCGCCAGGGCTGCCCCTTGTCACCAATTCTGTTTGTGATATTCATGGACAGGATTTCAAGGTGCAGCCGGGGGGAGGAGAGTGTCTGGTTTGGTGGCTTCAGAATAGCATCTCTGCTCTTTGCAGATGATGTGGTTCTGCTGGCTTCATCGGGCTGTGACCTTCAGCATGCACTGGGGCGGTTTGCAGCCGAGTGTGAAGCGGCTGGGATGAGAGTCAGCACCTCCAAGTCCGAGGCCATGGTTCTCAGCCGGAAAACGGTGGACTGCCCCTTTGGGTTGGAGGTGAGTTACTGCCCCAGACGGGGGAGTTCAAGTATCTCGGGGTCTTGTTCACGAGTAAGATGGAGCGTGAGATGGACAGGCGGATCGGTGCAGCATCAGCAGTAATGCGGGCGTTGTACCGGACCGTGGTGGTGAAGAGGGAGCTGAGCCGGAAGGCAAAGCTTTTGATTAACCCGTCGATCTACGTTCCAACCCTCACCTATGGTCATGAGCTTTGGGTAGTTACCGAAAGAATGAGATCGCGGATACAAGCGGCCGAAATGAGTTTCCTCCGCAGGGTGGCTGGGCTCACCCTTAGAGATAGGGAAAACAGCTCAGACATCCGGAGGGAGGGAGTAGAGCCGCTGCTCCGTCGTATCGAAAGGAGCCAGTTGAGGTGGTTCGGGCATCTGATTAGGATGCCTCCTGGACGCCTCCCTTTAGAGGTTTTCCGGGCATGTCCAACTGGTAGGAGGCTCCGGGGCAGACCCAGAACACGCTGGAGGGATTATATATCTCATCTGGCCTGGGAACACCTTGGGGTCCCCCAGGAGGAGCTGGAAGGCGTTGCCGGAGAGAGGGACGTCTGGACAACCCTGCTTAACCTGCTGCCACCGCGACCCCGCCTCAGATAAGCGGAAGAAAATAGATGGATGGATGGATGGATAATGCTGCTACTACTACTACTACTACTACTAGAGACTAGTGTCACCCAGAGACCCTTACAGGAGGGAGCCGATTGTGGACTTAATCCTTTCCTCAGCTGCTCCCAGACCAAGGACCTGAGCACTGCTCATGTCAATTTTAATAAATAGACTCTAGATATTTTTATAGCTGACTGTGGTCACTGCTGTGGACATTGGTGTTTTATCTTTTCCGACTGTTGTTCACTTTGCAGTTTCCAGCATCTAAATGATCAATTTTCTGTCTGATCATTTCAGCACTAACGGATTCCACTGCTGCCATTTTTCTCTGTGGCACTCAGTCCTCATTGTCCCAAAACAGTTTGGTTTGCAAACACACATCTCGACACCTGGCCAGGTCATCACGGAGTCACTGTGGCGGCATTTAAAACTCACTTCCTGTCCCTGTGAGACTTAGATTCAGCTGCCCTTGTCCCAACCTGTTACTCATTGATTATGCACAGTCTTTTCTGTGGATCTGTACAGTTAGCCGTCCCCCCTGCTGTCCTCTGCTGTCCACCGCTGACCACCTGAACATCACGGCGGAGTTACAGCAGTGTCCAGATGGGCCTCTGACCCCGATGCTCTGCACAGGAAGTCAGAGGAAAAGGTCACATCGGCGTTCAGACAGCAAGCTGAGAGAAAGAAGATCCTGTCCTACGCAGCAGCATTCACACAGAATAACTGCTCTCGAGTGGAGATGGTGTAGCTTTCATTGTGTGTAAAAGGATTATATGCAGGTGTAAAAGGTTGAGTCGAGGACTGCGCAAACTATGTAACAGCAGCTTTACTGAACAGTGACAGTAAACTAAGCAACAACGCTGAGCAAAGCAGAAAACATCCAGCCGTTAAACATTCATGCTGTCTGGATATGTGAGCCTCTAACAGCTCTGGAGCTGAATCTCTGCTTCCTTTTTTATGCTATATTATTTTTATGAGGTAATGAAACAGTAAATTCTGGTCACATTTGAATTATTCAAATTGCATGAATCTGGTTCATTCCTCCCTTGTATCAGGCTGCATCATTTATAGCATCTCACAGGCTGAAGAAAAACTGACAAGGTCACATTAAAGTCAGTACATCATGGTCCTACAAATCAACTCTTATCAACTGTTAAATTAGTCTTTGAGAAGAAAACTCACATCATTACAGTGGAAGTTCTGCTAATGTTGAATGTGATTAGTTTAAGTACGCCCAGTATCGGCAGAGGAAATGCAATTTTCCTGCTTGGAGTGAAATTCAAAACAGTTTTTCAGTCTCAGATGGAGACTACTCTGAACACTACATGGCCAAAAGTATGTAGACACCTGAACATGTGATGGTGTCACCATGTTCATTAACGTGCTGCTCTAACAGCCTCCACTCTGCTGCTTTCAGTCTTTCCACCAGATGTTGAGCATCAGTGAGGTGCAACACTGATGTTGGTGATCAGGTCTGGCTCACAGTCTGCTTTCCAGTTCATCCCAGAGGTGTTGGATGGGATTGAGGTCAGGACTTCCAGACCAAACTGGGAAAACCAGAATAACACTGATTGATTCACATCAGATGAAGCTGACCTAAGTGAACTCAGAGCTGCCTCTTTTTCAGCTCTTTCTGTTGGTGTGTCACTACCTCACTTAAATTCAAGGAGAGTCAGACTTCCTGTCTGAGTGGTGCCACGTAGAGATTGGACCTAGATATTTCAATCATTGTTTTTATCCAAAAACCGATAACAATACCCTTAAAGTAAGTCTGTGGATTTGTGCCGTTGAATTGGCTGTAAGCGGAGCGAGGACTGAAGCGCCGTCTCACAATCAATGCTAATGCTAACAAGCAGCTAAATGGTGCAAGCTTTTAGTATGCTTCACAAAGAACAGATGGACCAGCTTCAGGCTGAATTAAGCCCAGGGGAATCACTTCCAGGATGGAAACTACCTAAAACTGGTGACCCAACTGGAAGCTGCTGTTAGCTGCCATTTGGATTCCATCACTGGCCTGAAAAAATAGACGCTAACTACGAGAAGAGAGTTGTCAATATTTAACGAACAATGCAAAGACTTTCATGCAAGATGACGCCACTGCAATATTCACATCACGAGAGGAAAAGAAGGTCGTGAAAACGGCAAATAGACAACACGAAGCCTCAGGGAGACTCTGGTACTAGACCGAGCATCGAGCACCCCCTGCAGCAACCCATGGGATGATAATACACCGCCTATACAACTCTGACATCATGAATATCATTTTGTATAATTTACAGTAGGTAGAAGTAATGAAGGAGCCATTTTGGGGCCTTGTCCCCATCCTGGAACATTAATTTCTTTCTATTGTTATCTTTGTGTCATTTGTTGGATTTTAACTTTGTGCTTAATGTGTTAAAGTTAATCTATAAAATACTTTCACACATCATTATTCACAACATGTACATCTGAATGCTGTCCTGGATTCAGGAGCCATTTCAGTGTGATGTAAGCAATAATACATAGAGGTTTGTCCTGACATATGTCCTCATTTCTGATGTGTATCCTGATAAATGACCAGTTATAGATTCTGGACCTCACTGGTTAATTTGATCAATTCAGTTTACTGTAAAGATCAAGTAGCAGACTGCCTGCGCGTGTTGTAACGTGGTCACTGGGATGGCAGGACGATGGATGCAATAAAATCTGGTCTGTTTCCTGCTACTGTGGGGGCAGAAATTGGCATCTGTGCTTCTTCTTGTCTGATTAATTTCTCCCCGTCCTTCATTCAGTCTTTCCCTGCAGGTGCCTGGAGGGCGGAGTCAAGGGTCGTCAAGGTGAATTTGGCTCACCTGGTGTGACTGCTGCTTCACTACATGAGCTAGTGTTTGTCAGCTTCCACAGTTTTTTGGGGTTTGGTTCGTTACTGTGCCAAACATCCGCACAGCACGGCTCCTATGTGTCATTATTCCTGGATCAGGCGCTGCTGATGTCACACACACACTTCTTACTTTTTTTCCCCTTTTTACTAATTATAAAGCATGTGGTTGCCCCAGCCGGGTTGTGATAATCACCAACAGATGTAATTTGAAAGTGCTTGAAAGAATCACAGGGTGTTGGCATCATGCAGGGAGAAGCATGGAACACAGGCTCGGGATGCTACTAGCTTTGAACTAGCTAGGTGAACAGTAGACTTACTTCTCTGAACCGCTGGCTGGTTTTGTGATGACAGCCTTTTGTTTTTGTTTAAAACTGCTTTTCTTTAACTTTGAACGGCAGCACTATTTTATCTAAGCATACAGACAAGTGTTTACGTCAAGTTGAACATGAGGGACTTGTAGCACTCGGCAGATGCAGGTAATTAGAGAACATGCTCGGTATAAAGTTAGTGCGGGTTTAGAGTCCACTTATTCAGTTGACATGTCCAGCTAGTGAAACCCTCAGTGTCGATCATCAGACTGACTGAGACTGACCCTCCCCCGCTGTATTACTCAGTTTTAATTTCCTCAAGAGGTTCATCAACACTGAGGTGAAGTGTTCCACAAAGCACCTGATCATGTTCTACACAACCAAACAGCTGATGTCATCACAGCTTTGTTGTGTGCATGCCTCCACATTTCAGGTTTCTTGTTGCAATTAATGTGGATCTACTAGCAGTGGTCGAATGTAACGACTTGACTTGCTTATTTGTTACTAGTCACTCTGAGAACTCTTGCAACCCTCTAAGGATAAGCGGCTATAGATAATGGATGGATACTTTGCAAACCTTGACCAACTACAGCAGTAAAATGCTACTTAGACATTAAAGCATCACGCTGCCAGGAATATAATTTTGTGGTGAAACACTAAATCCCTTCATTTTATTTGAACTTAATTGTTTTGCCTGAAAGAAATAATATTTATATCTTAAGATACTAAGTTCATTTCCATTCACCTGTTTTTATGTAAATTTTAAATTCGTAGAGTGGAAACACTGGATATTCAAAAAGTTGAAATATCGCAAACATTTTTATGCTTGTCTGAGCTGGAAAAGTTGGTGTATCAAAACTAAAATGCAAATGGAAGCAGACTTCATGAATAAATGCTGGCGTCCACGAAGCCTGTGAGTCAAAGTGAAGGGCTGAAAACATCAGTGTGTGTGTAGCGATGAGGAGGCTGTAACCTTCCTCACATGAACACATGAAACTAACAGAAACCTCATATCTCCATCTTGTTCTCCACATGGTTTTCCATTGTTTGAGCTCTGACTGCAGCTCTTTGAACGACGTCATCTCGTTGTGTCCTGTTCTTCTTCTGTGGTGGTTTAATGGCAGCGACTGGAGCTCCACCTGCTGTTTATCTCCATCAACCAATCAACTCATGTTCATACAGCAGCAGAGGATGGAAACCGCCTGTATTTTCTTTTGCAGGTTTTCTGGAAATTCAGATCAAATTTGCACAAAATTAGGATGTAAACTTGACTGAAGTGTATCAGAATCAGCTTTTAAAAAGTCAACATCTGTAAATAGTTTGGAATCGCATTAAAATGCCCGCATTGCCAGAAATAATGATCAAGGACAGTGGAAGCTACAGCCCTGCTCTTAACAAGAGACTTTCCGGATCAAAATATATCACTTGATTTAATGATTAGTACCATACGGATATATTAATTAATAAAGGCCTTTTTTTATTTATTTAGTTTTTTTTAAATGCTGCATCTCCATAAGTTACTGTTTTTTTGTATTTGTTACTTTAAATAAAATTAACCCAACCCCCCCCCCCCAAAAAAAACAACAAACAAACCATGTACTGTGTCCTTGTACAGTAATAATCAGCGTTTAATTCAGTTCACAGGCTGAACTATCACACAGCAGTGTCGCCTCCCTTCTTCTGCTCTGCTTCCTCTCCCTCCTTCAGGGCGTCATGTTGGTCTGCTACTGACACAGAAGTCTGGCGGGTTTTTTCAGCGTCAGCAGATTTTGGACTGAGCCTGCGGAGGGAAACTCACCGCTGCCTCTCGGAGCCGAGGACGGAGGAATCAGACTCTTTAGCTGATGTTTAATGCAGCAGGACGGTGCTCTGAGGACTCTGTAAAGGCTGAACCTGAACCCAACATGTGGAGTTCAGCTGAAGGAACAGTCAGGGAGGACACATCCTCTGGGGACTGTGAATATCTCCACCAAATGTGTCCAGGTTTTACAAATGAAACTATCAATTAAACCAGAAATACCCCAAACTAAGGAGGCAAGCTGCTCCCAAGGTTTTATTAACCCTTCACACACTGATCAAACCTGACTGACTGAAACTGACTCATTGGTTACATATCGTAACCCCTGATTCTATGAGTAGCTAAAGGCGTTACCTTAGCAACGGCCGTTAGAGGGTGAAACTTCTACGTATTAGGAGTACAGGCGTAGCTCTCTAAGAGCTGTTGCTACAGGGCACATTTTCATTCACACAAATCATCATGCGTTTTAGAATAATTAGTAGAAAACTATTTATGCAAATTCAGATTTTTTTGTAAGCCAAGACGTTAGATTATTAAGTGTAAAAAATACAGTAGTCTTTAGTTTTGTCTTATTTACGTGGTAAAAAGCAACAGTTTCAACAAAAATTTCAACCTACTTGTATTACTCTCAAAAACCTTAAACAGGGAAAACCAGAAAAGGAACATTTTTATTTATTTATTTTTAAATTATTTTTTTGAATGAATTGCTCTTCCTCCGGTCCTCTTCTCCTGAGGCCGGATTTCAACCTTTGACACTGATTACAGTACAGGGTTTTTAGGCTTCAGCCAAACAGTGGCTTTTTCTCTAACAGTCCTCCTCCTCCTCCTCCTCCTCCTCCTCCTCCTCCTCCTCCTCCTCCTGGCTGAAACGGCAGTGAAAAGCTCAATAATCTGACAATCTCTGCGGACGTTACTGGTTCTGGCCGGAAGGCAGGTGCCTTAATTTCCAGTAACGAGCACTTATTACTGAACAGATCTTCTTAAAATGGAGTAGGTAATGGCCCATGGTGCTTTGGGTGGTCGTCTAAGCTGCCTATTAGAGCTTAATGTGATTTACACTGCAGAGAGATGCAGAACAGAGGTACAGCAGAGGAGAGGGGAGCTAAATCGGGGAGAGGAAAGTGCTGCTATCTGTGTGAGCGTGTTTCAAATGTGAGCAGGAACGAATCCATGAAGGAATTTAAATCATATGTGATCTGCTTTTTCTGCAAGTCCTGCAGGAAAGAAGGAGCGGCTGTACAGGAGAGAGGAACGAATCACCAACTGGGATGGAGTGTACATTTGTGTGTGTGTGTTTCTGTCTGAAATGTGGGCGAGGATTAATCCCTGGAGTCAATTTCATGACTTGCGGCAGTCCTGCTTCTCTGCATAATCTGCAATAGAAGCAGAAAGTTGCGTCCTATGAGAAATCTGGTGGGATCTGTGGTGAGGTGGCAGAGCTCCGCACCAGTTTAACCAGTCTGAGAGTACATGATGACACACACACGATGACAGGTGTTAACAGCCGAGCACAGAGCCACAGCCCCGCCCCTGTTTAACCCTCGGCTGTACAGTATGTGCTCGGTTTTTACTCCTCTTTATTTACAGGCTCACAGCAGAGGCACAACATGTCTTTGGCATGTCATGTTGTTTTCAGGAAAAATTATGCTACTCAGAAATGTCATTATATTACTCATTGTCCCGCCACATTATGATCACAATTTTGGCTTCCACATCCAGTCACAGGTGTTTGTTTTGAGCACGCTCAGATTTTTGTTTTTGGAAGCGCAGCTGCAGTTTGATACAGACGACCTGTAAATGTACCCGCATACGTAGAGATAATTATTTATATTGGTTGCATTAGTTGTGAAAATTGCCGGCAAACACTCTTGGAATAATACTCAAACATTGACGGGTTGAAGATTTAAAATATATTATATACAGTATATTGGGAAGTGTCTCACAAGAGAGAAAAATAACTCATTTTAGTTTTCCATCAAACAAAGAAGTCGTAGATAAATGGCTCCATGTTGCTCATAAGACAGTTTATTTTATAGGAAACTTCCAGATTCCATTACCCTTTCCTGAAAACATTAGACTGTGGGACCACGAGCTGTCATAAGGACAGTACGTCTGCTTTGAATCTGCTGCACACCCCAACCACATACTTAATCAATGCAGTTACAAAGGCCTATAACAAATACAAAGAGAATAAATGATCACTTTTAATGCTTCATGCTAGTTTACTTTCACACATGCATTTTTAAAAAAAGCCCCACTGATTTCAAGTAAAGAAAGCTTTATTTTTTATTTGAGGATTTGTGCATTTTAAGTTTTGACAGTGCAGTGTGACAGTAAGTTTCCTGCTAATTTAAAAAGTTATTTTTTACCAAAATTTGATGTATAATTTTTATGAATAATATTCAAGATTAACATTTTAGCCACATTATTTAATATACTGAAATTGATGGTATGAACAGGTTTCCTTTCAGTCTATTCTGAGATGCTTTAATCATTTTATTTATTTTATTCTTTTTTAAATTATCATAATTTTCTAGTTTATTTTTAATCTCTTCTTTCTTTTTTTAACCCGTCTTATATTATGACTATTTTCAGACAGTTCAGACAAACCACAAGGTCAAGATTAATCTCCAAACAATCTCCAGTTTTCTTCTTCTTTTAACCATCTTCTCTTCACGGACTCTCATGCCAGCATATTTCACCCCAGAGAATTAACACAGAAATCAGACGTCCCTCCACGCAGATCGATTGCCTGCAGTGATGGAGACTCCAGGCATCGAAGCAGAGGGTCACCTTCAGCTGCACATTGCTCCTAATCCGCCGTTAATAAACCAGAATCTGCTCGTTAGCCAAATAATCCATCAAACAGCCAGTAAGGTTTAGGAGAACGCTGAGGGAGACGCTGCTCCTTCAGCTAAAATCAACTTTTACTAAAGTATCATGTCCAGGTGGTTTGTTTTAGAGCTGGAGCAGGTTCTCTGAGTTTGACTCTTTACGTTACAGGTGAACAGACACATGTACACACCTTTTAGTGGAGTCTGTAAAATCCTCCTTGATGTATATGATGTCCCAACTGTGTTCACGTCCTTCAGTTCCTGGCTTCAATTTAAAAGGTCCTGTTTCTTTCCTGCACTACATTTCAGAGGGAAATATTCAACTTTTGACTGCACTGCCTCAATCTGAAGGCTGGAGTTACTGGTTACTTTACATTAAACATTAGATAAACTGTCTTGCAAATATCATCCGTATAGTTTTACTTTCCATCCACTCCTTCAATTCTAAGAATGGCAAATAGGAAATTCCTTCTCACAGTGAAAAAAATGAATCATGCCAGAAAATGTTTGAGATATTATTGCATTGGTTAGATTATTTTTGTCTTTTTTGTTTTAACATTCGATGGGGTATTTCTTGGTGGGATTTTGTTGCACACACAAAAAAAGAACTTCCAAGCGTGCATATGTTTATAACATTCCTTTACTTCTTTTCTGAAAATACAGAAACACAAGCACATCAGCGCAACGTGGCTGCATACTGCATTCTGTTATCTAGGTCCACTGAATGACGCATGCAATAAACATTCACGTTCACTCGAACTTGCATGAAACACAAAATGCTATAACCTTCCAGACACACTCACGCAATTTATATTCTAGTAGGCCACTGGTGGTTACACTACTGACATCGTTATTAGCAAATTGCTAGGTGAAGTACTGTTCCAAACGACAAGCTCTTTCATTTCACTTGAACTCATTTTATACAAATCCCATATTTGCATTACCGATAGTCTATTACTCTTACACTTTCATTATACTGTACATCTGTGTCGCTACTTTTAAACATCTTTTCACCACTTTTGCTCACCTGAAAATACAGAAACACAAGCACATCAGCGCAACGTAGCTGCATACTGCATTTTGCTATTTAGGTCCACTGAATGACGCCTGCGCCCTCTAGTGTCTTACCTAAAGGACCCCTAAGCTGCCCAAAGTGCCCGTATGAGTTTTACTCACTGTAACCATAAATTAACCTCCTGAAATACTGCAGAAGCTATGCAAATGTACATATACAGTATCAGATTACAAATGAACATAATAATAAACAAAAACAATAATACATGAGAATGGGGTGTGTCCCGTGTCCATTAATATGTCCAACATCACTGTGGGTCCCACAATTTTATTTATTTACTGTTTGAGACGTTTTTATGTCATGTCGGTCGTCATGACAGCAGCCAGCAACAATTACAGGTATTAGTATCATATCTAAGACTGTTCTTTGCTGTATTTGCAGGTGAGAAAAGTGCACAAGTTGTTGTTCATTTGTGGTGTCATGTTTCAGTGTTTGCAGTTATTTGTTAGAAAATAAGACATCTTAGCTTTCATAGCTAATCTGGGCTCGTCTAGCATGCTAGCTGTACCACTGTACTGTAACGTGTACTGACGAGATTAATTATCGACTACATGCAAGACGTGATATTTATTATACTGACACTAATAGAAGCTGTACCTAGAAAGTCAGGTGCTAGTTTCATGTTCTGTGTAAGTTGTTAATTCCTTTTTCTGACATTTATGGTCAGGTGATGTTGTGTGTGAGTAAGTCACTGCAGTCCGAAGGTAGAATAGTCATGATAGCAGCTCCTAAGACTGTTCTGTGCTGTATTTGCAGTTACTAAATTGTACAAAAACTAGGCCAAATTATCACAACCAGCCAAAGACAATTTTTACCCGCTCTATTAAATTGGAAAACCACCCAATCTGCCAACGCTGATCCCGTGTGGTAATGATGTGCATTCTGATTCACTAACTGAATAAGACTCAACTTTTCCTAACAAATCTAAAACATGAGTTGGCAGGTGAACCCAGGTTGCCAGCACTGAAGGTGAAAGTCTGCTGAGTCACCCTCCAACATCCACACCCTTAATTTCCACTTTTTATGTGTCAGTCTGCTTCCTCTTCTCTGGCTGCGTCTCCTCCACCTGAATCGTTCCTGCTGTGGGAAAATGAATTTCTCCCACTTTTAGAGTGCGGTGCAGGATATTTGCATTTTCAGATATGGTGCTCATTTCACAAAATGTCATGGGACCGGGTCGACGAATCAGCATAGGGAGGCCGAAAGCATCACAAAGCTCATTTCATTCAGAATTCACAAAGAGTGGAAAAACTTGAGGAGCAGCCGAACTTTTAGTGAGCAGGTTTTGTTGGACTCGTAGTCAGCAGGTTATTGCTCAGGTCGAAGTGGCTTGGCTGCATGTGTGCATGTTAATGTACCAAACGAGCTACCGAGCTCTGCTGAGCACCCGCTGATGATCATTTTATCCACTTGAAAGGATATTGGAGCGTGGAAGGTAGAATAACTTTCTTTTAAAAAAGAAATCCAGCTTCCAAGGTCGATGTTTTCCCCTCGAGCGAGCATCACCGCTCGCACCTTTTCAACCTCTCGTATTCAGAGAGAGCGCCACAGGCGAGGGCACCACGAATCACCAGAAAAGACTGTGTGAATCTGCTCCGTCTGCCTTTTCCATCCCGTCCTGCCAAACAGCCCGATTGGGGAATCAGGCAGCTATTAGTCTCCCCTGAGCCGCACATGAAGGACGATCCACCAGCCTTGTCCTCATTAAGTCTCCATTAGCGGGAGTGTAATGGATTTTTAATGAAGGAGGGAGACACAAACACAAAGACGAGCTCGACTCGACCCCAACATCAGCAGGGAGTTATGCCAATCATCACCCTGAATCCTCCCCCGCCTCCCCGTCTTCTGCTGCTGTCGTCCTCTGAGGGACAAAACTATCCAAGAATTCAAATTTCAGATTTTGTGAAGGTTTTGTTTTGCATTTAAATATTTTTGCAATCACTCACATTCAAAACCGTCCTGGTTGTTATTTTCTGTGAAGCTTCTAAGTAAAAGAAAAGAAGTTGAAGCAAAACACAAATCCCACCGACGCATGTAATTCTGTGTGTGGAAGCTGTTTTTCTTCCATTTAATTTCTCATTAGCAGTTTTGTTTTCTCGCTCTTTGCCGACAAGCAAATTGTTTTTATGTGGATCGGACGACACTGATGAGAACTCTGGAGAACCAGAAGCAATCAGCTCCTCTTTTTAGAGGAGTGTTGTACATCCCCCGACTGTGTCGACTCCCATTACACGAGTCCAGCAAACACCATTAAGATCCTTTTCTGTAACTCGCAGTGCTGTGAGGCCCGGGTGGAAAGTCATTAAAGCTGCAGCAATCAATTAAGCAGCTTCATCACTGTTTTGTTCAAAATCCTGGAATGTCACAGACACAGATTTACATTATTATTTTTTAATTTTCATGCCATTTTTTAAAGGTAATGTTCTTTCAAGATTGAGTTTTAAGACATTTAACAATACTCTGCTTTGAATAATAATTAGTGTCTGATATGGTTCTCACAAAAAAGTTCAATTAAAATTATAAAAACTATTTCTTCAACCTCCTTAATAGAGCCTGAATCAATTAATATGCAAATGTTGTTCATTTCAAAACAACTACTAAATTAGCAGCTAGTTCATTATTTTCAAAATGTCAATATCCATTTATTATCATACATGTTGTCACAGTTAGGACACACACACACACACACACACACACACACACACACACACACACACACAGAGAAGACCGTCGAACAAATCCAAGAGGGCACGACTGGGGAGCAGGTCAGGACCAGGTGACAGGAAGGCAGGAACAGGTGCAGGTGGCTGGATGCAAAAGCCCATCAGCAACAGTGACCATCTGGTCTCTGACTGGGGGAAGAAGCTGGTATATGTACTGACAGGGTGATGGGACACAGGTGAGCAGGATTGATGGGGAAAGTCTGAGAGAGAGCATGTGGTGGACAGGTGGAGAATAAAGCTTAACAGAGCTGTAGAGGTCTGGGGACAGAGAGGAAGGATGGGACGTTGTTACACGTGTATTATCTTTTTTTTTTTTTTATCTGGAAGGCATTTTGTTTCAAGCACAACTACTTTTATAATGAGGAATTAAAGTTTGACATTAAAACGTTTACAGCCAGAACTTTCTGTTTCGCCAAATCACTGTTAAACAATAATCACAGCGCTCTTTTTTTTAATTAAAGGTTAGACATCTCTTCAGGACCTGAACTATTCAGTTTCTACAAACATTGTTGTGAGACAAAAACCTTGCATCAGACACAAAGGCGTCTCGTTCAGCGTACACCTCCGTGAATGTCACCTTTAGCAGTCGTGTGTCTTGGAATTCAAACTAATTTCCCCACCTGCACATC